>JARHVA010000643.1:0-600000 GCA_037957365.1 Torreya grandis | reverse complement strand
AAGCTTTGATGGTGTAAAGTATATCATACCCTTAAGAGCAGATAAATAAATTGGCTTTACAAGGTGAAGAAGTGTGTGAAGAGGAAAAAATGAAGTTGGATGAATCAAATTTGGTAAATTTTTAGGAAAATGACTTCATTGGCATAAATCAGAACCAAGTACTAGATGCAATCAACAATCTAGTGGCTTATATCATAATGTTTAAAACAAGGCAATAGAGGGTGATAAATCTCCCTCATTAGACCAAACCTCTACTTCACAAATTATACGTGAATTTTCAAAAGATAAGGTGACTCATGATAGCCCCAAGCTCAAATAAATCAACCTATTCAAAAGGAAAATCAACCTCAATCTAGTTAGCACACTAAAGAGGAGGCTATTATCCCAAAGTTTTAGATAAAAGAGACTCAAATTCCCTTCAACATAGTGGAAAATATGAATAAAACAAGTTTAAACATGACTATGTGGGAAGCCCTATCCACTCTTTATCAAATTAATTTGCTACAAGAAGCATTTAAGAGCTTTCATCCTCATGAAACAACAAGGGCCTCTCCATTTGCTTCCATAATCTTGTGTTAACCAAAATAAGGAGAGCCTAGCAAAAGCAGTAAGTTATTTCCATTTTATATCTCTTTGATCATAAGTAAGCACCTCATCCATAACTGTATGATTGATTCATGTTCAAGTAACTTATTCATGCCTAATAATTCAAGTGATATGCCAGGTATAGAGTATACCCCAATTACAAAAGGAGTTATCAGCTATATGGAATAGATGTAAAAATTGTAGGGTTATTAAAGGCTTAAACCTTACCTTACATAAATGTCCTATCCTCTCCATTACCCAAGACATATTTTTTATAGACTTGCCTCCCCTTTTTACGATTTGTCTTTCAAGAGGCTTTACTAAAAAAATGGGAAGGAACTTGTGATATAACTAGTCACACATGCTACTGAAGACTAGATATGGAACCAAGGTGACTATCAAGGTTGAGCCCATTTATATAGATAATATAGATCCATTCTCACCCAATCCCATCAACATGAACTATATTATGCATGACCTTTAAGATAGTTTTGTCTTACATGAGACTCCCACACCTATAGAAGAAGTCTGAGATGTAGCACTGGATGGTTAGGCTAATGAGCATTATGGGTTTGATCCATATGATTGTATGGAGGAAACAAGATTGGGTAATTACTGCATCCTTGAGGATAACTTTGTTATCTTGAACCTCATAAAGACTCGAGAATATATTTAAGGCACATGGTAGTTGTTCTTTAATGGCTCTAGAAGCAAAAATGGTGCAGGTGGAGGCAATGTGATGATCTCTCCTCAAAAGGAGAAATACTTTCACACATTTAGGTTGTAATTTAGTTGTACCAAAAATATGGATGAATATGAGGCATTGATCTAAGACCTCCATTTATCACATAAGAAAGGAATTAAGACTCTTCAAGTGTTTAAGGATAGTGAGTTCATTATAAATTAGGTGAGAACCCAAAATGCATCCAAGAATATCTTTCTAAAGGCTTATAAACATAAAGTCTAAGATATCATTGAAAGCTTTGATGCTTTCACCATATAATCTATGTTGAGGAAGCAAAATATTTATGTACATAGGTTTGGCATAGTAGGATCTCAATATGACCTCCCTATTTCTATTGTGATAGATTTAGGATGACTTTTCAAGCTTATAATTAGACCTATAGTGCATGATATTGATGTTAATTGGAAAGTGTTTGATAATGATGAATAAATCATAAATTTTCTATAAGAGAATTTATAGTTTTTTAGTAAAAAATAGTCAAGGTTGTAGACATAGTATGATGATCAAATCATCTAATTAAAAATAAACAAGCTACCCAAATAATTGGTCACACTAAAGAAGATGATCAATTCAAAGGTGAGAAGAAGAACATGATGGTAAAGAAAGATAATTGTGAATAGGTGCTCATTTCCAATGGAAAAATCTTGAGAGCTAAAAAGGTATGCACTCAAACTAAAAAGGAATGTTTTATTCAACTTTTTATAAATTATGATGATATATTCACATGGAGTTACCAATATGTCAAGGGTTTTGACCTAACCTTATCCCAGTATACAATTGAGTTAGACCCTAATGTTAATCTATTTAGGTAGAATTAAAGACCTATAAACCCCAAACTAGAACAAATAATGAGGAAGGAATTGACCAAACTCATTGAATCTAACATCATCTTCCTAATTAAACACTCCTTGTGGGTAGCTAATTTAGTCTTGGTGAGAAAGAAAAATGGAGAGATTAGGTTATGCATGGATTTTAGGGCCCTAAATAGATCATCCCTCAAGGATCACTATCTCCTTCCACCCATGGAGAAGATCCTCCAAATAGTAGCAGGGGCCTAAATTTTTTCACTTCTTAATGGATACTTAGGCTAAAATTAGATATTAGTGTAAGATTTTGATTAGTTCAAGATAACCTTTACCACTAAATGGGTCACCTATGCTTATATAAAGATGCCTTTCAGACTGACCAACATTATTGTGACCTTTCAAAGATATATGGACAAGGCCTTTAAGGGATTAATAAATTATATGATCCTTGTTTACCTTGATGATATCATTATTTTCTCCAAATGTATAGCTGATTTCCTTGATCATTTGAAGTAATTATTTAATAGATGTAGAGAGTTTAGTGTGTCCTTAAACCCAAACAAGTGTGTATTTGTTATCCATGAAGGTTAGTTATTAGGGAATATTATTTCTAAGTATAGATTGGTCATTGACATATAAATACTAGAATCCATCAAGTCTATTTCTCTACCTAGCCACAAGAAAATCCTCCAAAGCTTTTTGGAAAAGATAAACTTTATGAGAAGGTTTATGCCAAACTTTGAATCACTATTCAAGCCACTTACCTATATGCTAAAGAAGAGTGATACTTTCAAATGGATAAGATAATGTAAGGACAACTTTTCAGAAATAAAAAGATCAATATCCCAAGCCCCCACACTTATGAATCCATGTTATGACAAGGATTTCATCCTCTATGCTTTCAGAGGAGATGAAAGCATCTCAACAATACTAGTCAAAAAATAGTGACAAAATGGAGTAGCCTATTAATTTCTTCAGTCAAGTGATTAAATATTATGAATTAAGATATGGATTCATATAAAAATAAGTGCTAGCTATCATTAGAGCATTGAATAAATTTAGACACGTGTTCTCTACTAACAAGATTCATTTGATGGTCTCGCATTCAAGTGTGAAAGAGTTTCTGTTAAGAAGAGATATCAATGAAAAAAATTGGCTAGATTACCAAGGTGATGGAATATGATATTGAAATCAAAATCACCAAGATCATAAGGGTAAAATGATTATGTGAATAGTTAGTGTCTGACCTAGAAGCTAAAGGTAAAATATTCAGTATGTTAAAATAAAAACAACCAACTGATTAGATTACTCCTAGTGGTTAGACTTAAAGCATGAAGGCCTTTCTTTAGTCAGGCGAGTATCCACAAGGGTTTGACCAATCCAATAGAATAAATTTCAAGTTATAATATATTCCCTATATGCTTGTTAATGATGTGTTGTTTAGAAAAGACATCAATGGAGTTATTTTGATATGTATAGAATAAAATCACACTGATAAGATCCTTCAAGAGTTCCATGATGGATTGTTAAGACATTATTCACCCAAAACCACTGTTGACAATATCATGAGGGATGGTTATTATTGGCCAATTTTGTACAAAGATGCTCATGGATGGATAACAAGCTATAGGAAAAGTGCTTTATTCATAGGAAAAAAAAATCTAACATCTCTTTCACTTCATCCAATCTAAGTTGATCAAACTTCTCTCAATGGCGTCTGGATTTCATTAGAATGATTAACCCTCCTTCAAGTGTTTGACATAAGTGAATCCTAACTGAAACACACTACTTTATGAGATGGATATAAGTATTAGTGCTTAAATAGGTAAATGAAACATCCATCTTGGATTTACATGAGTGAATTATGAATAGATCTAGTTTTCTAGACACCATTATCTCAAATAATGATATGGTTTTTATTGGGACTAGAATCAATGAGTGGGTAATCATACATAACATATATTTAAACATCTCCTCAAATTATTACCCTCAAGGTAATAGTTTGGCTGAGTCAACCAATAAAAACCTAATCCACATCATCAAGCAAACTATGGAGGAGAATCAAAGTACTCATCATGTATAGCTTAAATTAGTCCTATGGGTAGACATATAATGATAAAGAGGGTAATAGGTAATTCTCCCTTCATGTTGGTATATAGAAGAGAGACCAAGTTACATATGTCATTTGAATTTCCTTCACTAGATCTTGCCCACCAACTAGATCTAATAAAAAATTATCTTATGACAATAAGGCTAGTTAAACTAATGGATTTAGAAGAGACCAAAGGGAAAGTGATGCATACCTTGGAGCTTTCACAATCTCAAATGAATAAAACCTTTGATAAGAAGGATGATGATAGAATTTTCAAGGAAGGAGACTTAGTGCTCAAATAGGATGTGGATAGATCAAAATATGGGAAGCACACAAATTTTGATGCAATATGGAGTGGTCCTTATGGCATCATAGGCTATAAACAAGCCAATGATTTTCATCTCTTGAGGCTAAATAGATAAGAGTTAATAATCCCAGTCAATGGGATCCATTTAAATCACTGATTTTGAAGTGATTTTCAACTTGTATATATTAATTTAATTGAATTTTATTTCCTTTAATTTTTGTGGTACATTATCTTATTCATTTCTTTCCTAAGTGCTTTTTCATGTTTTTTTGTTCCTTACTTCCTTTTTTTATTGAAAGGTGGATCCCAGTTTAGTTTATTCAATAATAAGTTGATCAAGTTGTATCCAAGTTACACTATCATAATATGAGAAATTTTGGATGCTTATATAACTCCATGCCTAATGTATTGATTCATAAAGCTATTGGATACATACTTAGTAGGAAAGCAGCTTATAGAGGTCACCAAAAATGTTGATAATTTTTTTCACCATGGAATACAAGCATCCAAATCTTAGTTCAAGGCTTTATATTCACTAAAAAGGGGTTTTTTAAGTTCTATTGTAATTTGGTATAAGTGGATAAGTCAAGAAGGAATCAAAGGACTTTAGTAGGTTTTCAAAAAATGGTCTTTACATTCAGGGTTTTGTCTAAGTGTTTTACTCTTCAGATTTTGTGTGTCATGACTAGTTAGAGCTTGTGAAAATAATAATTTTTTTCAAGGATTTGGGTCTTTGAAACAATTGTTTTGATGAAACACAAAAATTAAATCTTGAGTAGGTATTTGCAAATAATTTATCTAAGTCTTACACTTCAAATATTCTGTGAAGGCTAGTCAGAATTTTTATTCCAAACAAAAGTTATGAAAGCACAAGTTCTGAACACTAGGCTATGTCACACTTTTTACATGAAGAGGAAATGTTTTAACACTTATTCGATTCTTTGAAATTTTCCTAGAGACACATGTCATGTTTTCACTCATCAAGACTTAGATGTTTTATTCAAAATTTTCTTACTTTGACACTTATCCATTTTAGGGTTCTTTTATCTCCTAGTGATGGCCTCAAGAGGTGATGTGATCAAATTTGATTGGCCCCTAATGGTGTCTTGATGACTTCCTAATTTTTTATTCAAAGTGGGACTCTAGTCTAATCAAATGGTGCCATGTAACAATAATTCACATCTTGTGAGACCCTATGCCTCTTTTAAAAGACTTTTAGCACTTAATTGATTTTAAAAAGTTGATTGGTGCCATGTGTCAATCCTTTAGTGGTCTCGATCCCTTTAAAAATTATTTTCAATACTTAGTAAAAAATTTCTAAGTTACCTAACATATCTCCACATTATTAAAGTAGTGATTTAGAGGGATGATTTCATGTGTCATAATCTTGATGACCTAACAACCGAGAACCATTTGTATATTTCAAAACCCTCTAGGCTAGCAGGTCAGTAGGATGATTCCATGTGGAATAATCATGTTACTTTTCTCTCCTATAGATTTCCATATAGCTCAGACATGATGTCAGAGCCTTGGGATAGATGAGAAGTGGGATGACACCATGTGTCACAATCCTACTACTCTACAGCCCTAGGGTGGTTTATACAATCCTATTTCATAATAAGAGGAATATTCAACAATGCATTTAAAGCCTCAACCTAGAAATGGAATGGTGAGAAGGAGCCATATGGAGATCATATGCCCCAAGCACATAGTGATAAGAGTGCCCAAAAAATATGACAGCACTAGCTGGCACTTGATAGAGCCCAACAAATAGAGCTTAGTAAAAGGGTAGGCAAATAAGAATTTTCCATGTGGCTCAAGTGATAGATATACAACATAGAGCCTAAAGTAATTAGGGAGATGACACATGAAGGCCATAGATTACAGTCAAGTCTCAATAGATTAAAGGGGTGATGCGATTAAGTAACAAAAGAGATATAAAATGGAATAATGCCATGCCATAAATATACTAACTTAAAATTGATGGCCCAACTAGTGATTAAGACCATCATAAGAAAGATTTGTAGAATCAAATCATGGTGGCTCAAGGATTATAAGATTGTGAGATGAATGACTTAGGACTATGTTGTAGTTGGCATAATGAATTGAAATAAGCCTAAGTCTATAGAATTTAATGCTAATATAGATAATAACATTAAATCTTGAATGAGACCAACACAATAAGATTATGACTAGAGCTTATAAGATAAAGAAGTGTATTAATGACAATCATGACATGAAAGTCTCCAGGGAGTAGCACTAAAAGTAGAAATGGTAGAATTAGGCCAAAATCTTCCAAGGTGGTAATTCCATGAGATGTAAAGCCACTATTGACCATTTTTTTCCCAACAGGCCAAAAATTGGTCCCCTTCTTCCCCTACTATTCTAGACCAATTCATTTTTGATTTTGCACAAGTCCAAGAATTTCTATAGACTCTAGAGGTCTATTTCTATGGACTCTGTAGGTCTTTTTCTATAGACTCTGCAGGTGACGTTTCTAAGGATTCTACAAAGAATTTTTTCTATGGACTCTACAAGTTAGTCTTTTGGTGCATGAAGAATCAGTTTAGAGAGTGATGGGTTTTACAAGGCTTCTTTGGCCTCTTGTCCAAAGAAATCCATAAGGAAAGAGAGCTAAAGCGGTTCAACGACATGATCTTTCAAAAGAGTTAATGGCATTGAACTATTGAACCATTAAACCAGTTTAATGCCTTGGTTCATCACTTTGGTTCAATGCTCAATTTCAACAGCCAAGGTTCAATGCCAAAGTTCATCACTTGGTTCAAAGGCTTGGTTCAATTCAGTTGGTTCAACGCTTTGGCAAAGTTCAATGCTTTGGTTCGATGGTAAAGTTTAACATTTTAGTTCAAAACTCAAGTTCATCAGCCTTGGTTCAAAGCCTTGGTTCATTGCAACAAGTTTAAAGGCTTGTTTTAAAGTGGCATAGTTCAAACAAATGGCACACAGTGTTGAACCATTGAACCATTTTTGGTTCAAGCAGTTGGTTTAAAAGAACGGTTCAAACACTTGGTTCAAGTGGCAGGTTCAAATGGCTCAGTTCAATGAATGAGTGGCATGCAATGTTGAACCATTGAACCATTTTTGGTTCAATCAGTCAGTTCAATGGCTTGGTTCAAGGGAGCATCCTAAAGCTGAAAGATAAGTGCCCTTGTGGAGGGAAGTTTTGGGTTTAAAAGCCCTTTTGGAGGGTAGGAAGCACTTCAAAGGCAGCTAAAGGTTTTGAAAAGCATGTAGAAAGTCCTAAGGCTTTGAATTCTTTTAAACTTTTGTCTGAAGGAATTCCTTCAGACAAAAAGTCCTAAGGAATTCAGAGGAAGGCCGCCAGCATGAAGAAAGGACCTGGGGAAATCTAAGCGGCCACTTCTCACAGACTTTTTGTATGTGGGAAAGAAGCCCATAAGAAAAAACCCATAGAAAAGGTTCGAAGGAATTTTCCAAGGATAGTGACGTCTCAAAAGCTATCAATTTCAAGGAGACAAATTAGCTATTGATTTTTAAAGTGATGACGGGTGCACGAACGTCAAATTTAAGACAGTGAAATAGTTGTTTGCTTTTAAATTGCCTGAGCATCAACCATGAAAAGAGCCCAAGGAGCACAATGACCCACTAGGAGATAGCCCCTGAGGGCCAAAGGAGCTATAAGGAGACAAAGTAGGGAGAAGACAACGTGCAGAAAGAGACAAAGTAGTTTAAGTGGCAAAGAGGAGGTGAGTTATTCCCAGATGGTCACCAAATGGCACGGCCTATTTTTTTTTCCAATTTACATTTATAAGTAGACAAGACATGTAAATGCCTTGAAAAGAGTAGTTTGTTTGCAAAAAAGAGGTGCGGACATGTTTTTCACATTAATGTGGAATGTCAAAGTCAAAGCAGGAACTGACAATCAAACGGCTCCCTCTTCCTAAGGCTTAGAGTGCACATGGGCCAGCTTGCAAAAAGAGCACCAAAATCTTTCCCAAAAAATGCCAAGTTCTCTTCTTCTTTCTATATATTGTAAAATTATAATTTTGAGAAGGATTCACTCTCTTAGCCTTAAGGCAAAACTCTACCCAAAAATCCCTCGAGCTTGTAAGGCAAAGCTCTACCAGTTTTTACCTTGAATAAGGACTTAGCATTTTTTACCTCTATCTGGACTTGCACTTTAAAGTATATGTCTATTTTTTTATTTGGTGTTAAGTCATTATATTTCATGCTTTTCATAGGTTAATTACAGCATGTCCAGTGCATTGTGAAGTCTCCTTTTCTGTAGGTCTACCAGAAGTGTTACTAGTGGAATGTAGGCACCTGTGAATAGGCTGCTATAAGTGTGTCTGAGGATGCCTCTGGTAGTTTTCTTCCTCCTTGTATTTCCATAGACCCTTAACTAACTATTGTAGAAGAGCTTCCCACTTCAGATGAAGTGTATGGGCACTTCTTTTGGTGAAAAGTGTATATTCAGGCTAGGTGGGTCACATTTTCTGGTGTATCACCTTTTCCTTTTTAAGCTTAGGTTCTATTTTCAGCATCTCTCTCTCCCTTTTCATCCCCCCTTTTTCATTTTATTTGTTAATAGTAGGAGAAACTAGGGCCTAAAAGATACATTAGAGGGAGCTAGCCTTTATCTAGAGACTCTCCCCTCTAGCTTCGCCGGTCCCACAAGCAAGAGGGGAGTTTCCATTATTGTGTGTGGAAGGGCAAGACCTAGGTGTCCTGCCCCCGAGTGCAATCCACTGCATCAACAGTTTTTGGCATGCTCAGTGGGATCAACTAGGACAAGTTTTGTCCAGAGAGTTGAAGAATTTTTGGTGTGTTCTTCAACCAACCAGCCTTTAGAGGCTTTTGCATCAACACTAGTGGTGACTCTAAGTTAAATCAACTAGTTAAGCAGTTTTGGTGCCATCAAGAAATAGTATATTGGTATGTATAATTCCATCATTCAGAGCCATGGACCCAATTTTCCTTGGCCAACATGGCTATGATCCTTATTATCCTTATGCCCAGTCTTCTCAATGTGTCATTTCTCCCACTCAACCTAGTCTCTTTGCTAATCAACCCATTTCCACCTTCAAACGAGTACTAATGGGATATGAAAAGTATGTAATAGATCTTGACACCAGAAGGGGATGTGGCCAAGAAATTCTTGATCATGTCATGCATCATGTGAGAAATGCACTGCATCAGGTTAAGAGTGAATGTGCTCCTATTGAAAAAACCAATTGGCAAAGGCTTACAAGTGAGATGTTGGATATGAGTGGCATGATTGCATCTTTGGAAGAGAAGCTGAGTATTTATGAGAGGCAGCCTTACCAAGTCTATCAACCTACATACTCACTGCCCCAAGTATCATATCAGTCATATATAGCCCCTACTTATGAGCCAAGTCAAGCCTATCAAAGTCCTTTCCCCAATCATGTTGAGGAGAGTTTCAAAATAGTAAATCTTGTGTTTTAGGCTAATCTTGATAGACAGATCAAATTAGAAAATCTTCAAATGCAGCAGTATATTTTGGTAGCAAGGGAAGTGGAATCTAAACCCTCACTACCCTCTCACATTGTGGCCCCATCACCCCAAAAGAAGATGCCCAGTCCAAATATCTTGAGCTAGAATAAAGTGGTTGAGTCATGGAATAGTAAGGAGGAGAAAGACATTATCCAAGAGTGTGAGGTAAAAAATGAGGTTAGTCCTTTTCAAGTCCCTCTCACCCTTCCTTTAGAAGCTTCTTGCATTTCTTGGCAACCTTCATGCACTCCCCATTTCTATGATGATTCCTACAAGCTCCAAGAGGTACAAAATGAGGATAATTAGGCTAAGCAAATTGAAGAATTAGAGAAGAAGATGAGACTACATAGAGAAAGAGAGGTGGAGCTTTCAGACCTTGTAGAGGAGCTGATGCCAAAAGACACCCCTTCCACTAATCCACAAGCTAATTTCAATATTGATGAAGTGTTGGTAAAGTGGAGGGACAAAAATCAAGAAATTCTAGCCCAAGGTATGCCCCCTCCTATTCTAGAGAAAACTCCCTCTTGTGTGCCAAATCCTTTCTATCAGGTGGCACTTGCTCATTCTAACTCGTCTGATGCATCAATTGATCCTGCCTTTAATCCTGTATGCCTGGCTTTTCAACACGCCTCTTTTCAGATAGCTCTTCCTATACATGAGCAGACCCTCCCAAATCTTCCCCAACCTCCTCAAGTCTTTCAACATGATCTCCAAATTCCAAGCTAGAAGAAGGAACATCGTGAACCAACTCAAGACCTTAAAGAGGATAAAGGTTTTGCTCAAAACCTTGAAGAAGATGAGGCTGCTCCTACTCTTGATGATGATTGTGACCTCTAGGAAAGGCTCTTCTAAGAGGATATAGACAGGTAGATTGTAGAGTTGGAATCCAGAGAGAGATTCTTCAGCCAGTGTGTGATGGATGGTTCAAACCCAATGGCACATTCCATGTCTAAACACACCCCACCTACACATATCCAAGAGAGCTATCAAGCCATGCCTGATATAGATGAAGCACTGACCAAATGGAAAGAGGAGAATCATTCAATTCTAGTTCAAGGACTACCTCCTCTTCCACATGAGTTTATCCATCAGCCTTCCACTTCACCCCTTCTCGAGGAGGAAACTATCTTGAAGGAAGCAAGTGAAGAGGAGTATACTCATTTCATGACCGATCAGGGAGACTTCATGAGTGTGGATGAGGAGGAGATCACCATAGGTACCCCCTTTGATGAACAAGAAGACAAGTCACAAGCTTTTACCTCTATCTCTGATGATGAAGAAGTGATTTTTGCCCCTTTTCTCATTTTGCAAGATGTTGTGGAGGGGCATGGACACTTTCTTTACCATGCTTTTAATGATTTGTTTAAAGTCATTGGGGCAGGTTACACTATTTTTCAAGGGGGCTATGAACTAGCTAAGAGTGGAGAAGGCAACATTGGGACTCAAATAAGTATGTAAAGGGGTTGTAGGCTTTCAGATTTATCCCTTCAAGAGGTTGGTGAATTTGAAGATACTTTCTTTGAAATCATCAAGGAGGATGGTCATACCATGGAACCTGAGCATGAGGCAAAAGAGAACAAGCCAATCAATGATGCATATCAAGGGGCTTATGGTGATGAGCCAGCAGTGATTGATTTCTTGATGAGATACACCAGCATGAAGAACCAACAGGAGGTAAGCTTTCAAGAACAAACAAAGTATGTATATGTTGGAAGCATGTTTGAATCTAATCCACTCAGATACAAGCCAACCCAGGTGGTAGGCAAGAGGAGTGGGTCACCAACTCTCCATTTCATTCAGCCACTTATCTGGCACCATAAGTTTCCTTGCCAGGAAGGAGACTTAAGAAGTTTTCCCTTTGATTCAGGAGGGAAGCAAATGTACCTAGCTAGTTATATATAGTAGTTGTTTTTAGTTTCTTTTCCTACTTTCTATAAGTGCATTTTGCACAGGTAGTGGTTCTATCCTTGTGTGTTTTCCTTTGTGTGTGGGGTAAAAGGTTCATGTTTGATTCTTGGATTTGTTGGGGCTATTGCTAAATTTGTTCAAGCTACATCTGACTTTGTGCCCAATGGACTACAAGGCAACTGGTCTCTAAGCATATCAGGCATGCTTCCCTTGGGAGTCACCAATTTTTTTACCATTTTTTGCCCAACAAGCCAAAAATTGGTCCCCTTCTTCCCCTACTGTTCTAGGCCAATTCATTTTTATTTTGCACAAGTCTAGGAATTTCTACGGACTCTGCAGGTCTATTTTTATGGACTCTGTAAGTTAGTATTTTGGTGCATGAAGAATTAGTTCAGAGAGTGTTGGGTTTTACAAGGCTTCTTCAGGCATTTGTCCAAATAAATCCATAAGGAAAGAGAGCTAAAGTGGTTCAACGACATGATATTTCAAAAGAGTTAGCGGCTTTGAACCATTGAACCATTGAACTGGTTCAACACCTTGGTTCAACACCTTGGTTCATCGCTTTGGTTCAATGCTCAAGTTCAATGGCTAAGGTTCAATGCCAAAGTTCATCGCTTGGTTCAAAGGCTTGGTTCAATTTAGTTTGTTCAATGCATCAGCAAAGTTTAATGCTTTGGTTTGATGGCATAGTTCAATGCTTTTGTTCAAAACTCAAGTTCATCAACCTTGGTTTAAAGCCTTGGTTCATCGCAACAAGTTCAAAGGATTGTTTTAAAGTGGCATAATTCAAACAAATGGCGTGCAGTGTTGAATCATTGAACCATTTTTGGTTTAAGTGATTGGTTCAAGCAATTGGTTTAAAGGAATGGTTCAAACACTTTGTTCAAGTGGCAAGTTCAAATGGCTTGATTCAACAAATGAGTGGTGTGCAATGTTGAACTATTAAACCATTTTTGGTTCAATCAGTCGGTTCAACGGCTTGGTTCAAGGGAGCATCCTAAAGCTGGAAGACAAGTTCCCTTACAGAGGGCAGTTTTGGCTTTAAAAGCACACAAAAAGTCTTAAGGCTTTGAATTCTTTCAGACAAAAAGTCTAAAGGAATTCGAAGGAAGGCTACCAGGATGAACAAAGGACCCGAGGAAATCTAAATGGCCAATTCTCATAGACTTTTTGTCCACGAGAAAAAAGCCTGTAGGAAAAAACTCGTAAAAAAAGCCCATAGAAAAGGCCCGAAGGAATTTTCCAAAGACAGTGACATCCCAAAAGCCATCAATTTCAAGGAGAAAAATTAGCTATTGATTTTCAAATTGATGACCGGTGCGTAGATGTCAAATTTAAGATGATGAAATAGCCATTTGCTTTTAAATTCCCTGAGTGCCAACCATGAAAAGAGCCCAAGGAACGCAATGACCCACTAGGAGATAGCTGCTGAGGGCCAAAGGAGCCAAAAGGAGACAAAGAAGGGAGAAGACAAGGTGCAAAAAGAGATAAAGTAGTTCAAGTGGCAAAGAGGAGGCGAGTTATTGCCAGATGGTCACCAAATGGCATGGCCTATTTTTTTTCCAATTTGCATTTATAAGTAGACAAGCCAAGCAAATGCCTTGAAAAGATTATTCTATTTGTAGAAAAGAGGTACGGCCATGTTTTTCACATTAATGTGGAAAGCCAAAGTCAAAGTAGGAATCGACAATCAAACAGCCCCCTCTTCCTAAGGCTCAGAGCGCACATGGGCCAGCTTGCAAAAAGAGTGCCAAAATCTTTCCCAAAAAATGCTAAGTTCTCTTCCTCTTTATATATATATATATATATATATATATATATATATATATATATATATATATATATATATATATATATATATATTGTAAAATTCTCATTTTGAGAAGGACTCACTCTTTTAGCCTTAAGGCAAAACTCTACCCAAAAATCTCTTGGGCTTGTAAGGTAGAGCTCTGCCAATTTTTACCTTGAATTAGGACTTAGCATTTTTTACCTCTATTTGGACTTGCACTTTAAAGTATATGTCTATTTTCTTATTTTGTGTTAATTCATTGTCTTTCATGATTTTCACAACTCGATTACAGCATGTCCAATGCATAATGAAGTCTCCTTTTCTGCAAGTCTTCTAGAAGTGTTCCTAGGGGAATGTAGGCACCTGTGAATAGGCTGTTATAAATGTGTCTGAGGACGCCTCTGGTAGTTTTCTTCCTCCTTGTATTTCCACAGACCCCTAGCTAACTGTTGCAGAAGAGCTTCCCACTTCAGATGAAGTGTATGGGTTCTTCTTATTGGTGAAAAGTGTATATTCGGATTGGGTGGGTCATATTTTCTAGTGTATCACCTTTTCCTTTTTAAGCTTAGGTTTTATTTTCAACATCTCTCTCTCCCTTTTCATCCCCCCCCCCACTTTTTCATTTTATTTGTTAGTAGTAGGAAAAACTAGGGCCTAAAAGATACATCAGATGGAGCTAGCCCTTATCTAGAGACTCTCCCCTCTAGCTTTATGAAAGAATGAGCAGGAGATACACAGGATCCACAGGATCAATCCAGGAGAGAGAACCCACAACAAATAACCTGCAAATATTTTTAGAGAATAAATAAATTTGTCACACCTAAAAAATAGGTGGTAATCCACAAATTTATTTGTATATTCTCAATAATCTCTCGTTAATTTCTCATATAATGCAAAGTATTTATAATACAAATAGTTTGTTTCATGTTAACAAACTATTTGTAATGATTACAAAATAGAGAAAACAAACTATTTGTTTTCTCATACTACGAACAAATATATTGTTGAAAAAATCTCAACAATAAAATAAATTAACCGAGGTAAATAAATTTTACCCTCGATAATAAATAACTTACCCTATTAACCCTAGGTAAGCTTAAATATGCATTATTCCAACACCCTCCCTTAATCAAAACATAGGGAGAATGACAAACAAGGATGGGTCCCGGCTACTAGGCCTGATAAGGTACCCATGTACAAACCAATCAAAATATATGAAAAAATAAAGGAAGGACTTCATGGGAAATGCCCCCCAAGGACAACTTCCTTCACCCCAAGCATTACTCGTAACTGTAGATAATGAGGAGAAGCCAAAGGTTTAGTGAAGATGTCTGCAATCTGCTCAGCTGTAGGCACAAACTCCAAAGAAAGAACTCCATCCTAAATAAGATGTCGAATGAAGTGCATGTGAATCTCAATGTGTTTTGTCTGCTAATGCTCAACAGGATTGCGTGAAATAGAAATCGCACTTTGGTTATCACACCAAAGAGTAGTAGGACCCTGTTGTGTGAAGCCAAACTCTCCAAGCAACTTTCGAAGCCAAAGTATCTCCTGACTAGCTTTGACATCATCTCGATACTCAGCCTCAGTAGAGGACAATGCAATAGCAGTCTGCTTTTTGCATGCCCAAGCAACTGGACCTGAACCAAGTGTGAAAGCAAATCCACAAGTGGACTTGCGAGTGTCAACATCACCAGCCCAATCAGAGTCAGTGTATCCAACAAGCTGTGTAGAACTCTGTGGTGTGTAATGTATACCAAAGTGAGTGGTGCCCCGAATGTAGTGCAAAATATGCTTGGCTGCTTGCCAATGACTCTCATGAGGCTCATGTGAGAACCGAGAGACAAGGTTCACAGCAAATGTGATGTCAGGACGGGTATGAGTCAGGTATAAAAGACTACCTACAAGTTGCCGATACAAAGTGGAATCAACAAGAGGAGTCATACAAGTGGCAGACAACATAATACCTGACTGATATGGAGTGGGTGCAGGCTTACAATCAACCATGCCAAATCGATGAAGAAGATCTGTCGCATACTTTTGCTGTCCAATAGAAATGCCATCAAAAGATTGAAAAACTTGAAGACTAAGAAAATAATGTAGAAGTCCCAGATCTGTCATATCAAACCTATCTGCCAACTTGTCCTTGATGTCATGTATTAAGGAATCTAAACTACCAGTGAGGATGAGATCATTAACATACAAAACCAAAATGACAAGCTCCTCACCTTGCTTCAAGATGTATACATTGTGATATGACTCACAATGAATAAAACCAGAACTCAAAAGAAAACTATCCATCTTCTTGTACCAAGCTCTAGGAGCTTGTTTGAGGCCATAAAGAGAACGACGGAGTCTACAAACCAAGGATGAGTCTTGCACAAATCCTAGAGGCTGCTCCATATAGATCTCCTCATGGAGATCACCATGTATGAAATCACTCTTCACATCCATCTGAAAAACAGACCAAGAATGTGAAGCAGCAAGAGAGAGTACAAGCCGAATAGAATCCATCTTAGCTACAGGGGCAAAGGTCTCAGAGTAATCAACCCCTTCAACCTGTGAAAAACCCTTAGCTACTAATCTAGCTTTGTACTTATCTACTGATCCATCTATAGCATATTTGGTCTTATAGACCCATTTACATTTTACAAGTTTTCTTCCCTTAGGAAGAGGGACAAGATCCCAAGTATCATTCTTCATTACTGAAGAATACTCATCATACATAGCAACATCCCACTTGGGTATACCAATAGCCTCAAAAAAAACACTGGATCATCTGTACAAGCTTGTCCCAAAAGAGAAACACTAGATGTCTGTGAGCGAGTGCGACGAGAATCAGATGGATCACCAACAAAAGAACCAGCTGCATGTAGAGTGCTCTTTGCCCATTTAGGCAAAGGTGGTGAAGAAGATGGCTGTGGTGGCTGAATAAGTGCAACATCATCATCATCAACAATAGAAAGAAAATCCTCACTATCCTCAGTAGAAGGAGGGGCAGAAGAAGAACTAGATGTACACTCCTATGGAGTGAGTAGCTCATCAACCTGAACATCTTGTCGAAACAACACATCATGTGTGATAGGATCAAAAAGATGGTAGGCTTTTACATCTTCACAATAACCAACAAAAATGAGTGGTTGGCTTTTCTTCTCCAATGCTTTACGTTTGTCATCAGGAATGAATGCCCATGCTTGACTCCCAAAGATGCGAAAATCTAAAATATCAGGCTTGATCCCAGACCAAGCTTCTTCTGGTGTCATATTTTGCACAGCTTTATGAGGCATACGGTTTTGAATGTAGTTTGCACAATTTACAACTTCAGCCCAATATTGTGGACCCAAATTTTTATAGTGAATCATACAATTAGCCATCTCTTTCAATGTTCAATTCTTCCTCTCTGCTACACCATTTTGTTGAGTAGTGTGTGGTACAGTGAACTGATGTTGTATCCCATGCTCAATACAAAAATCATAGAAAACATTACTGTCATATTCCCCCCCATTGTCAGTGCGTATCTTCTTAAGAGGAAGAGATGATTGTTTTTCAACAAAGGCTTTGAAGGCCTTAAAAGTCTCAAAAACTTCACTTTTCAACTTGAGAAAATATACCCAAGTTTTACGAGTGAAATCATCAATGAATGTGAGTGCATATTTAGCCCCTGAAAAAGAACGAGTTGGAAAAGTCATCAAATCTCTATGAACCAACTCTAAGGGTGCATTTGCACGTGTGGCCTTACCAACTGGAAATGGATCCTGGTGTTGTTTACCAACTAGACAACCAGGACATACCCCATCAATACATGAGACCTTAGGAAGGCCTTTTACAAGATGTTTTGTACTCATTTGTTGCATATATCCATAACTCAAATGTCCCAATCTCTCATGCCAAAATTTGTTGAGATTATTACCATGTGCTATAAGTGAAGAACCAGAAGACACAAAAGACTCAAACTTATCAAAAGTATAGAGTCTTACAGTATGGTCTGCTGTACCTGTAGCAACTATCTCACTAGGATCATTACATTCTCTTATTACAACATCATGTGAAGTAAACTCCATAGTTTTACCAGTACCAAAATTACATATTTGATATACAGAGAGAAGATTAGAAGAGATTTGGGGTACAAGTAATACATTGTTAAAACATCCATCCTGTTTATCAACAGTACCTGATCCCAAAACTTCAATCTGTGAGGAGTTACCCATAACAATATGTGATGTACTGAAATCTATAAGAGAAGACAATAGATCTTTAGAATGTGTGAGATGGTGAGAAGCACCTAAGTCAAAAATCCACTGATCCTGACATGAAGATATAGCCTTGGCTGAAAGTGCTTTCCCTTTTCCTATAGAAGTAGAAGGAGATGGAGACGGAATAGAAATTTTGTGTTGTCTAACCGCTGCCTCTAATGCTTCCATCTTCTTAAAACATCTACTTTCATCATGATTAGGACCACCACAAAAATTACATGGACCAAATGTTTTCTTCTTTTGCTTAAAGGACTTTTTGGTCTTAGTAGATTTAGAATGATGAGGTGATTGGGTGGTGGACTCTGGAGGGTTATTTAAAGGTGCTTGCTTTTTAGACTTAGGTGAAGGTTTTCCTTTAGAAGAATTAGCAACTAGAGCATGACTAGGACCAGGTAGAGCATCTAAGGCCATTAATTTTGTTTGCTCCCTAGTCAATCTTTCACAAAAAACTTCAAAGGAAGGCCATTTGAATTCATCACCTAATGTATCCATCATAGTATAAAAATCAGAGGAAAAAACATTATATGGTCCTTTCAACTTTGAAAAAATCATGAAAATGCACTCCTAATCACTTTTATCCTTGTCACCAGCTTTCAATTGTGACCTTATAAATTTGAATTTTGCTAAGAATTCATCTATTGAAGGGAAATCTGATGGAGAGAGAGTACTCAATTCTACATCTAATTACAAAATTTTAAACTCATTAACTTTGCCAAATAGGTTTTTAAATTTTTCCCATACCTCTTTTGGCATAGTAGCATCTGCAATGTGAAATTGAAGATTATCTGATACGTTGAGGCAAATCAATCCAAGAGCCTCATCCTGCTTACATCCATATGCATATTTGTCTTTTTTAGTGGTGAATGTTGCAGGTGTCGTTTCAGAAAAAATTCTCCATAAGCCCTTTGATTGAAGGAGTTGTTGCATTTTTGGCTTCCAAACATGGTAATTTGTAGAATTTATAGGTTCAAACAATCGAGATTCCATTCTTGAGGAAGATGATGAAGTTGACAAGAACAATCTAGACATTTGTTTTTCCTCAAAAAACACCCCTCCCGTTACAATTTAACGTCTCCCGATGAAAAAATAATAATTTAGCCTTGGATTATACAAAATTGAAAAATGGATTTATGCAAAAAAAAAATGTAGGGGGATTTGACTCCAAGACCTCCTCCCTACAAATTTTTAACAAAATATCTCTAGCCGTTTTAGCAAAGTCAAATTTGAACTTTCAAAGCTAGAGACTTGCATTTAAACCACTAAAAAATTAAAATAATTAATTAAAAAAAGGCCAAAAATGACTCACACATGTGAGATATCAGCTGAATAATCTTTTTCTTTATCAAAAATAATTCTTTTTCCAGCAAGGCGTGGTGGTCAGGGAAATATTTGAGAAAAATAGCCAAGAAAAAAACACCTTTCAGCAATGCAGAATGGCTCCACTGGATCTGCCAAAAAGATTGTACGGCCTACTCCAAATCCGTCCTTCTCAGCATGAAATGAAATATTTTGAAGTCTTCTATCACATTAAATTTTCATATTTGAATTTTATGCAGCATAAGGCGTTCAAAAATAAGAAATCCGTACAGCTATGCAGCAGACAAAAAAACAGTTTTTAATTTCCTGTTGTTGGCTTCCAAAACGTTGTACGGCCTGATCCAAATTCGTCAAAAATTATATGGATTGATTCATCTTTCATTAAAAGGTCTCATATTTGAAAAAATTCAACCGTACAATCTTCCACATCATAAAAACGGACAGGTACTGCAGTCTGCCAACAGTCTGCCAACAGGGACCAGTCTGCAAGTTTTTGAATGAAAGAGCTGTACGTCCTAATCCAAATGCGAAAATTCAAATTGAAATGGATTCCTGACTTGATTTCCTATGCCTCCATGAAAAAAAATGTTATTTTTTAAATTTTTACGGTCATTTAATGATCATAAAGTACAGAATTTTAAAAAAAAAACTAGTAAATAAGAACCAGAATTTGAGAGAATTAAAAATATCTGTAACACATCAATAAAATAATATTTTTGAATGTGTTAAAAGATGAAAAATTTTAGGGAAGAGGATCTTCAATTTGAACTCCAAGCTCTGATACCATGAAGGAATGAGCAGGAGATACACAGGATCCACAGGATCAATCCAGGAGAGAGAACCCATAACAAATAACCTGCAAATATTTCCAAAGAATAAATAAATTTGTCACACCTAAAAAATAGGTGGTAATCCACAAATTTCTCTGTATATTCTCAATAATCTCTCATTAATTTCTCATATAATGCAAATTATTTATAATACAAATAGTTTGTTTCATGTTAACAAACTATTTGTAATGATTACAAAATAGAGAAAACAAACTATTTGTTTTCTCATACTACGAACAAATATATTGTTGAGAAATTCTCAACAATAAAATAAATTAACCGAGGTAAATAAATTTTACCCTCGGTAATAAATAACTTACCCTATTAACCCTAGGTAAGCTTAAATATGCATTATTCCAACACTTTATCGGTCCCACAGGTGAGAGGGGAGTTTCCATTGTTGTGTGTGGAAAGGCAGGAGCTCGACCTCCTACCGCAGGTGTAATCCACTACATCAACAACCACATTCCTACACATGAAATATTTAAAATTGAGATATGATCATTGAGCAATTAAATATTGGTTGCCTCATAACCAATAAGAGAAGGGGATGAGCTAATAGATTCAAATTTAGGATAATCATTGCCATGCGTTGAGGATACACTTAGAGTATTGATTACCTTTGGCTATCCCTATCTAATTTCTAAAGATATTATGCCTCAATTTATGATATTAAATTTAATTATTTTGGCTATATTTTTATTGTAATTAATGACCTATGGGTTTCCCATTGCTTATAAAAGCTCAGGTCTTACATTGTAAAATGGTCAACATTTTTTTAGCATAGTAATGCTACCACAATTTTCCCTCCAGGAGCCCTTTACCACCCAAGCCTTGTATTTTAATGAGAATTGAGTTTTCCTTTCTCCATTTTTCTTGAATTTTATGTGAATTTTATGGTTTGTTGATCTTTACATGTGGATAATCTTCATCCCTATCATTTTTATCCATACCCAAGCATCTTTATGCAGAAATTGGCTCTCTTGTAGATCTTATGTTATGTGTACATAGGTCTATGTAGATGCCACCTATGGACCATTTGTCATATCTCTTGGTGTTGTATTTCATTCTAAACCTCTATGCAAATCACTTATGTAATTTAATCATCCATTTTAGAGATTATGTAATATTTCCTCATCCTCTATAATTTATAATGTATTATTCAAAGCTTGTAGAGGTGTTCTACCTAATATTGGTGCATCACCATTTTCATTTTAGCTTTCCTTATCTTTTTTCCCTAGTAGTTTTAGATTTAGGATTAGAAATAGATTTCCTTTTGGCTATTTTAATCCTACACACTAGTCCTAAACTAGGTGCACTTATATTAAAAGGAAGCCAACATTCTACGGAGGTTCATCCTAAGGAGTGAAAGAGTCCCACACCTTGGGGGATGATCCCATTATCTCATTGAATAATATTCTAATTCAATGGGTACATAATTTGAGTGATAATAGAACCTCATGCTCAACAATACCCCAATGTTCAAAAATAAAAAAAATGTATTGCATGACATGATGGCCTTGGTACTAAACTACAAGGTGAAATTGAGTTTTTGAAGGAAAAGGATGTTACCATGTGTGTTGAGATGAAAATATAAACTATCTCAATGGATTGAGATCAAGATGAATTTTGAGAGCTCTAGAAGCTTGTTATTAGTGATAACATCATCTTGTTCCTTAAAAATTAGCTACAACAACAAATAACCAAGATGTCAGTAGATCATCATTTGAACCATGCACATTGACAAGAGACTCATGTCCAAACCAATCCTAAATATGACAGAGAGGTATTTTTGAATTCATCCATTGATGGTTGGATGATACAATATATATTGGTAGACACCAACACAAAAGTCAATGTTCTCACAAAGGATGCCTAGATTAAGATGGGAAGTACCACTCTACAACCTTCCCCACATGTTGTATTCATGAACAACAAGATTCAAGCAATGCCTATAATAGTTCTTAAAGATGACACCCTCAACATCCTAAATATCATGTTCAAATGTGATTTTGAAGTAATTTAACTAGCCAAAGATGATGATTTTCCAACTCTATTAGGTTGATTGTGGTGATATGCCAATAATGATGACTTGTGTTGTTTTAAAAAGTACTAAATTAGTTTTGAAAATGACACCAGCTCATTATTATTCCTGTGAATATGTAGATCTTACTTCTAATGTTCTACTTCAATGGGGAGATGTGTAATCCATATTTGACACCACTAGCATTACTTGTGGACATTGAAATAATGAAGCATATGATTTATAAATACAAGGATGTGTTACAATTGATCACTAGATAAATGTTCCATGTAAGTTAGTTAAGTGTTATAATTATATTCAACTCATTATTGGATGCTTAATTAATTCACCACCCTCCCAATTGGATAGGCACCTAGGTTCCATGGTCAAATTGAGGTTGAGGAGTACTTAAAAAATTAGATAATTATTATGTTTTTTTAAATGAATGTATGCATACACTCCCTACCATACTTCAAAGAATAGTTGATCATTGGTGGGTTACTCATCCATAGAATTTGTTGACATGGGAATAGGTATGCACCATGATACATCATCACTTTCACCATGATAACCATGTTCACACCACACTTAGTTATAATGGTGTTGAGTCCCTATATGACCATATAGATAGCTATGAGTCTTTGGATTACTGATAAAACATTTTTACCTGAATCATTATGGGTTCATGAATTTTATAGTATTTTATGTGCTTGGGATAGAGCATGGTATGTTTATCAATAAATTTGTAAAGATATGGAACCTAAGAGTGAATCAAACATGGTTTTCTCTCCACATTTTTATTTCCTTCACCATGATCAGATCTGAATTCATCCCTAAAAGTAATCTATCAAGTAGTACTAGGTAATCAAGCACTAATTGAAAATAGAATACAGACCATACATGGTGTAATTTAGGATGATTTAACCATCTTCCAAGAACTTGATACTCCTATAAGATTTTAGTTGGAACCTAGCCCCCATTTATAATATGATGATAGGTAATAGATCTAGATGGGTAAGCAAAAGGTTGTATGTCAAGGTTATGAAGGTGATAGTGTCGATCCCCTAGAGTCAACAGTCAACCACTTAAACATGTATATAGAATACAAGGTGTGTAATGTTAAAGATAATATGCAATCTAAGTAGAAACTAGATCCCACATCACTCCAAATGGTTCAATATAATATTGGCACAAAAGACACACCCAAGATGGCCACTATGGGAAAATACTAGTCTAAATTTGAATTAGCCAAAATATTTGAACTTCTACAGGGGTATGAGGATAATTTCCCATGGAAATACATAGAGATGAAAGGAGTGCATCTATCATTGGGAAAAATGCATATCAAACTGATTGAGGGTGCTCGAATAGTCAAGAAGCAACCATATCAAATGAATCCTAATTTACACACACACATTAAATAAAAAATTAATGGCACGTTGTGTGTCAGGGTTATCACTCCCATTAATGAATCTGAATGGGTTAGCCCTATGGTAATTAGCATTAATAAGTATATTTAAATCTGTATTTGTATGGATTTTAGATAACTCGATGTTGTGTGTGTCATGGATCCATTTCCAACACCATTCACGAAGGAGATTTTGGAAGGTGTTTTTGGATATGAAATCTATACCTTCACTGATGGATTTTCAAGTTATCATTAGGTAAAAACTATTAAGGAAGATAAGGAAACACTTTTTCTATTGAATGGGGGTCCTTTACATACAATTTTATG
Source organism: Torreya grandis (assembly GCA_037957365.1). NCBI lineage: Eukaryota > Viridiplantae > Streptophyta > Pinopsida > Cupressales > Taxaceae > Torreya > Torreya grandis. The sequence continues at coordinate 576,108 of JARHVA010000643.1, read as the reverse complement.
CCATTTGAATTAAATAATGCACTATTAGGCTTCTCTCACATTATGGTATAACCTTTTAAATATTTAATCCACAAGTTATTTCAAGTTTATCTCAATGATTAGATCGTGTACGACTTGGTGCATGATCACTATGCTAATTTATGCCTCATGCTCAAGCATTATTAGAAACATTAAATTCACTTAAACCTGAAGAAGTGCATCTTTTCCACACCCTTTAGGATCCTGTTAGGGCACATCATTTACTAGGATGGATTACTCATGGATTAAAAAAAGACTGTGGTTATTGTTCAACTCTCATATTCAACCACCTAATACCTTCTTTGGTCACATAGGTTATTGTCATAATTTTATTCATAGTTATGCTAGCATAATAACTCCATTATAAGAATTTTTGAAACATAATGGCCTCTTTATCTAGAATAAAAGACATCGACAAGTGTTTGAGGCCTTGAAAGAAAAATTGGTAAATGTGCCCATCCTTTACTTCTTAGACTAGGTGACACCATTTCATGTACATGTTGAGGCTTTTAGCATGCAATCGGTGTCATCCTTACACAACCTAGTGAAGGTAATCTTAATCATCCTATATATTTTGATAGTTCCAAGTTAACACCGACTAAGATAAATTAATCTACTATAAAATAAGAAGCCTTATCCATGGTGTATGTGCTCCAAAATTTTCACCAATATTTTTTGGCCACTCCAAATCACCTTCTTTATAAATCATGAGGTGCTCAAGTACCTTGAAAATAAACTCATGTTACATGGATGAATTTGTTGATTAATTGTTCTATTCTAGGAATTCTCATTCTCTATGGTGATAAAACATAAAAAAAGGTAAGTTTATTCTTAACCATCTATCACATATTGAATCTGGCAAACCAGTGCAAATAATTGAAGATGACTTAGCTGATGTAGAACATTTTTAAGTTACATACATGCCTAAATAATTGAAAGAAATAACTAATTTCCTTAGAATAGGTTTAGCACCATACCATCTTAGAATAATCAAATTTTTGTACACACTACCCCTTTCTAGATTATTGGTAGAGACCTGTATAAGATTGATTGAGAGAAAGTATTACGAAGGCTTGTAATGCATCATGAGCATGCAAAAGTCATTATATAGGTATATGAGGGTGTTATTGGAGGTTATTATTATAGTGATATAATAACATGAAATTTTATCCTAGATGGCTTATGGTGGTCCACCTTATTCAAAGATGCCAAAGTTTATACATGCTAATGTGATATCTATCAACACATAGGCAAACCAAATTAAAGGGATGTTATGCCCCTTCATCTAATCCTTGCTCATGAACCCTTTGATAAATGATTTATTGATTTATTTGGTCCCATTAACCATATTTCAAGATGAACTAATAGACGTTACATCATTACTACCACAAACTATCTCACATGCTAGGTTGAAGTAGTGCCCACACATGATTGTACTGCTTTGACTACCACCAAGTTCCTTTGAGAAAATATTATCACTAGGTATGGATGCCCTATAATTTTAACAAGTGATCATATCACTCACTTCTTTAATGATATGATCTATATCCTCTTATCCAAATTTGTGATTGTACACCATAAGACCACTCCATACCACCCTCAAGATAATGACAATGGTCAAGCTTTTAACAAAATCCTTGACCATACATTGACAAAGATTTGTAATATAAATCACACTAGTTTTGATTATTAATTTTCTATAGTTTTATGGGAATATTGAGCCACATAAAAAATATTGAACAATATTACTCCTTTTCATCTTGTCTTTGGCACCAAAGTAATTCTACTAGTGGAGTTCCTTGTCACCTCTTTAAATATTGTGTGTGTTGGCCGGATAGATGATGAATAATCTCTAAAATCATGCCTCAATGATTTATTATAGATATATGAAACACACTTTATTTCACATTGGATTCAAATATTTGAAAAGTAGAAGCAAAAATCTTGGCATGATAGACATCTCAAAAATAAAACTTTCTCTCCTGATATGCATGTGTTGGTCTATGATTCCAAGTTTGTGTGCCACTTCAGTAAATTTTAAATATATTGGGATGGTACATTCATAATTTAAATCATCCATACCATATTTTCATGTAAATTAATATGGTTATATGGCCAATTTCCTTAAGGACATTTTAATGGTAGTTAGCTTCGACCCTACCATTACGTGTAATACTTAAAATTTTCTCAATAAGGCATATGCCACTAGAATAGGTTAATATTTTGGTTTATTTTCAAATAAATCATAACATTAGTTTCATGAATTTTTTATTTGGTTTATTTCATCACATGATTCTATTTTATTTCAACACTGCCCTTTTCATCATTATTTTTATAGGTCATGCCTGTGGAGGACCACAAACATCTTTTAGTGTGAGGTAGGTTTCAAGATGAATAAAGTAAATCAAGAGGTAGGATTAGTCACATGTATAAGCAAAACACAAATGAAATCACATAAGGAAACTAAGGCACATAGGAAGTTACATGTGACTAGAAGTGTGGAAAAAGAATGGTAAAGGAAAAGTCACTACGAATGGGTCAAGATGGAAAAGGTAGTTCCCACATTTGGTTCCCACATTTGAAATAGAAGTTTGAACCTTTTTATATCTATAATTCACTACAATAAAGGTGAAAGGAATGGATAGATTCATTAAATGTATAAAGTGTTAAATATAATGGTAATCATGCCAAATAGATTTTGTAGCATACCATTTGAGAGCATTAATGAGTGAAGTGGTGAATGAAGGCATGGGAGAATAAATGTAAGCAAGTATTTAAGTCTATATAAAGGTGGAGGGTCATCATTTTGTAACTTTATCATTGAAAATTTTCAAATTTATATAATTTATAGAGTTATATCAAAGCAATTTAAGTTACAAAAGTGTGTTTATCAAGTTACAGTGATAAATTCAAAGCTAGGAAGTGAGGCAAAAATCATGACTATGGAATTGGAATTGTGACTATGAAAACACTTTGGATAAAGTTATAGGTTGTAGGTATAGATGTCCATAATTAAAGGAATCTAAAATAGGAATGATGAGGAATTTGAAGGTAGCAAACACATTCATTTGGGAGAGTCAGATAACTACATGTCAACCTTTGGGCATCTTGTGGGGTGATGTAACCAAAATAGAAAGCCATGAGAAGTGAGCATTTTCCAGTAACTCATGAAAAGGAATATTATGAGGTCATAATAGGATGTCATGTTTTAATCTAGGAGGAGTTTCTTGGTGAGTTCAACCCATAAAAGGAAAACCTAGCACAATGAGTGGAAGAGACATACATTACGAAGGAAGCATTGATGGTGAACGAGGGTAAAAATAAGTCTACAACACCTCTACCCTTTTTTTAGTTGAAGAAATGTAATACCATGAGTTATTCTTACATGATTTAAATTGGGAATCTAAGTTTTCTTCTTTCCAATTACTTGACTACAATCACCATTAACCCAGAAATAAGGGAAACTTACAATGTGACTATAGGTTTGAATGACAAAACACTAAGAAAAAAGTGACTTATAACCTCACAGTCTTCGATCTTTTGAATGATTCTAAAGTGTTCCAACTTTTCGACCCTACCTTCTTTTGGGAAGCCCATGGATTCGATGATATTTATAGTCTCACACATCTAGGAGGACTATTTTTTACTTTACAAATCATAGGATGTGAATCACTACCTAACAAATAAGTAAGGTAATAGGGTTACAATGTTTGGGTGCTAAACTTAATGTGGATATGGAGGACCAAGAGGAAATTAAAAAGTTATGGTAGTACTAAAGTACAAAAAGGAGGGCCATGATATGTACATTTATAGCCTCCAATATTTTTCCATTCAATTAGTTATGTACTTGGCTATGACTAAGCTTGGGGGCAGGGATAGATGAAAATAGTTTGACATGGTGTACTTTTATGTGTCAATCCATATGGCCCAAGGGAAAAAGTATAATATGCCTAGTACTTAATTGAAAGGATTATGGAGGATGATAATAAGTCCCATTGTCTACCAAATCATAAATTTCCTTGGGGTGCGATTCTTCTTTTACTAGTGTTTGATGAGAATTATGTTCCAAAATACACTAGTAAAGAACTGCATTGGGTCTACCCACCCAATAATAAATATCATGTGAAATGGTTCCAATAGTTCACCTACCTAGGCCATCTCCCCTTCCTATAAGCTAAAAATGAAAGGATGGTTCAAAGGGATAAATGAAGCCTTCAAAAATGAATGGCACAACCCCAAAGATTTGTTACATAGATGGGAACTCAAGCTCAATTTATTATTATGCAAAATTATTCACTCGTCTACATTTGGATGGGTCCCATAGATAAATTTTCAAAGTGTCTAAATTTACCATATGCTTTCATTTCCAATTTTTCAATAATCATGTAAATCAAATTGCTAAGGTACACAAGGTATGAATTGACATTGACACTGATACTCTTTAGTAATTATATGTATACCTAGGGAAGAAATCCTATAGATAAAATAATGAATTAGATAACATCAATATCAACACACACTAGATTCTCATGGGGGATCACATATGTGTTTTATTACATGTTAAAGCCTAAGAAAAGGCCCTAAGATGCCATGAGGTCACTAAAAAATCCCTTCCCCTTCCACTAGAAATAGTAGATCGAAGAAGGTATCAAAGACAAGAGAAGAGACGAAGGCCTAATGCTACTAAGAGCATGTAAGAAGATGAAACTAAAAATTAATGTATGACTCCATCACCTCCAAAATACCAAGGGATGCCTATAGTGCAAGAATAAGAGGGCCTCAATACCACCCAAAAAATAACTATTCCCTCAAGATAAGAGCATTCTACAACGAGTGTTGGGGTTTTTGAATAAAGGGAAATGAGTCTTGAGTCAACACCTAAGAGGGAACTATTGAGGTCAACATACCCTTATTTCTAAAAAATGGGGACACTTATTTTAAATTATTCAAATTTATGCCTTAAATCTGAAAATTCACTTGATCAGAGTACCACTAGCATGTTTGCATATTATTTTTATTTGAAAATCATCCACACTTGGTTTTCATCTGGATTGATTGACATATTTTCAAGTGATCATTATTTTCCCCTTTCTAATTTTTCTAATGAATGTTTCTTGTGTTTTTGTATTGCAAGATCAATGAAATCTCATTTGGGAATGAGCATGCTTAGGGTTTTGTGCTTCAATGTTAAAGTGAGCTTTTATTAACCTTCAATTTGTTAAAGATTAATTGAGTCTACATTCAAATCCTATTAAAACCCTATTTTGAATGTTTTAACCTAGGTCCCTTTTGAATTGAATTCAAATTTGCACAGGAATAATTTGAATGGGAAAAATTCATGCATTTCATAGACTTGTTTTAATTTTTATCCTAAGGCTTAGTCATGTTTTTCAACATGACCAAACCTCAGTCTAAAATCCTTATGCTTGGTTCTTTCATGTCCCATGACCTCTTGGTATATTTTATTATTAACATGGTCTAGCTAATGACATGGTCCATTTCATTATGTTCTAAAATTATCTTAAGATTTAATCCTAAGGTTTTAATTCATTTTTATTAACACGAATAAAACCCTTAGTCTTAAGATTTATCCTAAGTTCCATATGTTTCCCAAACTTGACTTAAACATGTTTATTGATCACATGATCAACGTTATACATTTATTCAATCTAGATTGATCTAATGGTATGATTTAAGTCAAGACTTCAATAGGGCCCCAAAATAAGTGAGAGTGTGATAAGTCTCACCATCACAAGAAACCTACCAAAGATATAATAGTATATAATAAAGGATGATCTGACAGAGCATGATTCATCAGTTGAAGATGATCCAATGGTACGAGATCAACATTGATAATTTAAATACCCCAATAAAAGTGAGAAGGTGACAAGTGTCATAAATATATTAAAATAACATTAAGTAGCCAATGGCATTCTACCCCTCAAATTGAGATATGATGGAACATGTTGATCTAGCCAAGCAAGATCTAACAGCACATGATGAAGGTTCAAAAGTAAAAATCCTTGAGAATGAACATGGAGATAACATATGGAATAACAATAGGCCACAAATTAAATATTAATTATATTTCAAATATTGATGGTACATGGATAAATGTATACATTCTGATCAATGGTCCATGAAACAGGACACATGATTCAATCGATCAAGATCAACAGAGCACCTTAATCTAGGCGAGGATAGTCCAAAGGTGAACAAATATCAAGATGAATTCAAAAGTGACAAATGTCACAACCATGGGTAATATAACACATAACCAATGGTGTTCAAATTCTCAGATCAAAATCAATGAACTGTGTTGATCCATGAAAATAGATCCAATGGTCTAAAGTGAGGCAAAATTTTCAAAGGGCCTAGAACCAATAAAATATTGACACATATCCAAGGGTGAAAATGTTCATATTTTAAATATAATTATCAAGATGCCATGGTAATTCCACATCAAAGCCACTTAAGTATAATATGTTAAATTACAAATTTTATAGACCTGATAAATGCAAAGGAATAAATACACAATCCAATTGAGATCTAAGTCATGAAGCTCACATAATTTCAAATAGTTTCCACCATTAAAGCACTGTAATAACCTTTAGGAAATCCCTGGCAAGTATGAAAGCCCTAATTCAACCCTGTGATCATTATAGCTAATCCAAGGAAAGTTGAATTATTACTTGTATAAGAATAATTCAATCTAGAGCTGAAGTACAATCTACTAGCAAGTAATCTACAGAATCTCACAGTCATCATAGCCTAGAAAAATGTCTCTAGAGAAGATGTGGAACTCTATTTGAACTCTAATGTAAAAGAAAGAGTCTTCAAGGACACATAATTCGATGCCATAACTCTAAAATAAGTGCTGACAATAAGAAGATCATGGGCATCCTTTTATCATTAGAGGAGAAGATAGGAGATGTTAGGACATAAAACAAGCTTTGGAAAGGGTTGATAGAGATCTCAAGATCTTAGAGACTTAATAAAATGAACTATTCATGGGACCTATTATTGATCTCTATTTGATTAATGAAAAACATTATAGAATGAAGATCTTGCAGGGAAGGTAGTAGCAATAGGTGACTTTAATAGCTAAAGGGTCCCATAGTTAGTTAGATTATGGGTATTATTTTTGTAACTAGAATTCTATGATATTTTGAAAAGGAATATTCCTTTTGTAAAGGCATGTGAATTTGTGAAACATATTACCTACAGGTCAATATATTAGGAAAGGTCATTTTTTCTAGAATGCAATAAAAAGGATAGTTGTCCTATACACATGTATAAATGTAATTTGATGTTATTAATTGGCATACTCATTAATTGTCTATATAAATAGGTATTTCCAATTTTAAGGAGATAATTTTTAGAGCCAAAAACTATTTTTTAACTTTTGAGAAAATTTATACAAAATAAGGAGTTCTACAAAGTTTATCGATTTTGCTTGTGTGAATTGATATTATGGTTTCTCTCTCATTTTAATGGTTTAAATCTTAGATTTGAATCATTATTATGAATTCTAGATGTGCATATTTAAGTGTAGAGTTGTTAATTTTTGCTAATTCTAGATTAGTTTAAAGTTATAAGGTTTACTTCATTTTCTTTACCTTTCTTTCATATGTGTTAATGTTATTTTCTTGTAGGGGTGAATCTTTAAAGTGAAATTTGTCTTTATTTGGATTATTTCATACTATCCTTAGATGTTTTCCTAATGTGTGATAGGATTTGAGCTTATGCTACTTGTTGGGTGAATATTTTGTCATCAATTGACTAATGACAAAATGGGTATATCAACCACAGCACAGGGAGATTTACGCCACAAAAAGTGTGGGTTTACCAGATCTGGATGAGGTAAATCTCTCCTCTCATCAAGGGGAGGTTCCCTATAAATATTTATAATCTATATGTATATATAATTAAGTAGAAAATAATATTTGGGGTGGTATAACAGCATCCACCTCTCTTTTTTCAAAGGTGATGTCTAAGGAACAAGAGAGAAATCCTGGTCATTGGTCAACAACATTCCTCTTCTTTGAGGAATGGTATCCAGCGTAGAGTAAAAAATCACCTAAATTAAGTAACAAAGTTAACAAAGAAACCTACGTAAGCACAAAGTATTTCGTTTTCTCCTTCACCGATTCGAAACACGCGTAACCGTAGAGTGAAACAAAGCACAAAGTCTTCGTCCAAAACTACAAAGGATAAAAAGGATCACCAAGATAAAATTAGCTCAAAGTCTTTCATCTATCTTTTAGAAACACCCTTAGATAATATCAATACACACACTTTGCTTATTAAATCAAACAAATAAGAGATTATCAGGAAAGAGGACATAAGAACTATTTCCTAAATAACGTAGATAACTTCAACACAAAGTTTGAAATAAACCTGCTTCTCATTCATTCAACAAAATATGATTTACAAGTTGGCACAAAATCTCAAGAAGTGTCTCAATTTCAGCAGAGTTTTTGCTCTCAATTATTGGAGATCCATTTATAAAAGAGGTCTCCACTATATATAGGGAGAAACCTTCAAAATTAAAAAGATTAAAATGTAAAAATATCTTAGTCAAAGATGAGTCATCTTTGACTATTGAGATATTTTTCTTGATTTTTTACATGTAATTACACATTACAAAATTGCATGCACTTTCACATGACAAAAGTGCATGAGAAGAAGAAGAGAGAAGGAATGTATGGGCAGCGAAAATTGCCACCCGTGCATGTTAGGGATTGTCGGCGAAGAATGTGTAAGGGCGGAAAAAATCACCACCCTTGCACCTGGAGGAGAGAAAACTAGGATGCATGGGTGGCAAAAATTGCCGCTCTTGCATGGAAGGATGCAAGGGCAGCAAAAATTGCCGCTCTTGCATGAAAGATGTAAACACTTTTCACATTCTATGGATTCACAATAGGACACATGATGTATTCTACTGCACTATCTTTTTTTATCATGCACTTTTCCATAGGCTTTTCTCTTTAGTCGGGCTTGGTTCTTCCTTTGACTAAGGCTGCCTTTTATCCTTTCTAGCTTTGTCTCTTCTTACTGCAATTTGAGCTATCAAGATACGTTTCCAGCTTTATTGGCTCTTTATGCTCCTTCTCTCAGTGGTTCTTCCCTTTGGCATTTTGGCTTTTGAATACATTTGGGTCCGCACTCAAGCCTTCAAAGAACAACAGTTATTTCATTGCCACAAATTTAATGTCTGCGGGCCCGTCACTTTCCTTGGCAATTCCTTTGGCTTTGTTGTTTGGTATTTTTCTAGATTGAACTTGTCCCTCTAGGCTTCTTCGGATAACCCTTCAGATATTCCCTTAGGCTTTTCTTATGCTTCCTCCTGTGGACATTTTCCCCAGGGAAAATTCTCGCTAACAAAAAGTCTGGGGAACTAATTTTAAATGCCTTAGACAAATCTGAAAGAATTACCTTTTGGCTTTCTTGAAAATGACCCTTCTGAAGGGTGCTTTGATCGATTAAGTGCCCTTGACTTGTCCTTTGAGAAGCTTCCTTTTGCATTGAACCAAAAATTTGAACTTGCCTTTGAACCATGTCTTTGAACCAAAATGTTGAACCTTGATGTTAAACCAAGACATTGAACCAATCAATTGAACCAGAAAAAATGGTTTAAGCCGATGGTTCAAACCGATGAACTAAGTATTGAACCAAAGGATGTTGAAACAAAGGGAATGAACCACTTGGTTAAATCGAGCCATTGAACCATGAACCCATTGAACCTACTGCTGGTGTTTGCTGATGGAGATTTTTGTTTGAACCAAGGCACTGAAACATTCTCAAAAAATGACTAAGTGTTGAAAAATTGATTCTTTTGACTAAAACCATCTGCAGAAGCCTTTGACCCTGAATGCTCAAAATAATTTTTGAAAGGGGAAGAGAGGATTTTGATCTATAGGTTATCCCAAAAATGAATAGTCATTTTTCAGGGACAACACTACTTCATATCATATATTGGTTAAACGCATGTTTAGATGAAACTTGAACATTTTCATGATGTTTGGATTAAAAATCAGCAACACATTTGTTCTCTATATTACCCTTCCTTTTACTCCTTTCCATTAATTCACCTTTAATCAGTTTCATTATGAATATTCATCTTAGTTTAGCTTTAGACTTAGGTTTTGAGCATAATTAACTTTGAATAGCATAGATCACCACCAAAATCAAAGATCAACTATTAATCCATGGTGGCTCCGAACCATCAACTATTATAAATTTGTAGAATAATTCATTTACATTGCCTCTATTCCACCAAATATAGTAGGATTATCATAACATGCAACTCATGCAATGGACTCTCTAAGTTCATAAATGAGAAATGTTTATTGAACACTTTGGACCATCTGTGATACATATTTAGGAATCAATAGGGATACATATTCTACTGGCACTAGGAGGGCAGTTAGATCTTTGAAAATTCAAAATATCTTTTCTCATTTTTGTGAATTTTGCTCAAAGATCAGTATATTTTTTGTATATTTGTCTTTCGTTTAGCATATTTGTGTAAAGATAAGTGATTTTTATGGTTTTATACCACTTTTTTTGCTTATTTAGAAAAAGATAGATGTCCTTTAGAGTTTGATGATTAATTATGGTAAAGCTATCTTGATATCTATGAATCTAACAAGTTTGAGGTTAGTAACAGCTATTTTGTTCAAAGAGTGATAGATCCTTTGCAAATTTGAGTTTATTTGAACTTGAACATGTAAAATATCATTCATATTTACATATTTAGACATATCTTTAAGCTAATTTAGTTAAATATTGATGTCATTTACCATCCTTTATACATATATGTACAAAATTTTCTTAATGTGCAAGTTTGATCATTATTCTTTTTAAAGATAAACTTACACATCATATTTCAAATAGGGTTTGAATCTCTCAAACTAGAATTGCCAAGGATAAGGACCAGGTCATGTTCAGAGATGAGGGTTCCCCTTCTTTCATTAAAAGTTCATAGGAGAGCTAGGCAAGACAAAGGTAAGGGTAGACTTTCAAAGTCTTATCCAACTTCACCAGTTCAAGGTGCTCTTGTGTTCAACCCCTATCAAGGTATGGCTTGGCTAAGTGGTTCTTAAATCAATGTGCTAGTTGTGGTACATGACCTTCTACATAATCTTGAAAAATATTTGCCATCATTTATCCCAAATAGTGTTGTCACAACTGAAGAGCACATTAAATCTTTCAAAGCTTCTTTAATATTGCTAAATGTAGTTCATGAAGATGTAGCATATAGATTATTTCCATTTACTTTCAAAGATTTTGCATATTAATGGTTCTTCAATCTTATAAAAAATTATATTACTAGTGAGGATGATTTTAATAGGATATTTATTGATCAATTTGGTAAAATCATTAGTCCTTGTTCTTTACCAATAATTTACCATAGTGAAAAGATATTCTAGTGAGAAAATTAGAGCCTTTAGTGCTATATTTTAGAAAATGTTTAGCAAAACCATAGCTCCTTATATACCTAATGAGGCTTTATCCTTAGAGATATACAAAGATGCCTTGGATCCCATGATTTCTATGTTTCTTCAAATATATACTTAGGTCATTAATACATTAGCCTTAACATATGCTAAAGTCGTGGTCATTAATGACTAGAGATAACATTAGGGCCAAATGGCATATAATATTCCCAATATTAATCTAATTTTTTCCATTTTAACTGTTATACCCAATTCCAATCAGAATATGCCTATCATAAACCAACTTCCAATTGCAAACCAACTACCTTTAAGTCATGATCATCCTAGCCAAAACCTAAGATTATTGAACAATGTTGCAAGTGGATCTCATCCACAAGACCAAAGAGCTTTGATGCTAAGCATTAGCACTAGTAACACTCAAGTTCATAATTCTAAGGCCCCAAAGAATGAAAATGACTATTTTAAAGATGGTTCAAAAGCTGGGTATTGACTTTTTTCAATTGTAGAATCAAGTTGGTAATACTGGGGAAAGTTCCAATAGAATTTTCTCATATAAAATGTTCAATAGGCCTAATAATAGGTTTCACAATGGTAAAAATAACAATAATGAGTCATCAATTAAGAACAATAACCCTGAGATTAATATTTTTGATACAATACTTCCAAGCATAGTGAGTTAGATTGTCCTGAATTTTGTAATGCTTTTGAGTTGTTTCAAGATGAGTTAAATACTGCTAAAATTAGATCTAATAGAGACAATTATATATATATATATATATATATATATATATATATATATATATATATATATATATCTTCCAAGTCATCTAAATTTGTAGATACAACCCTGATGGTGGAGACCTTTAACTTCCCATTCCAAGAAGAGAATGAGCCTGAGGATACTCTTGGGGAGGTGCATGACTTCCATTAGTATTTTAAGAAGACCTATCCTCTAAGGAATAGGGATTAGAAGTAACCTTTGACAACTTTAACTCCACCCAATAATTTTGACACTCCTCCAGATCATGCAACTGATAACAACCATGAGCCTCTAAAGGGAAGTACCTCTAAACATAATGTTGATTCACCTAGTTTTTTTTCCAAGGGTGGGTATAACATAGTTAAGGATATGAAGAGGGTTAAATATAACACCACACTACATGAGTTGACTTAGATCACTAAATAGAAAGACTTTTTACTTGAATCTCTATCTAAGAAGCTTGGTAAGTCACCCAAGATAGAAAATGTTAATGTTTCTATCCACAAGAACAAAGTAGATGTTCCACCTTTCTTTTTGATAGTAATAATATTTATTAATAATTTGCATAATTGTTTATTAGACTTAGGTGCATCTACTAACATCATGCCTAAAGGTATTTGTGAATAACTTGGTTTGACTCCCATTTAATCTGATACAGTTATGACTCGATTGGATAAATCTAGGGTGAAAGTAATTAGTGAATTATTGAATGTTCACATGTAGATTGCTTCTAAAATAAGGATATAACCTTTCATTGACATCCAAATGTTGGATATTCTTGATGCATATGGGATGCTACTAAGTAGAGACTGGACCATATCTTTGAATGCTTACATGTCTATTGATTACTCCCACATATGGCCTCTATAGAAGGGAGGTCCAAACCATATTAGGATAGAAAGGGAACCTAGAATAAAGCATATGATTACTGAATACAATGCAACCAATGAGAGGGTCAACATGGTTAACTCAGATTTGAGTTTTTACACTTTTGACACCCCTAAGGTATGTGACTCTAGAGAAGGTATGCGACTCTAGAGAAACTCTTATCATGCCTGGGATATGGAAATTATATTTCTATGGTGTAATATGTAAGTCTAGATCAAGGGTAGGAATTATTTTAATTTACCTTGTTGGGAAGAATTTAATACTTCTTACTAACTCTAGTTTTCATACACTAACAATCTGGTAGAATATGAAGCTTTAATCTTAGGTTTGAAATTTTCCATCAAGCACAAAATCAAAGAATTGTTAGTCTATGGTGACTCAAAACTAGTGGTTAACCAAGTAATAAGTACCATTGCAAGTTGAATTACCTCAAGAAATATAATTTTATAACATGGGACTTGATAGAGTACTTTGATATCTTTAACATTATCTTTATTCCTAGGTAAAAGAACCAAGTTAATGATGAGCTAGCCTTAGCTACAGCTAACTTATGCCCAACCAAGACTCTAAACTAGGAAGCCTTCGTGTTGAGTTTGTTCCTTGTCCTTTAGTGTCAGATAATTTCAATGACCTACAAGTATTCAATTATGACCAATAGATCTTAGACTTCATGAATAGTTTAGTAGTGTTTGAATCCCACATCATTGATGAAACTGGTGAAAATACTCTTGACAGAGATAATATTAATGACAAGATCATCCATATAAATGAAAATAATATTCCCAATGGCATGATTGACCTAGAAAGATTGTTTGACATGGATAAACTAGATGGGATATCAAGGTTCCCAAATTAAATAGAAAAGATTATAATGTTGTTGACCTAGGTTCCCAAGGTCAACCCTAGCTAATCAACATTAGTATAGGCACCACTAGTGAATATTTAAGAAGAGATAAATATTTTTTGACCAAGTATAAAGATGTTTTATCATGGTCACTTTAAGACCTAAAGATCTTTGATCTTAGGTTCATAACTCATACCATACCACTAAAAGAAACATGCAAGCCTTTTAGGTAAAAATAAAGACCTGTTAACCCTGTCCTAGAACCTTTAATTTATAAAGAAGTTTAGAAGTTTTTAGATGCAAGGATAGTGTTTCCCATTAGTCACTCCACTTGGGTAGCTAACCTAGTGCCCGTCAAGAAGAAAAACAAGGAAATTAGATTGTGTGTAGACTTTAGAAATCTAAATAGAGCATCTGAGAAAGATAATTATCCTTTGCCTTCTCTTGATTAGGTTATGCAGATTGTTTGTGGTTTTGAAATTATTTCCTTCCTTGATGGTTTTTCAAGATATAACCAAGTGCTTATGAATAATGAGGATAGACTAAAAACTTTATTCACTACTAATTGGGGCACATTTGCCTACAAAAAGATGTCCTTTAGACTAATAAATGTAGGTACAACTTTCAAAATAGAAATAGACCATGATTTTGAGTGGATGATAGGTAAGTGAATTATCATCTACATGGATGACTTAACTATATTTTCAAGGAATATGTAATATCACATCATGCACTTGTAGTAGGTATTTAAAAGGTGCAAAAGGCATGGAATTTATCTAAATCTAAAAAAAAGTAACATTTGTGTTACTGAGGGAAAATTATTAGGACATGTTATAACTACAGAGTGGATTTCTATAAACCCAGATATAATAAATGCCATATCTAAAATAGAACCTCCAAATAGAAAAAAAAATAAAATCTTTCTTTGGGAAGATCAACTTTGTGAGGAAGTTTATTTCTAGTTTTATAGAAATAGTGAGACCTTTGAATGACATGTTGAAGAAAGATGTTAAGGTTACTTGGAAATCAAAGAAGCAATTAGGCAAGCCCCTATACTAATAATTCTAGACTTTAATAAAGACTTCTATCATTACTCTTTTACTTCAGACCATATAATTGTAACAGTCCTAACTCAGAAAATAAATGAATGTAATCGTCTTACTAATTTCATGAGTATTGATTTTAAAACTATTGAATTGAATTATTCTCTTATTGACAAACAAGCATGTGCTCTGGTCAAGGTAGTGAATAAATTTAGGCATTAAATCCTTATAAATAAGGTACATACAATACTACTAGACCCTTCCCCTAAGCTCATGCTTAGTCAATGTGAACTTGGAGAAAGGAGAGGTAAGTGGATGTCTATTCTCCAAGAACATGATCTAGACATGAAGACTTTAAATTTGGTAAGGTGTTAAGGTTTAATTCATTTGATTGCCCATAGTAATCCCAAACTAAGTGTCATGCAGGAGAATAACAAAATTTTCAGCCCAATGATTGGTATGATCTTATTGTTCATTATATAATCAATGGATATTGTCTTGAAGGGTTAAGTGGAGAGTAAAAGAGAGATTTAAGGCTCAAGGTAGATCATTTTAAAATTAATGATGGAGTTTTGTACAAGAACTTTGAATGCATTTACCTAAGGTGTGTTTCCAAGGAAGAGACAGTTGAGATCTTAAGCACTTTTCATGAAAAGTTAGGAAGTGGGCATCCATATAGAAGGGAAATAACCCATATGATCCTTAGAGTTGGTTACTAATGGCCCACTATATTCAAGGATACTCATGAACATGTGAGATAATGCCACTCATGTTAATTATTTAACACTAAAGAGCCCAAGGTAGCCATGCAATTAAATACAGTGATGATTGATAAACCCTTTTCCCAATGGGGACTAGACTTTATGGGGGTCGTTAACACTAATTCATTAAATGGTCACAAGTATGTTATGACTAATATTGACTATTGCACCATATGGATTGAATTACTTGAAACAAATTAATGTAAGATTGAAGAGGTGTTCAAATTTTTAGAAGAAAACATATGCACAAGGTTTGGGACACCTATATCTCTAGTCTATGATAATGGATCTGCCTTTGTATCCATTGAGATGACTGAGTGGGCATATGACAACAAAATTATCCTCAAGTTCTCATCAAACCATTATCCTCAAGGTAATTTAGTGTCAAAATCAACAAATAATAAATTGATGAAATCCATAAAGAAGTCTATAGATGATAAGCCAAGGACATAGCACAAGTTACTTAAGTATGCCCTTTGGTCAGATAGAACTAGAATCACACAAGCTCTCAAGGTATCATCATTATTATTGGTATATGGTCAAGAACCTATATTTCCCATAACACTCTAGTTTCCAACCTACAAATTCATGTAGAAGTACGTGGAGGAGGATCAATAATTTATAAGTTCAAGGTTGTAGGACATCATACAGATGAAAGATGCCAGAGAAGAAGCTTTTTCCAATTTCAATAAACACCAAACCATAGTCAATAGGTGGTTTGATAAGCATTTAAAAATAAATGTATTTAGACAAAGAGATTTAGTTATTCTTTGGGATAAGGCTTCATAATTGAAAAAAAAACATGGGAAGTTTACACCCTTGTGGATTAGCCCATATCAGATTGTTGAGACCCTAGGAGATAACACCTTCAAACTAAAAGACTTACAAAGATCAAATTTCACATTACCAACCAATGGGAGATACCTCAAGCACTCGTTCTCTATTGTCCCACCTAGATTATTCATGAAGTAAACTATAAGAATAGTTATATTTAGTGTAGGTAGGATAGATTAGTTTTTTTCTTGTTATTTCCTTCCTATCCCTTATTTTTACATTGTGTGTGTATATATTTGTTTATTTATTTCCTTTGCTTTATGATGGTGTGATTTATGTTTAGTGTGTTTACTTTTCCTTCTTTTTTCCTTAATTTTAATAATTCTATTCCAGACATCCCTTATCTCAAGATTCATATGATTTCTCAAAAAAACTACACAGTTTAAGAATGTAGTTATGGCCCCTTAGTATTGGTTGATCATGGATTGTTTAAATGTGAGCCTGAAGTTATAGTTTGGAGAAACTAGTAAGGACTATGAGTAGCTTAATTATTCAATTAGTTTTTAAGCCTTGTTCTAATATAAGTTTTGGTTCTAATAATGATTGCACATATAGGGTGAAAGCATGAATTATTAGGGCAAATTCATGTTTGCACTTAAAAAAAGATTAATTACCTAGGACAAAGTTTACACTCAAGGATGACTATCTAAAGTTCAAACATTCAACCAAATCACAAATCCTAGCTAATCTAGTTCCCAACCTTTGATAGAAAGTCAAAATATCTATAATACAAAAAATAAGAGCTTATTACAAAACTCAAAATCTTTCTAAGCAAAGGTGATTTTGGTAATCTCCACTAGGGTTATGGATACCTAGTTGGAAGTGGATCAAGGCCTTGAGTAGAACCAAAGGTATCTCTATCAGGGATATGGATGCTTGGCTAGTAGTATAACATTGCCCAAGCCTTCCCTAAGCTAAGGCATAATTCTTAATAAACATCCAAATATGTTATAAGTCAATGTTAATGGTTAAGGTCATGAATCTAGAAGTTGTTCTTTAAATCCTATGGCAATCATTAAGTGGAATAAAATCACACACATAGCATGGTTATGTTTTAATGTTTGATCCTAATTTTGCATGTGCAATACATGTTTTAATCATGAATTAATCTTAATAATGCCCTTGATCAAGTGGAATAAGTAACTTAATTATTAGTAAAAACCTAAGTCTTTGAATTCTAGCATATTGCTTATGTTCCCCTCAAAAGTCACCATTTGTTGAGGTCAATATACCCCCATTTCTAAAAAATGGGGACCATTGTTTTAAACTGTGCAAATTTGTGACTTAAAATTGATAACTCACTTGATAAAAGTACCACTATCATTTTACACATTATTTGTATTTGAAAATCATCCAAACTTGGTTCTCATTTGGATTTATTGACATATTTTCAAGTGATCATAATTTTCCCCTTTCTAATGTTGTTAATGATTGTTGCTTATGTTTTTATATATTAGGATCAATGAAATTTCATTTGGGAATGAGCATGCTTAGGGTTTTGTTTCAATGTTAAATTGATCTTTTATTAACCTTCAATTTGTCAAAGATTAATTGAGTCTACATTCAAACCCTATTAAAACCCTAGTCTAAATGTTTTAACCTAGGCCCCTTTTGAATTAAATTCAAATTTTTGTAGGAATAATTTACATAGGAACAATTCATGCATGTCATAGATTTATTTTAATTTTTATCCTAAGGCTTATTCATGTTTTTCAACATGACCAAACCTTAGTCTAAAAATCTTACGCTTGGTTCCTTCATATCTTGTGACCCCTTGGTATATTTTATTATTAGCATGGTCTAGCTAATCACATGTTCCCTTTCATTATGTTCTGAAATTAGTTTAATATTGAATACTAAGGTTTTAATTCATATTTATTAACACAAATAAAAACCTTAGTCTTAAGATTTTATCCTAAGTTCCATGTGTTTCTCAAACCTAACTTAAACATTTTTATTGATCGTAGGATCAATGGTACACATTTGTTTAGGAAAGATTGATCTAATAGCATGAGTTAATTCAATACTTCAATAGGGCCCCATATTAAGTGAGAGGGTGATAAGTGTCACCATAATAGGAACCCCACCAAAAATCTAATGGTACACAACAAAGGATGATCCAACAGAGTGTGATTGATCGGCTTAAGATGATCCAATAGTGTGAGATCAATGTTGAAAATTCAAAGACCCTAAGATAAGTGAGAATCTGACAAGTGTCAAAAATCCATTAAAAAACATTGGGTATCTAATGGCATTCCACCCTTCAGATCAAGATCTAATGAAACACATTGATCCAGCCAAGCAAGATCTAACGTTACATGATGAAGGTTGAAAGGTCAAAAGCCCTGAGAATGAAGTGATATGACACATAACACAACCATAGGCCAAAAATTAAATATTGATCATCTTTCAAATATTTATGGTATATGGATGAGCATACACATTTTTATCAATGGTTTTTAGAGCAAGAGACATGATCTAATCGATCAAGATCAATGGATCACCTTCATCTGGGTGAGGATGATCTAAAGATGTGAGATCAACGTTGACATTTCAACAAATATTAGGAAGAATTTAGAAGTGATAAGTGTCATAATCATGGTTAATATATCAAGCATCTAATAGCATTTGAATTTTTAGATCAAGATCAATGAATCGTGTTGATCCGTGCAAATATATCCAATGGTTTGAAGCAAGGTAGAATTTTCAAAGGGCCTACAACCAATAAAATAGTGACACATATCTAAAGGAGATAAATGGTCATATTTTAAATATTAATGATCAAGATTCCATGGTGATTCCACATCGGAGCCACATAAGTATAATATTCCAAATTGAAGATTTTGTAGACCCAAGAAATGCAAAGGTGTAAATACGTAGTCTAATTGAGATCTAAGCCATGAAGCTTGCATAAGTTCAAATAGTTTCCACCATTAAACCACTATAAGAACCTTTAGGAAATCCCTAAAAAGTATGGAATCCATAATTCTACCCTATGATAATTATAACCAAGCCAAGGAAAGTTGAATTATTACCTGTACAAGAATAATTCAATCCAAAGCTAAAGTACAATCTACTAGCAAGCAATATGGAGAAGCTCACAGCCATGGTATCCTAAAAAAGTATCTTTAGAGAAGATGTGGAACTCTATTTAACCTTAGATTCAAAAGGAAGAGTCTTTAAGGACACACAAGTTGATGCCATAGCTCTAAAATAGGGGCTGACAACAAGAAGATCATGGGCCTACTTTTATCATTAGAGGAGAAGATAGGAGATGTTAGGAGCATCAAATAAGATTTGGAAAGGGTTGATAGAGATCTCAAGATCCTATAGAGTCAATAAAAGTAACTATTCATGAGACTTACTAGTGATCTTAGCTAATAAATGAAGAACATTATAAAATGAAGATCTTGCAAGGAAGGTAGCAGTAATAGGGGACTTCAACAGCCAAAGGGTCCCACAATTAGCTAGATTAGGAGTATTTTTTTTGTAACTAGCATTGTATGATATTTTGAAAAGGAATATTCCTTTTGTAAAATCATGTGCATTTGTGAAACACATTGCCTATAGGTCATTATATTAGGAAAGGTCATTTTTTCTAGAATGCAATAGAAAGGATAGTTATCCTATCCACATGTACATATGTAATTTGACATTACTGACCAGCATACATCATGAATTGTCTATATAAAGAGGTATTGTTAATTGTAAAGAGAGAGTTTTTGGAGCCAAAAACTATTATGTAACTTTTGAGAAAATTAATACAAAGCAAGAAGTTTTGAAAAGTTTGTTCATTTTGTTTGTGTGAATTGCTATTATGGTTTCTCTCTCATTTATCTAGTATAAATCTGAGAAATAAATGGTTCTTATGAATTTTGGATGTGAATCTTTAAGTGCAGAGTCGTTAATTTATGTTAACGCTAGATTAGTTGAAATTTCTAAGGTTTACTTCATTTTCTTTACCTTTCTTGAATATGTGTTAATGTTGTTTGCTTGTAGGGGTGAATATTTAAAGTGAACTTGGTTTTTATTTACACTATTTCATACTATCCTTAGATTTTTGTCTAATGTGTGATAGTATTTCATCTTATACTAATTCTTATCATGTATTGGTTAAATGCATGTTTAGATGAAACTTGAACTTTATCATGACATTTGGGTTAAAGATCAGCAACACATTTCTTCTCTACCTTAATCTTCCTATTGCTCCTTTTTATCAATTAGCATCAGTTTCATTATGAATATTTATCTTAGTGTTGTAAATATTGTCATTGATGTCAAAGGTCTACCATTATTGGTGATAAAGGCCCCATTGCATTTAATGTTGTTTGTAATAAACATATCTTGGCTAATGTGAGTTAATATTTATTTAATATTAATAAATATATTTTTGGTTGCATATGAGACAAAAGAAGGGCCCATGGAGAAGTCAAAGAGCCATGGGGTAAAGACAAAAGAAGGATGGGATGCATTTTCCCATGAAGATTCACCTTGGAGAATTTCAAGAGTCACCAAGTGAAGACAAAAGAGGAAGGGTGCAATTTCTCATGAAGGGACACTTTGAGGAATATGAAAAGTCACCAAGATAAGGACAAAAGAGGGAAGGACGTTTTTGCTCATGAAGGGTCACCACATGACTTTTCAAAGGTAAGGATATGAAGGGTCATACAAGTTTGGCACCATTTTCCATGAGGATTGAAGGGTCACAAAGGGGGAAGGCCAAAGGTCATTTGGAAAGCTATAAATAAAGGCTTGAGAAGCCATTTGTAATATGAGTGAGAGAGGTTGATATGATATTGTAATATCTAGCTTAGAAGAGTAATTGTGAGAGATGAATATGATTTGTATTTGTTATATCTAGCTTAGAAGAGCAAAGGTGAGAGAGAGGAAAGAGATGTTGTAATGAACTATCATTTGTTGAGATAGCAACATTGAGGGATAGTTGTGTGGTATACACAAAGGGTTTGGTGCTCCTGTGGGTTGGTGCTCATGAATTGTTGTTGGGTTGGTGCTCGGTAAAGGGGTTGGTGCTCCTGTGGGTTGTTGCTCATGAATTTTTGTTGGTTTGGTGCTCGCCAAAGGGGTTGGTGCTCCTGTGGGTTGGTGCTCATGAATTTTTTTTGGGTTGGTGCTTGGAAAAAGGGTTGGTGCTCTTGTGGGTTGGTGCTCAGCAAAGGGGTTGGTGCTCTTGTGGGTTGGTGCTCATGAATAGTTGTTGGGTTAGTACTCAGTAAAGGGGTTAGTGCTCCTATAATTTGGTGCTTATGACTATTGTTTGGGTTGGTGCTCATTCATATACTTGAGATTGTTCTCCATGGTTTTTCCCATATTGGGTTTCTACGTTATATCTGGTGTCTCTCTTTTATCTTGTGTGGTGTTTATTGTTTGAGTTTTATTGCATATATTGAATGTTTGATTAAGTGGAATTTGGTTGAGGGAAATTTTTATAAGATATATGATATATTGATTTACCCCCCCTCTCAGTATATCCCATGCTTAACACTTAGTTGAGCTTTAGACTTAGGTTTTGAGAATAATTCACTTTAAATAGCATAAATCACTGTTGAAATCAAAGATTAATTCTTAAGCCATAGTGGCTCCTAACCACCAACTAATATAAATTTGTCGAACAATTCATTACTCTACCTCTATTCCACCAAAGATAGTAGGATTATCACAACATGAAACTCATGCAATGGAATCTCTGAGTTCCGAAATGAGAAGTGTTTATTAAACACTATGGACCACCTATGATACATATTTAGGCATCAATAGGAACCTAGCCTAAGTTCCAAAAGGAATCCACTCTTGAGTCAAATAAGGACTACTCAAAATAGCAAGAGTATCCTAACCTTGGTGATGCATAAGTAGACATTGAGAGTCCCATTGGTGAAAAGGGGGAAGATAAAGGTGCAACCCTAGACACCAATGACCAAGGTACTAACCTGAGTGGCCAATAATAAAATGATCTAGACATTGAGATATTCAAGCATTATCCTAATAAGGGAAAGGGGCTTGTTGAGAAATCTAAGCAACATTAATAAAATAAGAGTGATAACCTCCCCATTCATGGATATATCCATTAAAACATCCCTAAAGAGGAATTATATATGTGGGAGTATTTTTCCAAGGAAGACTCCTCTAATCAAACTCAATGTGAACTCTTTTTTTACATGGATATTTGTAATGAGTAACACCACTTTGAGCTTTCATCAGCTAGCATGGATTTGGCACTAGAGGAGGTGGATCTTCTTAACGCATTTTGGGTGGATCCCCTTTAATGTTAAATAGCCCAAGCAGGCATGACCCTCATTAAGTTGGATGTTGTGATCACTAGGAAATATGTTCTACATGTCTATGATGTTGGCCAACTACAATGAAAGAAATAAGAGGTCATTTTCAGGTGAATGTATTTAAATTTTGAGGCTTAAATAGGAATTAGAAGATCTCAAGCAGCAGTAGGAAGTAACAATGGCATCTTGAGTGAGGACTCTAAAACTATGTAAGATAGTTTTTTACAATGAGTCGACACTTGCCCATGGGATCCCTCTTATAGGTGAATCCATTGATAAGTTGAAGACCCTAATATATATTTTATTGAAAGATGCAAAGACCAAGTGAATCCCCATAAAGAGAAAACTTGGGTTGCAAAGCAATTTGTTAAGTCTATTGAAGTATGTAAGATATTTTTAGCCAAGGTTAGTTTCATAACTCCCATCATTGATGGTATTTCTATAAAATTGGTGTGACCTACTAAAATTTTAGAAGTTAGGATTCAAACAAAAAAACACTAGCACTAGAAAATAGTTGAGAATGAAATAACAATAAATGATAGAGTGTAGCATGCAAAATCATTATAGGACATAAAGGAACTATAAAATAAGATTAACACTCATCACTAGGAGCTTAATACCAATTTTGCATCACTCTAATTATAGGTTTTGGGAGAATTTAGGATGATTGAATATATCCATAAGGATGCCACTTCTAAATTTAGAATTTTAGCCACTCAAGTGCATGAATTTCTAGAACAACCCAAGGAGATAAAATGACTAAAAAGGGAGAGGTTGAGGAAATTACTTCCAAATTATAGACTACCCTCAACCACTAAGAAGAATTCAAGAATCAAGTTGAGCGAGTGGGACCTAAATTTTTGGAATTATAGGGAGTTGAGGATGGTGCATAATCTAGGATGGAATATTAGCTTAGTGTGGGGTGATGTTGAACCCAAATTTTGTATTGACTATTCTAAGTACTTTTAGAATATGGTGTGGGAGATATAGGTGTAGGAGAGACAAGGCATAGAAGGCCTTAACATGGGAGAAGTAAGTCACAAGGAAAAAGGATGAATAAAACATGAATAAACTAAGGATATAAGACTTGGATAGTAGCATATGAATTGGACAAGGACAAAAAATATAAAGATAGTGAGGAAATGGTTTACACAAGAATTGGAGGAGAATAGTCAAGTACAAATCTACCACTAAATTTTTTGTGAGAAGATAGGAGCATGGAAATGAATATCTAACATAGAGAGGGTATATAGGGGAAGTTATTGCTAAATCAATAGGAAATAGTTGTAATAGCTTCCCATGAATCATTGTTGTATATGGTCATTGGCAAGTCATCACTTTCATGACAATATTATAATAGAATGATTGGGGTAAAACCATGTCTAAATACCCCCTATTTTTACTTAGAAGAGTTGTTATTAATGGTAATATTTTAATTGTAATATTGAGCTTAGTCATAACCTTGATGTGTAATACAACATTTATATGGTAATTTATGATATGTAATGGAATATAATACTTGTGCTATTGAATTACCTTTTGTAATATTTTTATGGAAATAATGGTACCACTACTCTTTTTCTCAATTTGTGCATATCTTTTTATTTGATGAATAGATTAAATGTGGAATGAATGAATTGTTAGGACTAGATATACTATGATGTTTATGGTTAGAACTCTATACCTATTCAATCAACCTAGTGTAATCAGCTCAATGCATACACCATCATGCAACAAAATTGACAGGAATCGGTCTTCAACTACATGATTTGGGTGAGTGTGCGATATAATTTCTTACATGATATGTTAGTGTGCTAGATCATTGGACTTCTTATTATCTTTAGGTGCATGATTAGGATAAGTCATGTTAAACTAAAATAAAATACCCCAAAATAACCCAAGGAAAAAATGGTTCACTTTTAATACTAATTAAATTATTGAGATAGATTTCAAAATGTATCAAATTATTTTTTATCATGGTCTATAAATTTGAAATAACAAATCATGTGTTATATTTTTCAATAAATTTACCCCAATATAAATATCTCTCAATCACCTAAAGTCCCAATTTACCAAAGATGTTGACAAGATAAAAATGAACATCATTTTTTAGCATCAAACAATATGGATCCTAGTCCATAGCTACCAAAACATGTAAGATTAACCCAACTAGAATAAATGTTGATAGCTTGAGTCAATCCAATCTTAAAATTCATACACATATTTATAGGTCAATATAAATACAAAGTGCATGTGATCAAGTTTCTACAAGAAGTGAAACAAATTGCTAAGGTTTTGCCACATCAAATAAAATATTTGGTGATCATTATTGTTCAAATATGGGATCAATAAAAATAAATAAAAATATTATAGTTAACATAGATAGAATATAAAAGGCACTAAAATATAAAATATATCATTAAAAGTTATATATAAATGTTTGATTGATGAAAATACACTTGGTGAACTTTCATCAAATTTTGATAAAAACGTATTTGACTAAATAAACTTTGTACATAACGGAGTTTGATTTAGATGTTAATGTATATATATTTCAAAGTCTAATTATGGTGATGGATAAATAAAATATGATAAATGACATGAATTTTATGGCCTCTAAATCCCCCAATGTCCCAAGAGATGGAATTAATACATGCATGGGTAAATAACCCTAAAGCAAAATTTAGAAATTTGAGTGATTGGCCAATTTTTAGAGGATATCCTATAAATGAGTATGTAATAGATGGGTTACATGATATTACATTCCCCACATTGTTTTGATATGGAAGATTCCATTGGTTAAAACCAATAATAAAGCAATTTATTTCAAATATTTGATTAAATATAGGGATCACCATTTTAGATGAAACCCATGATTTAGATATTATATAATGAACATTATCATGAGACATTATGCACCAAATTAATTTGTAGCATTTTTGAAAAAGATACTTGTATACATGCCAATCACCATCAACAAGTTTCATGAGCATATAGAGAACACGTCCCACTCTCATCTTACCAATTATTTGATGTGGTTTGGTATCACATTGAGGGGTACAAGGTCTTATTGGGAAAAACATCATCCAAAATTAAATGAAATGTTACATCAAATTGGAAAACAAAAAAACTTCACTTTGAGTGGAGATAATATATATTAGCTTAATCTACATGCACTGATGCAAGGAAAAACACCAAAAAATCCTAAAGAATATTAAAAATGGAATGAACAAAATATTATCAATTATCCTCATATAGTGGCATACTACATGCACCTCTGACATACAATTTTTGAAAGGATATGCTACAAAAATGATTGATATTGAAATTTCACTGGTCTAAATATGAATGGAAACATATAGGCTCACCACACATATATGGATTCATATGGTTAGTGGATCACCAAACATGGAGAACCTTGATTGGACAAAAAAACATGATCTACCAAATTATCAAAAATACTTTGATTTTATTGTCCATGCATGGAATCCATGTGGAGATCCATGTCAATAAAAGATATAGGGATGATATCAAGTCTTTCCATGCCTAATTTTTAATAAATAATTAATTTTTATATCACTAACATATAAATGTTTATATATGATGTGATATAGATATTACAAAAATTTACACAACATCCATGTCTATGAAATACACAACTATTACATGTGGATCTGGATCGCGACTATAAAAAAAATTTGAATTGTGTATAACAACATACAAAGTGTAGAGAGGTTTCCTACCTATGTAATAAAAGAGGAAATATAATTTTTAGTTAATATATGTTAGGATCCATGGCTCTGGTACTAATTATTATAACCTAAGCTCTGATACCACTTGTTAGGATTTATGGCTCAGGTACCAATTGTTAGAGCCTAAACTCCAATACCACTTGTTAAGATCCATGACTTAGGTACCAATTTTTATATCCTAATCTCTAGTACCCATTTTTATTAAAAACAATCTTAAACATGTACAATTAAATAAAAGTGGAATAAAACAACCTACAAAACACAATAGATAAGAGAGAACACATTACATAAAATATACGTGAAAACCCTACAAAACCATCAAGGGAAAAACCATGGGGCAAAGGCAACTTCCTTACTTTAATTACACAAATAAGTCTCTTCTAAAATCAACTTCCTCTAGTAACTCCTTTCTAGTGCTTACAAATAAAACACTATGGATCAATAGTGTTCCCACATGGAGTATGGCAAATTTTCTCCCTTCCTTATTGATTCTCTCTCCCTCTTCTCTCTCATGTAAATGTTATAAAAGCATAAATCTCTCATTTTATTTTTAAATTCAAAAATGTATGAATTCTTGCATTCATTCTATACTCCTTATAAGCCTTTTAAAGGCCTTGAAGGAAAGCTTGTGGTAAGCTTGGTTGTAGCTTACAAAGGTGTAAGGTGTGAAGACTTATGAAGTCTTTGTGTGCAAGCTTGGTATAGATCTTGTGTCAAGATTGGGTGTAAGTCTATGAGTAAGATTTTTTGTTAGCATATGAAAGTACAATGAGTGGTGAATACTTGTTAAGTCTTTTTCGTAAGCTTGGTAGTGTTAGGATATATAATGTAGAATTATATCTTCATAAATTTCAAACAAAAAAAGCTATGGAAAATGGAAATAAAAAAATTCACAATAAATCAAACCATAAACAAAAGGAGAGACCAATATAATGTGGTGCACCCAATGGGCTATATCCACTATAAATTTTTTTAGCCTTTTATTATTAGTATCACTAAGGATAATTACCCATGACAACACCCTATCACACCTCTCTATATTTTCTCTCATCTCCTTTATTTTAGGTGCATATGTAAGCTACAACCAAGAATATAAACCAATATTGACACAAAATCTCTACCAAGATTGAAATAAAGACTTAATAAGTTTTTAACACTCCTTACACTTTCATAAACTAATAACCAAGCTTAGTCCCATGTTATAAGTACAATCACTAAGGGGGGAGGGTGAATCAGTGATTCTAGATAATCCAATTCCATTCACAACTCTTAAACATTCAACACACATCAATCTTGATCAAGTAGCATAAACATGAAATCAAATACATCCAAAGCATACATAAGAGCATACATCACATTAACACATCATATATGTCGAAAACCCTCTTAAGGGATAAAACTCACCAAACCTTGCATGATGGACTACAGTCCTATAAAACAAGATCCAAAATTTATACCAACACCAATTAATCAAGGAACACTCATCCCTTATTTCTGTGAGACATCAATCCCATAAGGAGTAACTACCACTACCTAGCTAAGCACACACAACAACTAGCCCTTTAGTAAGCTTTACCTTGTATGGAGGAACCAACCCCCTAGGCAACCAAACACTCACTCAACCACCTTAATAGATCAACTTGAAAACTTTTTTCTACTCTTCAACTGATGATTATCACCTTTGTTTTCACTCTTCACCTATAATCTCTCTCAAGCTGCCTCTAGGGCTAACTTACTCAAACTGCATCTTCTAGTATCATTAGGTCCAATGACATGTGTGTCCTCCTACATCAACTTGATAAAATAAACATGTTTGACCTTCCTCATGCTTTTATTTTTCTTACTGACATGTACCTTCTCTTTCAAAGGTTTTTTTCTTCACTTGAATCTACTTTTGCATAAGTACTCAACTCTACGCTCTCACATATAGAAACCATCACCTTTGCTTTCACTCTTTATAGAGTCTTCATGAATATTAAATTTTTGGTTGGCCATAATACTTTAATTAACCCTTAAGTCTTCTATCACATTAATACATATCTCAAATCCATTCTCATAAGTCAGCCATTACCTCATTAGCCCCAAACCACTATTAGGTCTTAGTGAGACCTAAAATAATTAGGTCTTCATACTCACACATTTCATGTGATACTAATCAGACCACATTAATTATTTAATAATGCTTATAACACATCAAACCTATCTCAAATATACTGTTTATAACTTCTTCATGGTTCCATGCCACCTGGAACACCAACTTAATACTTGAACCTACCAATTAGGTATCCTTGCTCTTCAAGTCTTCATACACAAAAAACACAATCTCAAAATTCTAAAGAAAATACTCAAATATTTCACATATTCATATTATTATATCACATGAGTGAACCCTTAAGGATATTTTCTATACCTACATGTTCTGTAGACGTCTCTAATAACTTAATTCATCTCTCACAAAATGACCACTCAGACTGGTCATACATAGTCAAACTATTTTTACTTTATATATCTGATCAAGGGAAAACTATGACAAATAATGCCTTATCATAATCCTTATATACTGATATAATATTTCCATTCCCATTTTATTCTTCAATTTTACTCAAAACTCCTTGAACTTACTCCTATAAATGGTCACTCAATCTGCTATTGAATTCAATAAACACAATCAACTTATAAGAAATTTTTCAAACTAAATGTGGATTTTTAAAACATATAAAATCCATAAAAATATCCTTCATATATTCTAAAACACTCTCTAATATTTAATTCATCTTGAAACATCAATACACTATCAAGAACACTTAAATTACCCTTCTCGGGTTACTTGTAAAACATGTTTAAACACATAATCAACTTTGGATCTAAATTTAAATTGAATATATGAACATTAAAACCTTATATTTTTATTCATCTTGAAGTCCTTTACAACTTTTCTTTTTGTTTAATCAATAAATTCTACCTGGATCAAAAGATATAGCTCAAATACTAAGCATTGGTTTTCCCTCATTAATTTGAAAATTCTAATTCTAATGGTCATTTTGTAAATTTTAAACATCAGACACATTGAACTCATCTCATACTCCTTGTAAACTTTGAAAAAACATTCTCTAATTATATCCTCATGATTATCTTGATATTTAACCCTTTAACATGCGTTATCAATCTTAGATCTTTATTTCCATGATCATGCCACTTGGAAGCCCTACGTGTTTTCTATGCATTGACTATTTGACTCAAACTACACCATTGATATCCATAAATAATAACATCCATGTACCATTTATCTTCTATCAAATCATCATCATTAAGACACTTATCACAAGCATGAGCAATCTCAGGTCCCTTTGACAATTTGACTCCATATGTACCATTGATCTTTCTCTAACAAGATCACATGCTCCATTGGATCCGTATCCGATCAGAATAAATGCTTTCCATTAGATATGTGATTTGATTAAATTTTCACCATATATCTTTGATAATGCAAATTTGGCTAAGTATGGGAACTTAGTGAACTCTATTTGAGAGGCCAACTTTTCACCTTAATAAATTTTGTTATGCTCAATGTCTAGACTTGAAATATGAACCATATGATCTCCTCACATAGGGGAATCCATCCATATAACAATATTCTCTTGAAATCTTCACACATGTGAAATATTACATCATCAAAATGCTTACTCAGCCTTATTTGTCAAGATGACTACTTGAGCTTAGACCTTCATATGATTTTTATAATGAATTTTTTTCACTTCCATAAGCACTCTAATAACTTATAGCATCCTATAGAGTATCTATAACATGTCCATATCATCAATATCATCCATAAATTGCCTCACTAAGTCAAACACTCTCTAAACTACCAATCTTATCACTTTTTCATTAATACACTAGTACCACATACTCTCTTTGACATTAATGGAAACCTAACATCAATGATCATGCTCAACATCCCAATATTACAACCAAGCTTGACACAAGCTCTCTGCATATTAAGATCCATGACTCAGGCACTAGTTCTTAGAGCCTAATATCTAGTACGACATGTTAATAAAAACCATCCTAAACATGTGCAAGTAAATAAAACTAGCTAAAAAACACAATAGACAATAGAGAGCACATTACATAAGATATACATGGAAACCCTATAAAACTAGCAAGGGAAAAACCATGGGACAATGGTAACTTTTAAACTTCAATTACATTAGCAATCTCTTCTACAATATGATTCCTCCAAAAACTTCTTTCTATTTCTTACAAACAAAGCACTCGGGTGAACCAAGCTTACAAATCCTTCTAGGTTCTAACATCCAAGCTGCAATAAGCAACTCCAAGCATGATGCTTATAAACAAAGCATCCAAGTGAGCCAAGCATTAAAAGCCTTTCGAGATCTAACCTTCAAAATATAATGATCAACTCCTCCTCCAATGCTAACATCCATAGCTTTCAATTCTTAACACCAAAGCATCAAAAAAATATAATACCACAAGCCTCTAGGCTTCAACCTCAAGGTAACCATGCTTAAAAAGCATATAATGCTTACACACAAAGCATCTAGGTGAACCAATCTTACATAGCCTTCTAGGCTCTAACCTCTTATCATAAAAGCTCAATTTTGTAAGGATCCAAGGGGAATCCAAAATTATGATAAAGAGACCTCAAGACATGTCAATCACCATCAACAAGTTACATGAGCATATGGGCAACATGCCCCACTCTCATCTTTCTAATTGTTTGAAGTGATTTGGTACCACATTGAGGGGTACAAAGTCTTATTGGGAAAAATTTCATGCGAAATTAAATAACATCTTAAATCAAATTGGAACACCAAAAAAAATCTTCAATTTAAGTGGAACTGATATGTATTGGCCTAATCTACATGCAATGATGCAAGGAACAACACCAAAAAATCTTAAAGAATATTAAAAAAGGCATGAACAAAATATTATCGATCATCCTCATATAGTGGCATACTACATGCACCTATGACATATAATTTTTTGAAAGGATATTCTACATAAATGATTGATAGTGAAAGATCATTGGTCTAGATATGAATGGAAACATAGAGGTTCACCACACATGTATGGATTCATATAGTTATATGGATCACCAAACATGGATAACCCTGATTGGACAAAAAATATGATCTACCAAATTCTCAAAAATACTTTTATTCTATTATCCATGCATGGAATCCACATGGAGATCCACATCAATGAAACATACAAGTATAATATCAAGTCTTGTCATGCCTAATTTTTAACAAATAATTAATTTTTATCTTTCTAACATATAAATTTTTATATGTGATGTGATATAGGTATTATAAAAGTTTACACATCCATGTCTATGAAATACATAACAACTATCGCATGTAGATCTAGATCGTAACTATGAAGAGATTTTAAATTATGTATAACACCATAAAAAGTGTAGAGAGGGTGTTTACCTATGTAATAAAAGAGGAAAGATTGTTTTTAGCTAAGATATTCATAAATTCAAATTTTTATACAAAACTATGACACAAAATGCTTACAAAAACTTTAAAATAAAATATGGTTTCTTATACATACAATGCACCTTGGCTGTTGAAACTGTAGGGATAAAAATATTTCAAAACCCAAAAATAGGAGACAAAAATATGAGCTTGCAAGGAATGATGATGGTGTAAATATGCATAACTAAAAAAATACTATAGTTGTGAGATAACATAGATTGGAAACTTTTGCTTTCAAAACATGATGTAATAAACTAGATTGACAAATATGCAATGAAATCTAAGAATAGTTTGGAAACATATGATCAAATGTATGTGGCTTACAAAAATTGAAAATGCTAATGAATTAGAATCTAAATCATATAGGATAATCTTAACTTAACCCCTTATTTAAAAATAAACTGGGGCATAAGAAACATGTCATATGCTTTTAGATCTTCCATTGGTAGAAAATAATAGAATGTTTATCACTTTGAATGTATCATGTTAGGTATTCCAACCAATGATGTAAACTATTGAACATGAGATGAAAAACACTTTAAATCTTCCATTGATGGATATGTCATGACCACTTGTTTTTATGCATTTTATTTTACCATTGAGACATTACTTGATGATGATATGTTTGATACTAGTTGGCACCTTGATATATTTTTACAGATGTTAATTTTGACTTAGAGGTTATATTACCAATATCATCAATTACTTGATATGATTCATCACTATGCTATATTATTATTGACATGGAGGTATATTAGATGCATTATAAATGTCGTGTTTGATATTATGTTGATTTCAGAACTTACTTTATTATTTGAACATTTGAAAAAAAAAATAGATACTATTAATGTCCTATTTTGTGACCATAGGTATAGGTTAATGAGCTAGGCTCGATGGTGGATTTCAGTAGCTTGGGAACAAGGAGGTATTAGAGAGTCAAAAAATATTTTGATAACTATTTTGAGCCATGTTTAAATTCTGAGATTTTGTTTGTTCTTAGGATTGTTTGAGTGGGTCTTGTTTGTAATTATTGTTTCACTCTTTTTTAGTTTCAATTAATTATGAGTAGACTTTATCTAGGACTTACATAATTATGGTGGATATCTTTTACTTCAGTTTTAGCTTGACTATTATGAATAGTTTGATTTGATTTGGACAGTAGTATAAGTATCTTTCTTACAAAACAAGGCCTTTGCCTATATTCCTATTATCTTGTTTTATGTTTTTGGATTTATTTTGTCAAGTCTTCTTGTTATCTTGACTTAACCTTATTATTGTGAGCTTATTCTTACTTTTATGAGTGTTTTTTGCTTTTTTTGTTGGTTATTGTAAGCCCTTAGGATACTTTACTTTAAAAGGGGTCTATGTGTTTGAATGGGTTCATTTCCCATAGATTTGGGTCATGACTATACCCATGGCTTGTTCATTAGTTTTTAGAAGTTGTGAGGGGACTTGACCTTGGGTAAATATTAGGTCATGATGGCACAATCTTTGAATTCATCTCCCATCGAGTAGTTTATTTTTACTCTTTAGTATTTGGTTTTGTTTGGATGGATATCGACCCAACCCTAGGTCAATGTTATTGGTTTTTTCTTAGAAACCATGGGAGTTTGGCAAGGAGTTGAACTGATCTGTGAGGGTGTTTGGTCATTTTTGTACTTTTATTTTCTTTAGGACTTGATGAAGTTATGTGAAAAATTATATTGTGATGTCAACCCATGATCTTAGTCTTTTACGATTATAATATAGATGGTGGTGGTTTTTGGTAGTGGCCATAAGAGTTCATTTGTGCTTCAAAAAGTTACTACGAGAGAGAGAATATAACTATGGAATAAGGGAAACTCTCTATTGCATGATTTTTTAAATTTTGGGTGATAAAATAAGTTTGATTTGTTGGGTTATTTTTCAATGGAGGACAGCTTGTATTATCTTGGGTTTTGCATGGTAGGTACAACATGAAGTATTATAACTTCACAATGGAAATACTTTGAATTTTTATAGCCATTTTAATGTATGGTCATGTTGGGTGTTTTTTATTGAGTTGTTATATCCCTATTGTAGCATGGTTAAGTTGGGTTTTTAAGGCATCAAGTCATTTTATTAAACATAACGTCATTAGGTTATGTGAGCTTAAATCTTGTTATTCTTTGTTGAGTTCAATTTATTTTTAACTTTGTAGAAAGGATTCAAAGTATACATCTAACTTTTTATAGTCACTTGTTATGCATTCAGTTTTTATGTTGGTTGATTCAGCTTAGTCAGTTGTGTTGTTCATTTTGGGTTTATGATTGTGGGTCTTTATTTTACAAGTTGAGGGTTTCAATTTTGGAACTAGTTATAGATGCCATTGTTCTTGTATTTTCATGGGATGAATTATTAATATTCAAATCATTAATTTATGGTATTCAATTTGATTTTTTGGTAATAATCTATATTCATTATTTTGACTTAGTTATGCTTTGAAACTCAATGGACTCAATTTGAGGTCAGTTGGTTATATTAAATAAAGATTGATTTAGATGTTTGGTTCATTTTGCTTGAACTATGAGTTTGATATTTAAATCATTCTTTAGTCGAATGTTATTGTTAGTTTGTAATGTTATTCTTAATTCTTCAAATCTCAGTTGATATTGTTGGAAGTGAAATATGTTATGACTATGTTTTTATTCTCTTTTGGAAAATTGTTTGGTTTCTTTGATTGATTTAGTACCAATTGGTTAGTTTATTGATAAGAGAAGTAAGTAAGAATCACTTAATATGCTTCTTAGATGAAATTGATACTTTTATAACTTTATTTCAAGTATTATGAATTTTAATTTGATGGATTCAATGATAATGTTTTTCATTAATCCATGAAGGTCAAATATAAAATCCTATAGGCTTGATACTAGCATCTTAAGTTATCCATGGACACTTGTCCTTTCAATGGATTTGTATTGTTTTGGTATTTGAAATTAGTTGGTTTTGATTTCATTTTGAATCTCTTAGTTTCTTACTATTGATTTTTTATTGTTGTTTCTTTAGTCTTTTGTAATTTCTCTTATTAGCTCATAATTTTGTTATCACTCCTTACACAAGCTAAATCATCCCAGCTACTGAACTCCACCATCCAGTTGATGGATGGGGTGGTTAAGGTGACAAATGAATGGGCTCATTATGTTGGAAAGGTGGGATTATTTTTTTATTTCTAAGGCCTTTTAGTTTTTACATAAAATTTATTTGGTGGAATTATATTCTTTAGCTTGTTAGTGATTCATTTCACTTTGAGTATAATGTTATATAAGCATAGTTGTAGTGGTATTAGTTGTATCTAATTATCATAATGCATGATTCATATTACAAATAGGGTAAATTTTCTTAATTTTAATGTAGGATTGTTTATAAGTCTTTCATTTTTCTTAATAGATATCAAATTAAATTCCTAACAATATGAATGTAATGTATGTAAAATAATAAATGTGAGTGGGATATTGAATTTAAAATAGTGGCTTAATTAACTGCTTAAATCATATTGATTTTTTGGTAAGTTAAATTCTTAAAATTTACCTACTACCTACATTTATGGAGTATGAATCTTTGTATTGCCTCTTTCTCAAATGGTTAGTAATACCATTTCACTTTATTAATGATTACTAATGTTTGAATTAAAATTGGGTAGGATTTCTAGAAAGGATGCTAGCATTGAAAGTTTACATTACTCATATTGCTAGAGGGTTTGTATTTAAATGGTTATAAATTACCTTTATATAAACAATGAATTTATAAATGAATGGACTTGGTAATTAATCTTAGCATATTTGGTCTATTATAAGTATTTTACTATTATAAAAAGTTTATGATTCATTAGAAAGTAAGTGTTATATCCATGAAAATATGTTGTACTTGTTTGATTTAGTTAAAATCATTCTTGCAATGTGAAGTAAATAGATAACTGTTAGTCTTCCTCTTTATTCTATATTGTGGTGTAAATGACTGAGTTTCCTTACCTAGAATAAACATAACAAGGAATTTAAGGTAATTGGTAGTTTGTTTTGGGAAGCATTTCCATTTGATTATAGTATGACTTAATCAAAGAATGAATATATAACAAGGTCATTACCTAATTAAATAATTTAATTATTGACACATTATTAGATGCTACTATATATTAGATACATTATTGATTATGCTTTAGGACTTAGTCAAATGTTTGGATAACAGATTCTGATGTGTAAGCTTGAGCTTGAAGTTATGTAAAGACTCGTAAAATTTAATAGTTGTCATGTTGAAAAAGTTTAATAATAATGGCTATTGAGAATTAAAAAAATATTGTGATTTTAATTATATTTATTATAAATGAATATTAATTAAATATAGTTGTCATTTTCTTCATATTATCATTTCTAGTGTTATTACTATAAGATAATTATCGATCACATGACAAGTAAGTAAGATATAGTGAGTATTGCCAATGAGATGTGGGTGAGTTGGTTAAGTGGATTGGTTGTTTCAATTCCCATCTAGGTTCAAATATCTATAAAGGCATATGAGGTTAGTTGTGGCCATTGGTTATATTCTCAGAGGTATTAATGGTTGTTGGTTATTCTCGAGGCCATTAATGGATGTTGGTTATTCTCGAGGCAGGTGGTGGTCATTGTTGGTAATAGTTGGTAATAGTTATTATACATCTGTTAGTATATGTTATACATGTGATATTCAGGTGGTTAATAAATTATATGAAATTTGGGCCCCTAATTGTGTACCAGATTGGTCTACGCTCCAGTCAAAATTTATCATCAATCAAAAAAATATATAGTGAATATTTACTATATTTCATCTATGAGAAGGTTGATTTATATTTATCATTGAATTTATTTAATTGTTATTAATTGAATCAGTGGTGATACATTTGATCTTGTCTTAGTAACATGATAACCCTTCATGTGGCAATGTTTGTTAGCTTGTAAATGAAATTATTACCCTAATATTCATGGAAGTAGACTTAATTAAAATTAATTTGGGTAAATAATAAAATATATAATTGAGTATGTGGTTAGTGTTGGTATCTTGACTAAAGTAATTAGTGTCATGAAATTAGATCCAAAGATCATACATAATGATCTAGGAAGGTATCACTATCTAAATTACTTAATTTACTCACAACTTGTAATGTAATTTTGAAATATTGTCATATCTCATGTTAGTTTGGAAATGATATGTTTGGGTACTAAGAGATAATTATATGATCACCCAAGCTTGACTTATTTATCTTATTTATGAATATAATCTTGATGGGTACATCTTATTTAGATGAATATTCTATTGTCTACTTACATTGATGATTATTCATGTAATGAATTTTAATAGTATTTAATGGCCAAATCTTGAGTTAGATATTTTGATTGTATGTTTTTGTATTATTAGCTTTGGGATATGTTGTTTTAGAAATTTGAACCTCGACCTAGACTTTATTAGGAAGGATGAGGTACTTGAGCAAAGTTAAGGATTTTCAAATGGTCCTATGAAAAAGACCCTTGTGGTGTATTTAGATTGTAGTTTATGAGCATCTTAGTACATTGATACACCCTAAGTTACATATAAATTTAGAATGACCTTCTTCCTTATAGAATCCTTTAAGGGTGTTTAACCTTAGTTAAGTATCTATAATTGACCTAATAAATTTTTGGTCATATCATGTTATTGTGTGATTTTTTTTGGATGACCTTTTGTCAAGAAAGATGTCGTAGACACAAGTTGATCTCATTTTTCTTTAAATGGGTCATTTAATTTTGGTATCAAATCCTAGTCTAGGGAATTTTTAGAAAGAATTTTATATTTTTAAATCTACCTAAGTTTTTATTTTATGATGCCTCAAGATGGTTAGGACAAGATCTA
The DNA here is from genome assembly GCA_037957365.1 of Torreya grandis. Lineage (NCBI taxonomy): Eukaryota > Viridiplantae > Streptophyta > Pinopsida > Cupressales > Taxaceae > Torreya > Torreya grandis. The sequence continues at coordinate 538,075 of JARHVA010000643.1, read as the reverse complement.
GTGGTGTTATCAACAATGACATCTATGTTAATGATAACCCGGGTATAGGTAGAGGTAGAGATAGAGCCGATGGGGCCTAAAATTGTAACCAAGTTAGAGAGGAACCTTCCATAAATAATGTTGGTATTATTAATAAGGAACCTAATGCCAATAATGTTTGGGGTAACTTTTTAATAATCATGAAGAAGTCCTTAATAGGATTTTAACAGCCTTTAATGTCTTGTAAATAAAGATGGAAACCCAAGACCATAGATTAAGTAACCTTGAGGGTGTTTCCCAGGAAGATTAGCCTAGGTTAGATGATGGGTAAGGAGGTGAGCAAGTACTCCAAGAGTTTCCTTTGACAATGGTTAACCCATCATCAAAAAACTCAAAAATATTCTAGCACTTACTTTTTTAGGTGAAGAATTTGGTGATGTTACTAATGCATGGTTGGTACACTAAAAAAATAATTTCAACCTACATAACATGCCCTCTAATGTGAAAGCTAGGGTGGCAGTTTATCAACTAGTGGGAGATGTAGCCTTATGGTAGACCCATCTCTATGATTTAGAGAGTTATCAACCCATGACACTTAATTGGTCTATTTTTTATAGGTAAGTTTAAAAAATTTATTTGAATGCCAATTTAAAGGAATAAAAGATAACTAATTTCTAATTATTAAAGCAAGAAAAAAAATATCTATAACTGAGTATGAAAACAAGTTTTTTAATTAGTTGTGTTGTGTGAATTATATGCATAAAAAAGAAACCAAAGTAACAAATTTTAAGTTAGATCTGAAATAAATATCAATGCATGATGTCAATATGACCATCTTGAAAACTTTGGTAGTTTCTATTGAATCTACTCATCGCGTAGAAGAGAAGGAAAAGTAAAAAGTGATACAAGATTTTAAATTTAATAAGTAGCAATATAAGGCTAATAATATTTCTCCCACACCTAATAATTTTAAGAAATATAATCAAAACCATAGGTACACTAGGAGAAACATTGGTTTTAGCATGTCTCAAGGCCAAAACAAGAACTTTAAAAATCAGATTCCTCCTAAAGTAGGGTCTTTTAAGAAAAATCAAACCCAAATCAATTAGCATGTACCTACCACATAAGTAAATAATGTCCCTATATAAGCTCAAAGGACTATTTAATGTTGGGAATGTGGTGATAACCACTACCATAAGGACTATCTATGTTAAAACTTGGATAATCAGTTAATCATAGGGTGTATGTGGTTCTAGATAATCAGAATACTAATTTTTAAGTCACTCTTATTGAAACTAAAGGTGTTTTAGCTATTTTTTTTGTTTCTATTTTAATTTATTCCATTGCAATGGTTAGTTTCATTTCTCCTTTTATGGCTAATAAATGTAAATTTAGCTCTATTCGATAAGAGAAGGTTGGGAGGTTGAGTTTGGTAAAGGCAAAAGGATCTCAATTTGTGAATGTTTGGATTTATACTTAGGTGTTTCTAGAACTAAATTGAATCTATTTTTAGTACCTCTAGGGTCTTACGATCTCATCTTAGGAATGGAATAGTTGAAACAACACAAAGTAACACTTGATTGCTTTGGAAAATTGGCGTAATGCTTTGATGATTTTGGAAATTTTGTATAAATCCAAGGCATTCACCACTCAAAAAAATAAAAGCTACTTTAATGTTTACAAATGAAAAGGTTTTGTGGAAGGGTTGTCAGCCCTATGCTATCCAAATGCAAGATATACCCAAAGATAAGGAAATAACCTTTCAATACTATAATTTTTTGATATATTTCTTTAAAAACTACCTGGACTTCCTCTTAGGCATGATTTTGACTTTTCTATTGATTTTACGCTAGGAGATACCCCTAATTCTAAGGATCCTTATTGTATGAATGTGGTTGACCTATAAGAATTAAAATTTTGGCTGAAAGAAATTTTAGACAATGGAAGTGTTAGGCCAAGTGTGTCTCCTTACAATGCTTTAGTTGTTTTTATAAATAAAAAGGATGGAACTCTTAGGCTATGTGTTGATTACTGCATGCTTAATAAGGTAACAATAAAAAATCATTATCATTTATCAAGGATAGATAACTTTTTTGACCAAATGAAGGGTGTAGTAGTATTTTCTAAGATCAACTTGAGATCACGCTACCATCAACTAAGAATCAATAAAGATTATATTCATAAGATAGTATTTTATACTCAATATGTTCATTATGAGTTCATGATGATGTATTTTAGCCTAAAAATGCATGGATATAATTTATTAATTTAATAAATAGTGCATTTAAGGACTATTTAGAAAAAAATTCTTATATGATACACTAATCTATTCAAAGAATGCAGCTAAGCTTGAGATTCAATTGCGTTTGGTCTTACATAGACTAACGTAGCATAAGCTTTATGAGAAGTTTCATAGATTTACTTTTTTTCAATATAAAATCCATTATTTGGGCCACATCATCTCTAATTATGGCATTTATGTGAACCCAACAAAGATAAATGTTATTCAAGAGTGGCCTACTCCCACTAAATACATGAGTATGCAACTTTATGGGATTGGTTGGTTATTATAGAAGGTTTGTGGAAAACTTTTCTAGCTTAGCCAATCCTATAACTTCCTTGTAGCACAAGGGTAAGAATTTTGTTATGAGTCTTCAATGTGAAGAAGATTTTAAGAAGCTTAAGGAGTTGTTAACTACAATACTTGTGCTTATCATTCCATATCCCAATGGTAATTTTGAATTTTGGGCTAATGCTTCTAAAGAAGGCTTTAGTGGCACTTTGACTTAGGATGGAAATGTTCTAGATTATGAGTCATAAAATCTCAAGGATCATAAAAATAACTATCCTACATGTGACATGGAGCTTGTTGTCATTGTGCATGATCTTAAACAATGGAATCATTTTCTATTGGTCAAGAATTTTAAGGTAAAGTCTGATCACTATAGCCTAGAACATTTGTTTACCTAGGATGATTTAAATGCATGCAAATGTAGGTGTTTAGAATTTGTGAGTAATTTTTACATGGATATTTCTTATGTTAAAGGCAAGGAAAATTGTATTGTTGATACTCTTAGTTGATGCACATAACTTGTTGTCTTGTCTAGTTTACAAGTAAATTTTAGAATTATTATTTTAAAATAGTAGCTTATTGATGAATTATGTCATGAGGTAAGAGTAAGTTTGGATGATGAATTTTTTGCAAGGAAGTTTGTTGACTTTTTTATTGAAAATAATGGCCTTATAAGGCATAAAACTAGAATTTATGTGTCCAAATCAAGAGACTTGAAAATTTTAGTAGTGAAATAAGTGCATGCAGGACCTCATTTTACTCACTCAAGTTTCACAAAAATGACACATGAGCTGAAAATGCATTATTTTTGGCCCGGTTTAAATCATGATGTTGATTTTATGGAAAAATGCTTAGAATTTTAAGGGGTAAAAGTTGAACATTACCATCTTAAATTTTTTTTATATCCTCATGAAATATCACAAGGTAAGTGGGTTGAGTCTCACTTGATTTCATTTCTAGATTACTAAATTCATGTAGTAAGAATGACACTATTTTGGTAGTAATTGAAATAGTTATAAAATTTAGTCACTTCATTACTAGAAACTTGACTGATGATGCTTTCATTTTTATAGAATGTTTTGTGAAGGAAGCAGTTCAATTCCATGGCATGTATAAAGTCATTATCTATGATAGAAATAATTTATTTACTTTAGGATTCTGGTAGACTTTGACTACAACATTTGAAACTCAGTCAAATTTTAGTTATTCCTACCACCTGGAAATGGATGGCCAAATGGAGATACTTAACCAAGTTGTAGAGTATATGTTATGAATGTATATCATGGACCAACAAACTAAGTGGGAATATTTTCTACATATCATTGAGTTTGCATATAACAAATCATATCATTCTTTAATTAAAATGAGTCTTTTTGAAGCTTTGTATGACTGTAAAGGTAAAACCCCACTTGGATGGGATAGCTTGGAAAATAAAATTATTGATGGCCCAATTTTACTATGAGTGTCATAAATAAAATCATTAGATACACCAAAATTTAAAAATTTTTTTAGATTATCAAAATGGATATGATGATTATAAAAGAAAACCTCATGGGTTTCATGTTGGTGATAAATGTTTTATGTGTGTTAGACCTCAAAAGACCTCAAAAAAGTTTGCAAATACTTCTAAGTTGGCTCGACATTTTTGTGGACCCTTTGACATTCTAGAAAAGATTAGCCATGTTGCCTATCAAGTGGCCCTTCTTCCTTCTCTGACTAGGATTTATGATGTTTTCCATGTTGATTTGTTAAGATAAAGTATATATTTGATCCTTATCATATATTCAATTGGGAAAAGCCACAAGCTACAGAAGAGGAAAATATGTAGTAGAAAAATGTGAGGATCCTGGACCATCAAAACATTAAACTATGAAATAGAGATATCTTATAAATTATGGTTCAATGGGATCCACTGAGTGAAAGAAGTGCTACTTGGGAATATGACCATATTTTTAGGTAACATTATCCTTGGTTGTTTTAGTCTACAAGATGGCTCCTCTCTAAGATGCGGAGGATGTCATGACCACTTGTTTTGATGAATTTTATTATACCATTAAAACATTACTTGATGATGATCTATTTGATATCAATTGGCACTTTGATATATTTCTATAGAAGTTTATTTTAATTCAAAGATTATATTATCGATATCATTAATTATTTGATATGATTCATCACTATGTTAGATGATTATTAACATAGAGGTATCTTGGATGCATTATATATGTTGTATTTGATATTTTATTCAGTTCAAATTTATTTATTATTTAAACATTTGTAACTTGTTCAGATATTATTGATGTCCTATTATGTGACCATAAGAATAGATTAATGAGCTAGGCTTGGTGGTATATTTTGGTAACTTGGGAACATGGAGGTATTAGAGAGTCAAAAAAGATTTTAACAACTATTCTAAGCCATGTTTAGATTATAAGCCTTTGATTGTTCTTAGGTCTAGTTGAGTGTTTCTTGTTTTTAATTTTTGTTTCACGAATTGTTAGATTTGTTTCATTATGAGTAGATTTTATCTAGAATTGACATAATGATGGTTGATGTCTTATTCTTAAATTGTAGATTGATTGTTATGAATAATTTAATTTGATTTGGATCATGGTTGAAGTCATCTTTATTTAAAAATTAAGGCCTTTGATTGCATTCTTATTGGGTCCCCAACCCCAACTAGATAGGATGGAGGATGGCCCTAACCCTCTATATAAATAAATAGATGGTTGTATAGAGTTAATCATAGTGAATAGGCTATAGAGAGGCCAAAAACTCTATATAACCATTTATCTATAATGTATAGAGGGTTGTAAAAAAAACTATATACACCTAACATAACTAGATATATCTTATGATATATGTGCTAAGGGGGAGGGAACTCTCTATAGTCTAGTCATCTTTAGAGCATGTAGCCACTCTCTTGATAGGGCCTCGATCAATAGGACTATTCTTATTTTATGTTTTTGGAATCATTTTGTCAAGTCTTCTTGTTATCTTGACTTAACCTTGTTGTTACAAGCTTAATGTTATTTTTGTGAGTGGTTATTACTTTGTTTGTTGGTTATTATAAGACATTAGGCTAATTTGATTTAAAATAGATTTATGTAATTTAATGGGGTTATGAATAGACCCATGGAATGTTAAGTAGTCTATGTAAGTTATGATGGGAGTTGATCTTAGGTCATGATGCATGACCTTTGAAGTCATCTCGCATTTAGTAGTTTCTTTTTGGTCTTTGGTGTTTAGTTTATTTAGATGGATCTTGACCCAACCCTGGGTCGATGTTGTTGGTTTTTTCATGAAAACTATGGGAGTCTGGAAAGGAATTAAACTAGTTTGAAAGGTTGTTTGGTTATTTTTTAAGTTGTATTTTCTTTGAGACTTAATGAAGATGTGGGGAAATTATGTTGTGATGTTAGCTCATGATCTCAATCTTTTACAGCTAAAATACATATGGTGGTGGTTTTTTGTGGTATCTATAGGAGCTCATTTATGGTTTGAAAATGTACCACAAGAGAGAAAAGCTAACCATGAAATAATGGAAAATCTCCATTGCATGATTGTCTACATTCTAGGTGATAAAACAAGTAATGTTTCTTTGTTGGGTTGTTTTAGTGGAGTAAACCTTGTATTGGATTGAGTTTTACGTAGTAGGTGTAATGTCAAGTCATATGACTTCACAATGGAGCTACATTACATTTTTATAGCCATTTTGTAGCATGGTTGTGTTTGGTGTTTTGTTTTTTAGTTTTTATAGCCCTATTATAGCATGGTTGTGTTGGGTTTTTAAGGCATGAAGTTATCTTATTAAACATAACTCAATTTTGTTGTGTGAGATTAAATATTTTTATGCTTTGTTGAGTTTTATTTATTTTTGAATTTTTGGAAATGATTCAAAGTATACATGTAACTTGTTACAATCACTTGATATGCATTAATTTGTTGCACTTAGTTGATCTAACTTAGTCAATTGTGTTGTTCATTTTGGTTTATGATTGTGGGTATTTGTTTTAGGGTTTCAATTTTTGAACTCATTGTAGATGCCACTTTTCTTAGTCTTTTCATGGGATGATTTCTTATTGTTCAAATGATGAATTTGAGGTTTTTGATTTAGGTTTTTGGTAATAACTTATATTCATTATTTTGACTTAGTTATACTATGAAACTCATTGGACTCAATTTGGGGTTAGTTGGTTATAGAAAATAAAGGTTAATTTAGATGTTTGGTTCATTTTTATTAAACTGTGATTTTGATAGATAAATCATTCTTTAGTATAATGCTATTGTTAATTAGTAATGTTGTGCTTACTTCTTTAAATATCATTTGATGTTGTTGATAGTGAAATATGTTATGATGATGTTATTTTCTTTTGGAACATTGTTTGGGTTCTTTGATTGCTTTAGTTCCTATTGGTTAATTTATTGATAGGAGAAGTATGAATCACTTAAGATACTTCTTGGATAAAATTGATACTTGTATAACTTTATTTCAAGTATTATGAAGTTGACTTTTATGGATTCACCAATAATGTTTTTCATTAATCCATGAAGATCAAATATAAAAACCTATAAGCTTGATATTAGCATCTCAAGTTATTTATGGGTACTTGTCCTTTCAATGGATTTGTATTATTTTGGTATTTTATATCAATTGGTTTTAATTTGATTTGGAATTTCATAGTTCCTTATTATTGATTGTTTATTGTTACTTCCTTAGTTTTTTGGAATTTTTATTGTTGGCTAAGAATCTCGTTATCACTCCTTACACCTTTCTGAATAATCCCAGTTGCCTAACTCCACCATCTAGTTGATGGATGGGTAGTTAGGGCCACCAATGGATGGGCTCATTAGGATAGAAGGGTGGACTTGTTTCCTTATTGTTGAATTTTGTTGGTTTTTGCATCAACTTCATTTGGTTGTATTCTATTATTTGGCATGTTAGTGATTCATTTCACTTTGACTTTAATGTTATCTAAGAATAGTTGTAGTGGTGATGTAGTTTTATATAATTTTCATGTTGCATAATTCAAATTTAAAACAAGGTTTATTTTATTAATTTAAATGAATGCTTGTTGATAAGTCTTGTGTTGTTCTTAATATATGTCAAATTGACTTCCTAACACTATGAATGTCTTCTATGTTAAACAATAAATGTGAGTGGGATATTAAAGTTAAATGAGTGGCTTGATTAATTAATTAATTAATTAATACATATTGATTTTGTGTCAAGTTAATTTTTTTAAGTTCACCTACTACATTTATGGAGTATGTGTTAGAGCATTAAATGACTAATCAGTGCTTTATTCACCCTTAGCTTACTTTGATAGTTAAATAAATAAAAATTATTTCTTGACAGGAGGTGAAAATTTTGTGAAAATAAATAATTAAATTATATTTATTTAATAGTTATCAATGTAATTAAATGATCATCAAGGAAAAGATGGGACCATTTGTAAATGTATCTTAAAATGGTTACTCCCCTCATGAATATTATAAATAGGGTTTACCCTTATTGTAAATGTATCTTGAACAATCGATGATTATCATTCTCATGAGATTTTGTAAAGAATAGATTTTTTTAATTTGCATGCGATAAATATTGGTTTGTGAAGAATTTTTTTAAAAGTGAGATTGAGAATGTTTTATGTATTGGGGGAATTGTTTCAATATTGAATAATCACTATGGGTGTTTTACCTTCATTGGAGATTTTCCCACCTAATTTATGTGTTGTGTTTAATTGACCTATGTGTATACTTTGATTATTATTATTCATTGTAGATTATCTATGTATTATTATTGGTACATGAATCTTGACATGTTTTTATACCATGTTGTGTGGATATGATTGGAAAGTAATGTGTAATTAAATTATTTCAAGCCAATTTAATTTATTTTAAGTTTGTATAGCATTGAGACACCATAGAGGTAGATTATATTTTTAGATGATCTCTAGAAGCCAAGTTCAACATCTTTGAGTCTTGAATATTCATGCAAACAACATTCAAGCCTTGTAGACCCTATTTTAAGCAACCAGACTTCTTGCGCTGAGAAGACATCAGCATTAGAATGCCATTGTATGGCAACGTATGGCCTAAAGGGAGAAAATATACATAAAATAATTATTTTCCATTACTCATCATGTTAGTTATTGATCTAAATCTCATATCTTGAGCATATAAGCATTAAAGGGGAAATTAAAGAGTCTCAAATGTGCATTTGAACCTTTCATGACTTTTCCCTAAGCCACTTGGACAACCTGTACGACACTGGTGGGTTAGAAATTTTGTTTGTGAACTAAAAATTGAATTTTGAAGTGGAAATTGGTTTTATTATGGAATTTTTGAAAGGTTGGAAAATTATTGAGTCTTCTAATAGTCTATGCAATTTATTGAGCAACTCATAACTTCTCCCTGAGCGTCATTCTTCTTGAAGCTCTCATACATATATGAAAAGTTATTTTGTATAGTTTAGAAAAGTATTTAATAAATATTTTTATATTTAAAAAAAAATCCACTCAGACTTGTGTCCCCCACTTTATTTAAATTTTTTAAAAATCAAAAAGTTAAAAGATTCTATGGTATGGAGTTTATGTCATGATTTCTCCAGCCATGTTACTATGTAACCTTATGTATTATATTTTGATTATTTAATATAATGTGAAGTGTTTCAATAGTAAACTAATAATATTTATTTACTATTTTGTACATGCATAGTGTATATATATATATATATATATATATATATATAGTGCATGTTAAATAATAACAAAATTGTTAGATGAGTTGGTTACCTTTCTTTTGCTAAAATATTGTAAAAATGAGTCTGGTGTTCAAACCCCACTAGCCTTTTCCTTTTTTATTAATTCAATTTCTTTTTTTTTTTTTTAAATATTTAATTTGACTTTCTTTTTGGCTTTCATGTCAATTTTTTCATGTGTTCAATACCCTAGTTGAACTATCAACCTTATTTCAAATTTTGACCTATTGAATGTTTTGACAAGCATAGTCATATAACCAATCAATCCTTAGGTTTTGTCACCTTTAAAACACATCTACATGGTCCATTTTGTATTTTTAAACTTTTTATTGCTAATTTTATAACATTTTTAATAATATTGTCTAGGTGGTTATTTTGAGTGCGACTCTTTTGATACATAATTCAATGCAACTTCATTTTAATTTTTTACATTATTTTTCATCTAATTAGACATTATTTTTCATATAATTAGATATTTAATTAAATATGAACTTGTACTTTATTTTTAAAAAATAGTACAAAAACTCATTAAAATGTTCTTTTTTAACAATTGTTTTTACATTAGTGTATTTTTGCGACACTTATGATACCTTATTTTATCACAATTTTTTTATTTGTTTAGAGTCAATTTGAAATAATTATTGTGTGCTTTAAATTTAAAATTATTTTACTATCAAATAAAATTAAAATTCACATTAGAAAGGGTTCATTTTAAAGTATTTGTTTACTATCATTCTTAAAGAGAAGTTATGGCTTCACCTAATTTTGTTTTAGATAAATTTCAAATGCTTAATGAAAATAACTATAATATTTTTAAAATCCACTGTAAAGTGTATTTTATGGTTTGAAATCTATGGAACATTGCTATCAAGACTAAAAAATCCCTGTTAGGATGGCATGCGACACCTGAGCTTTCAAATATGTTTCAACAGAAATCATAAGAAGCCATGTTGATTATCTTATAAAGTGTTAAGGATGAATTCCCACTCCATATTGGTAATCAAGGTTCTCCTAGAGATGTTTGGAAACTCCTTGAGTCCATGCATGAAGGCACTCATCGCTTGAAGATTATTAAATTGATTCTTGAATTACTGACTACACTTATTAAAGGTGATGAAAAGGTTGTTAATTTTATTGCTAAATGTAAGAATATTAAAACTCAATTAGATGATTGTAATTGTGATTTGATTCAAAATTAATTGATTTATTTTATTATTCAATTTAACATTCATAAAATAAATTATAATTTTATTTCTATTATGTACTCTAAGTACCAAATAGAGTAAGATATTCCAAACCTCACTACCCTATCAGTTCTTTTGATTCAAGAAGAGAAAGTGATGTATAAATTTGATTCTAAGTAGAATTCCACTCAATCACTTCTCACTCTTAACCCTATTTTTGATAAAAATAGAAACCAAAAACCTAATCCTAATTTTTCTAAAGATAAAAATAAGAATAAGAGATCTGGTAATAAGAATCATAAACCTAAGTTTAATAGAAATTGTAATCTATGTGGTAAATTTTTTGGTAATGGAAGGGAAACCTTTTATAAAAATAAGGATAGATTTAATAATCAATCTTATAAAAATAACAAAGTGAATAAATATTACCAAAACAAGCATAAGAATCAAAACCCTAATTGGAATAACAATTAGGATTAGAATTCAAATGTTATTACTTTATATGTTGTTTTATTTATTTTAATGAGAATGAATGGATTTTAGATAGTGATGCATTGCATCATATGACTTACTTATCTAATAATTTATGTGATTCTAGAGATATCTCTGAAAATATTTACTTATAAGATAATTCATTTTTAAAACTAATTAAGCAAGGAAAGGCAAAATTTTCAAATGTTGATATTAATGATGTTTTCTATGTACCTAAGCTTAAAAAGAACTTGTTGTCTTGTTCACAAATTACTAATGATAATTTATTTGTAACATTACTTAAATACAATTGATCCATTACAAACCAATCTAGGTCTCTAATTTTTGAAGGGCTTCAAAAGAATGGTTTATATATTTTTTCTCCTTCTGCATGTTTTATTTCATCACATAGTAAGAATGAATTTTAATTATGGCATGAAATATTAGGATATGTTAATTTTACAAGGTTACATGATATGTATGCTTATAATATTTGTATTTTAATTCCTTATATACCTTCTCATCATGAAACTTGTGAGGGTTTCTTATGTGATAAGCAACATACTAACCCCTTTCACAAGAATAACAATACAAATTCCTCTCATATTTTAAAATTAATTCATAGTTATGTTGTAGGACCTCTTTAAGTTGTATCTCTTAATGTTTATTTGTATATTATTACTTGTATTGATGATTACACTAGAATTATTTGGTCATATTTCATTAAAAATAAATCTAATGTGTTATCTAAATTCAAAGAATCTAAAGCTTATGTTGAAAATGCATCTAATTTTACTATTAAGATATTAAGAACTAATAATGGTGGTGAATATGTTAATAAATAGTTGTATTCTTTTTCCATTGAGTATGATATTCAAATGTAATTAATAACTCCCTATCCCCCTCAACAAAATGGTATTGTTTAAAAGAAAAACTACACCATCGTAGAAAAGGCTAGAACAATGTTGTAATCTAAAAATGTACTTAAGTTTTGATGGGCCGAAGCCATAAATACTATTATGAATATTTTAAATAGAGTCCTAACCAAATATTTACATATTTCTAATCCTTTATAAATGTAGTCTAAAAATAAACCTAGTGTAGCTCATCTTAAGATCTTTGGTAGCTCTGATTCCATCTTTGTTCCTAAAGTCAAAATAAATAAGCTTGATCCTACCTCTCATTCTTGCATTTTCATAGGTTATGGAGCTAAGACTAAAGTTTTAATAGTATATGATCCATCTAAAATATAGATCATTGATAATAAGAATGTTCTTATTCTATAAAAATATTTTTATGAGCCCTCTATGAAACTTCCTCAATATTCTTCTTTTGATGAACCTGTCTCTCTTGTTTCTCCTTATGAAGAAACAGATGCCCTAGAGGATGTTCATCCATCTTTAGATAACTTAGAGTCTAAGGAACCCCTTGAGTTTCATATTCAAACTAAAAGACCTAAATGGGTAGAATCCCTAATCTAATCTTATAATGTTAATAATCTTGATAAATTAATTATAATTCAACATTATTATCATACCTTAATGACTATGTATGAATATGAACCTCAATATTTTGATAAATCCATTCAAGATGATAGTTGAAATGTTTCTATACAAGTTGAGTTCAATGCCTTAATTAAAAAATGGACTTGAGATCTCATCCTTCCTCTGCCAAAAAGGCATATTATTAATTGTAGATGGTTTTATAAGAATAAATATAATATAATTGGTAAAATTGACAAGTTTAAAGCTATTTTATTTTCTCACAATTTTACTCAAAAACTCAAAATTGACTTTGTTGAAACCTTCACTCGTATAACAAAAATGAGTATTATTAGATTACTTATTACTCTTACATACCAAAATAATTGGGTTATCCAACAAATGGATGTCAAGAATGCTTTTTTAAATGATGATTTAGAAGAGGAAATATACATGATTAAACCTAAAGGTTTTCATTGACCCTATTATAGAACATTATATATTCAAGTTAAATAAATCTTTGTATAGTATAAAACAAGCTCCTCAAACTTGGTATTCTAAAATTACTTATTTTTTTAAAGAATTGGGTTTCTCTAATTACCACTCTAGTAATGATCTCTTTATTGAAGTTGAGAATGGTCATTTAGTTTTAATTGTTTTATATGTTGATGATATTTTTTATACTGATGATCTAACTAGTTTAATTCATAAATATTATAATAAACTAGGTTAAATGTTTGAAATGATTGATTTAGGCATTCTACATCATTTTTTAAGAATGGCTATATTTCAAGATAAAAATTCAATCATTGTATCATAATCTCGGTATGCATATAATATTTTTATTAAGTTTAGTATATTTGATTATAAATCATATGTTACTCCTATTTAAGTTGGTATTAAACCTTATCCAAAACTTGCATGTCAAAAAACTAACCCTCATTTATGCAAATAGCTTGTTGGTAGTTTGATTTATCTAACCATTATTAGGCTAGATATTTCATATGTTATTAGTATTGCTTCTAGATTTATGCAAGATCTAGATTTGGATCATTAGAAATTAGCAAAAAGAATATTTAGGGATATCAAATGAATTGTAAACTATGGTTTATTTTATTCTTACATTAAAAATGCTAATTTATATGGTTATTGTGATGTTATCATGTTTTTGATACTATATATTGAAAATCTACTTTTGGATATGTGTTTAGGTTTGGTGCAAGTGTTATCACTTGGAGTAGCAAGAAGTAGCCTATTGTTTCTATCTCTTCTATATAATTATAGTATATAAGTGCTCTGGAAGATACTATATAATCCATGTGGCTATGAAGGTTTTTGGGAGAAATTAATTGTTAGTAATATTACATTATTTAGTTTAGTTTAGTTAGTGTGATCTATTATAGCACTGATTTAGGAGGCATTTAGTTAGATAGTTATATCTTCCCTAAATTTTATGAAGTTATCTCCTATTTTTAGTAGAAACTTTGATGTATTTAATTATCTCATGTTTGTGAATAAAACATCAAAGTTTCTATGTGTGCAAATTTGTATCAATTTTCTCATATTTGCTAACAGTCTGATTTTGAAGTGGGTTATATTTGTGAGAATGATTTTTCAAGTCATTTATGGGGAAGCTTACTGTAATTTTTTGGCTTGCCCCTTCTATGTGTGGTGTTTGTTTTACATGAAATGACTATGGACCTCTTGATTTAGTTATATCAATTTTATAGACATAGGCAGTTCATCTGATTAAGCTTTCATCCAACCTTTAAATGCTTCTATAGATCTAGATTGATGCTTGTGCAATTCTAAGAGCAATGGTAAGGGAGATAATCAATATGTGTGCATCATGATATAGGTGACCTGAATGATCTACAATCATCATCATTCAACAAAGTGTGAAGCATGTAGCAAATAAGAAAGTGATTCAAAGTCTTAGTACATAGCCTAAATAAAAATATAGAACTATTTTTTTGGCATTGCAATCCAAATATATCTCATGCATTTTATTATCTAAGACCTTTGCATATAAATTTCAATGTACTATACAGCTTTGATCTAAAGTGAATATTTAGTTCTATTCAATATCATCACATAGAAGTGAAGAAGAAGAAGCACAAAAGGCTTGAGACATCTGCATAGTAGTAGAGGAGTAGATAGAAAGAAGAAGAAAATGCAGCCAACAAGAGAAGAAAGCATGGAATTTTGAGAGCAAACACCCAAAAAACCTATGAACTATGTAGCATTTTGTAATCTACAAAAAATAATGTAACCAAAGCTACAACATTTTAATCTTGGTACTTTGCTAATTTTATATATTTATCTACATCTCTTTATTTCAAGATGGGAATTCAAATTCTTGTAGAGAAATATTTTGGTTTAAACTTTCATACATGGAAGGTTAAAATACAAATGCAATTGATGCATAAAAATTTATGGGGAATCATAAATGGAGATGAGAAACAACCCACTAATGTAAGTAAATAATTTGAGTGGAAAATAAGAGATGACAAAGATAAAGTTTTTATTGGCCTTACACTTTCAAATTCTAAGTTACATCACATATATTTATAAAAATCATCCAAGGAATTTTGGAATACGCTCAACACCCTATTTGGTGAAAATTTGATAAATTCCCAATTTTCACTAAAATTTCATTTATATAGATTCAAAATGGATGATGTAATTACTATGTCTATCCATATAAACAATCTAAGGTCTCCTATTAGGCAAATTCTTGAGGTAAAAATGAATGTCAAAGATCAAGATGCAAAAGTTATTCTATTAAATAGTCTACCATCCAAATATAGAAATATTGTATTTACTCTAAACCAAATACCATCACAATCTCTCGATGATATGATTGCAGCACTACTAGAAGAAGACAAAAGGATACATGTAGAAGATGAAGATATTTTTCAATATGAGAATGCACTTTATTCTCAAAATTTTCATAAAAAGTTCAATACTGACAAAAGGGACATAAAATGCTAGTACTGCAAGAAGAAAGGTCATATAGTATGAGACTATTTTATTTGAGTGAAAGATGTTCTCAAAGGAAAATTCAAGCCTAGAGAATCTAATGTTGCTAAAGTAGAAGATCCACCAGATACTGATGAAATTGAAAAGTCAACTGATGAGGTCCCCTCACATCTCTTATTGTAAAACATGTAGTAGCACCTTAATAGAGGTAGGAGGATACATAGAGGTTGGAGGACAATTGGCATCCTCTTTTAAGTCACCTATAATGGGGTCACATCATTGATATCATGATATTTTTAGTGTGCTTGTTTTATGTTGTGTGTGGTGTGCTTTTATTATGCAGTGTGGTTTTCAATAAAATACTAAGCATTATTTTCCAATTTGGTACCTCCTGATGAAGAACATTGTGGGGAGAAAAAGCACTAAAGTATCACTTGGTTCTTGGAAAAGGGTTTGTGCAAATTTGAGAAACCACCAAAGTGATCAAGACCTCCTGCTAACTCTAAGTTTGTGGTCAACTTAAAGTAGAAAACCATATGGATTTGTGGTAATCCAAGAAACCACCAAAGGTATTAATCAGAGAGATGTAGTCCTATCACTTCCAAGTTTGTGTTTATCTTGCAAGGAAAAACCAAGGTGCCACCAAGACCATGAAGCCAAAAATATGGTATGCCACCTCAAAAAGTGAGCAGGCTATGTGGAGAGTGTAAATATTTTTATAGTGTTTGAAATAAAGGGGGGACCACTATTAGGAAATATAATGTCTATAAAAACAATGTATTAAAGGGGAGATTGTTATCAATATTACATTGTTTAATTTAGTTTAGTTAGCATGATTTATTATAGCACTGATTTAGGAGGTATTTAGTTAGATAGTTATATCTTCCCTAGATTTTATAAAACTCTCCTATTTTTAGTAGCAACTTTCATGTATTTAATCTCTCATGTTTGTGAATAAAACATCAAAGTTTTTATGTGTGCAAATTTGTATATGGATCTCTCCAATCTGCTAACATTCATTTGGATGTTTCTCACAATAACATCCTCCATTATTATAACCAAATTTATATAGCTCTAGTGAAAAATCTAGTGCAACATCAAAGAACTAAACATATTGAATTTAATGTGCATTTATCTAAAAAAATGTCTTTAATTGTGATATAGATATATAGTTTTGTCCTATAGATGAATAAGTTGTATATGTCTTCAAAAAACCACTTTATGCTACTAATATATGTTAATTTCATTAAATATTGGGCCTCTCAAATTTGATATTGAGGGGGAGTGTGCATGATAATGCCATTCCTAATGGCCATGTTTTATTTCTTATTCTCTATACTTCTCATTGTAAAGCATTGTAAATGTCATGTGGAAGTTATGTAATTTAAGTAAACTTCATGTGGAAGTTTTAATTTTGTATCCTAATACATTAAAATCATACTTTGTAATGGAGGTCCTTATGTTATAAAAGGCTCAAAATATGTTTAGTGATTATTCATGAGAAACTATGAGATGTAGTCTCACAATCATGCTAACCTAAACTTACTGTCGATTAGTTTATGGATTATAATTCTTTTTATTTCAAAAGGTGATGTTTGACATGATGAAGGTTTTTGAATCCTTCAACTGTGTATATAGAATAATTTTTTTTAAGGTGGGTATGATATTTATCACCACTTAGCATTAAGGGGAGTGTTAGAGCATTTAATGATTAGGTGGTGTTTTATGCACCCTTAACTTACCTTGATAGTTAAATAAATAATAATAATTTATTATTTATTAACACGAGGTGAAAACTTTGTTAAAAGAAAAAATTAAATTATATTTGTTTAATAGTTATCAATGTAATTAAATGATCATCAAGGAAAATATGGGACCATTGATTACAATAGTCACCTCCCTTTGTGAATATTATAAATAGGGTTTACCCTTATTTTAAATGTATCTCAAACTATCAATAATTATCATTCTCATGAGATTTTCTAAGGAATAGATTTTGTATGTGCATGTGGAAAATACTAGTCTATGAAGATTTTTTGAGTGAGACAAAAGATTTTGTGTATTGGGAGAATTGTTTCAATATTAAATAATCACTATGGTTTTTTAACCTCCAATAGAGGTTTTCCCTACTAATTTATGTGTTGTGTTTATTAACATGTGTGTATACTTTAATTATTATTATTATTCATTCTAGATTCTCTATGTATTACTATTGGTACATGAATCTTAACAGTATGAACCTTTGTATTACCTCTTTCTTAAATGGTTAGTAAGACCATTACACTTTATTAATGATTATTAATGTTTTAAGTAAAATTGAGAAATGTTATGTTACTCATATGTCTAGAGGCTTTGTGTTTAAATGGTTTTTGCTAACCTTTATATAAATAATGAATATACAAATGAATGGGCTTGATAATTAATCTCGATGTATTTGGTCTTTTAAAAATATTTTACTATTGTAATAAGTTTATGATTTATTGAAAAATAAATTTTGTATCCACGGAAATATGTTGTACTTGTTTGATTTAGTTCAAATCATTCTTGGCATTTTAAGTAAATCAATAACTGCTAGTATTCCTCTTTATTTATATATTGTGTTGTAAATGACTAAGGTTCATTATCTAGAATAAACATAACAAAGAAGTTAAGGTAATTAGCAGTTTATTTTAGGAAGCTTTGTCATTTGATTCTAGTATGACTTAATCAACTAATGAATATCTAACAAGGTTTTTACCTTATTAAATAATTTAATTTGTGATTAATCATTAGATGTTACTATATAATTAGACACATTTTTGTTATGGTTTATACTTTAGGACATAGTCAAATGTTTGGGTAATGGATTATGATGTGTAAGCTTGAGCTTGAAGTTGTGCAAAGACTTGTGAAATTTGATAGTTGTCATCATTTAAAAGTTTTTAAAAATAATGGTTGTTGAACATAAAATCAATGTTGTGATTTTCATGCTATTCGAACAAAAATAATACTAATGAAAAATAGTTGTCATTTTATTCATATTATTGTTTCCAGTGTTATTAATGTAAGATAATTATCAACTACATGACAAGTAAGAAAGATATAGCGAGTATTTACTATATCACATCTACGGGAAGGTCGATTTATATTTATAATTGAATTTATTATGTTGTTATTAATTGAATAAATGGTGATACATATGATCTTTTCATAGTAACATGACAACCTTCATGTGTGAATGTTTGTTAGCATGAAAATGGAAATACTACCCTAATATTCATGGAAGTAGACTTAATGAAAATTGAGTTGGGAAAATAAGAAAATTTATAATTAAATGTGTGGTTAGTGTTGGTATGTTGAGTAAAATAATTATTATTGTGACCCTAGACTCATAGATCATATCTAATGATCTAGGTTGGTAGCACTATTTGAATTACTTAATTTACTTGTACCTTGTAATGTAATTTTGGAACATTTCCATATCTCATATTAGTGAGGAAATGATATGTTTGGGTATGAAGAGATAATTATATGATCACCCAAGCTTAAATTATTTATCTTGTTTATAAATATAATTTGTATGGGTGTATTTTATTTAGACAAATATTCTAATATCTACTTACATTGATTATTATTCACGTAATTTTTTTAATAGTATTTATTGTCCAAATCTTGAGTTACATATTTAGGTTGTCTACTTTAGTATTCTTAGATTAAGGAGAAGTTGTTTTAGCAATCTAAACCTCAATCTAGAATTTATTAGGAAAGATGAGGCACTTGAGAAAGGTTAAGGATTTTTAAATTGTCCTATTAGGAAGACCCTTGTGGCATATTTAGATTGAATTTTATGAGTGTACATTAGTAAATTGATACTCCCCAAGTTGCTTACAAATTTATAATGACCTTATTCTTTATAGATTAATTTAAGGGTGTTTAACTTTAGTTAAATATCTACAATCAACCTAATATAGTTTTGGTCATATCATGCTAGTGTGCGATTGCTTATTCCTAACCTTTTATAGAGAAATATGTCTTAGATGTAAGTTGATCTTGGTTTTTTTTAATTTGGGTCATTTAAGAATATATGAATAGGCCATATGCAATTGAAATTTTTTGACTTATCGAGATGGATAAATCATTGTCATATAATCCAAAGTGAATACAAGATAATAAATGGGAGGCAAGGATTACGGAAGCTATTGTGAGAATATTCTCAAGGTTTACTACAATACATGTGTGCCAACTAAAAAAATTATTTGATTATTTTTTGTTATATTTTTTTATTTATAATCCATTTTGTGATATACAAAGAGATGTTGGACTTTGTGATAATAAAATAACATAAAATTAGGATTCATTCAATTATAATACTTGGCATGTTAAGTAGAGGACTATGAAACATGACCATGAAAATAAAAGAGATGATGAAGATAAGGATGTTTAAGCTATTGACCAAAATATAATTGAACATGGTAAATCATCTCAAGGTTACATCGTGGGTAAATTTTGAAAGTATATAAAATATATTTTTTGGGCAAAAGAGATCTTGATAGATAAGCACCATGGAATCTTGAATATAAAGAAGAATAATATATAGATTTAGCTATAAAATTACTTATAATAATGAAATATAATAGGTTACTCATACGAAATGATATAAAAATAAATATTCTATATGGAAACCTTGGTTCCAAATAAAATCATACAATTGATATAATCATGAGACATTTTCAACAAACTCACAATGTCACAGTGTTATGCATGATAATTTAAGGAATAACAGGAATAAGAAAATTATATCTAATTGCTATAATTCATGAATATTTTCAAAATGAATAATAAAGTATGCAGTGTTACCCACTACTATTATTTTTACCAACTAGATTTGTAACATTTAATATTGGTGCTTTGACAATCCACTCAACACTATGAATCCCAATCATAGATTTTAATGAATTAGAAGGAACAAGATTCACACATTTCCAAGAATAAATATGACATATAAAAGTCATATTTATTGATGGATTGAGATTAATTAGATGAAAATGTTGCAAAACATAGATGCATGACTACTTCAGGAACTTCCTAAAAATGAAAACATGAGTTTTAAAGGTATATTAGTCATTTTAGTAAGATATTTGGGGCAATTACCTAACGTGGGTGATAAAGCACCATACAATAGTAAAAAACATAGAAAACTATTATGGTAATAATTAAAAATAGTTGATACTTGGAATAAGGTATTTAGACAAGAAGGATAAAATTACAACCAACAAAGGTTCCATCAACTACTCAAAATTCTTAGAGATGCACATTTGATAATTGATGATTGGAATTTATTGATGAGAATAACTAATGGTGCATTATATTAGAGCACCAAGGAGTATTTTGGAAATGATATTCATTTATTTAATTTCTATAAACATAATAACATGAAATTAAAATCATTAAAATGATAGATTTCTTGGATCATTGCAATTAAAATAGGGAGTATTGATCCATTAGTAGGTCAGAATGATGAATTGGATGTGGAGTTATTAATTGATAAGGATGAAAAGGTGATGTTAACCTATAACATATGGATAAAATTAAGAATTATAAATGGATCTTTGAGATATATTATAATTATAATATACATAACTAGAAGCACCCCATCAAAACCACTTCTATATGTTATGGTGAAATTTGAGAATTAATCTGGAATGTCATTTGAATATGCAACTCCAATTAAAATTCCAATTACACCAATATAAAATGGATTCAAATGAAAGATACCTTTAATATTGGCTTGGGGATTAAAAATACATAGATCACAAGGGTTGACTCTTTCTAAAGCAATAATTTATATAGGGCAGAAATAAAGAATAAGGTTAACATTTATGGTGATATCGCAAATAAAATATTTATAAGGTATCATAATTTTGACTCCATTTTCATAATATCAATATGAAAATATGAAAATATGAAAATGAATTTCCAAATAAGAAGTTGAAGAAGAGAGATTAAAGTCCTTGGAACTACAATAGTGCAGCATTTTCCATATTTGTTAATAAAAAAATATTCTTTCACATATCTCAAATTCCTTTTCACATTTGGTTATATATGAAAATTGTTTCTTTAATTATCATTTAATGTGATGCATATCACCCATTTCAATAAATATAAAATGATTTATTAACTGTCATTTAATGTGATGCATATTTCTCATTTAGATGATTGTAAAATATGAATTAATTGGCATTTAGTGTAAATGGTATATGTGACACCCACAGATGCTACTAGTATAGAAATCCTAAATATATCTATCTAAAATATGTTAAGAGATATCAATCTCAAGGTGCTTATCTAATCTATGTCACAAATCCACTATTGTTGTTGTTGTTGTTGTTGTTGTTGTTGTTGTTGTTGTTGTTGTTGTTGTTGTTGTTGTTGTATATTTGTGTTATTTATAGATTATTAATTGTATAAATAATATTATAATAATATATTATTTTATTAATTATTATTATTATCTAAATATATAAATATTAATAATAATAATAATACATATATAATATTTTATAATTAATAATTTATTATTATTAATATTCATGTATATATATGTATTATGTATATATGAAATAATACATACCGATAATATCATTAATAATAATAATAATAATAATAATAATAGATATGATGTTTTCACAGCCCATAGAATAAATCATAAAAATCTTTTGGAAAAAATTGTGTATAAATATTTTATGCCTCAACGTTTTAGATCACCAATCGTGATCCATCATCAAGAAAATAGGAATTATGGTGGAACAACAAACTCAAGCTTCCTTAAATAGGTAAATATAAAATGACTCACCATAGGAAATTAATATGAGAGTAATCATTAATTAAGGTAATGTGTGCCCACCTCTTTTATTTAATACTAAGTGTTCGAACCTCTAAGTAAGAAAGAGATCACCAAATTGAAAGAACAGTCCCAAGCCTAATGGTAATAATTTTTCTTATAATTATTTTGGTTTTAGTTACAATATAGTGGTGGGAAACGAAATTATTCACATGCCATGTGGTTTTCAACCATTGTGACCTAAGGAAGTCGGGCCTAGTTGAATTGAAAACCACTACTTTAAAATACATGTCTAGTAGTGTTTTGTTCCCTCTTGGAGGTTGTTTTTCCTCCAAAATTTTGTGTTTTAATAATAATAATAATAATAATAATAATAAAAATAATAATAATAATTATAATAATATCTAGATAAATAAAAGAAATAATAACAATAATTTATACAATAATATTATTTATAACAACAACAACAATAATAATAATAATAATAATAATAATAATAACTAGAACAATAATAGTAATGATATTAATAGTATTGTTATCGATTGGGAGATGAAATTGGTATTTGATTTTTTAGAAATAATTAGACAATCATGCCTTTAATTTATTAAAAATGGGTCTAGGTTTCATTTTAACCCCCCAAAGGTATTTATAGTGCTCTAAAAATTATTCCCATCAACACCATGAAATAAATTAGGAAAGATTGTGGTAGCACTTTGTCATGCCAAGACTTCATACATGAATATCTCTCAAAAATAAGGGAGAGCTATTAAAATATTAATCAACAACAAAATTTTAATACTTAATGAAGATAGGGGGAATTCCATAGTTATCATGAATATGAGGGACTATGATGACAAAATGGAAGACCACCTTAATAATAATGGTAACTATATGAAACTTGACTATAACCCTTTTTCTCTTATGTTGAAAAATATAATGAAAGTTATCAAATACTCTTCTCTATAAGAGACACTTAAGAAAAATGCAATACCCAATAAATAGGTCACCCCTAGGGTCTATGGTGCCCCAAAGATCCAAAAATCAGGTACCCATTTAAGACCTATTGTTGACATCACTAACTCCACAACCTTTAGTCTTGTGACATATTTTGAAAAGAGATTGAAAAATTAAGTAGGTATGAATTCCTCATTTATCTAAGACATAGCATATTTTTGTGAAATTTGTTTTAAATAAAAAGATATAATATAATGATTTATTAATCAACTTTGATGTAGTTTTTTTATTTACTAAGGTTCTTATTGGTGATGTTGTGGAAGTAATTAAGTTCATCACATATAAAGTAACAACCAGGTTAGTTTCCCTATGCCTTAATTCCACTTTTTCTCTTTTAAAGGAGTTATCTATGAGTAATGTGAAGGTATGGGCACAGGCTTACCTCTTTCCCTGATAGTAATCAACCTCTTCATGGAAAAGTTTGAAGATATGGCTTTACATTCCTTTCCTCTCCAACCTAAATGATAGAATAAGTATGTCAATGATACCAATATTTGTTAGCAACATGGTAGGAATATATTAGAATAATTTCACTCAAAACTCATTAGTTTAGTGCCTAACATCAAGTTTACTACACAAATTAAAACAAAATGTAAGCTACCTTTCTTACATGTCCTCCTATCATGTAAAGGGGATGAATCTATATCTAGGAAGGTCTATATAAAAGGAACCCACATGGATCTATGCTTACATGCCTCTTCACATCATCACCCATCCTATAAATTAGTGGTGTTAAAAATTCTTACCACTATGGCTTTTAGGATTTGTGATGAAGACAACATAGAAAAATAAATTGAGCATTTAAAGATATTTTTTATGAGGAATGGTTATAGGGGTATTTAAAATTATGAGGGCTATCAATCAAGGCAAGGATATTCTCAGTAGACAAAAATAACCTTAAAAAAAATCTGAGTAGCATTATTGCCCTATCTTGAAGGAGTCTTAAATAAAATTAATAGAAACTTAAAACTCCAAAATATAAATATTAACTTCTTACCTATCAATAAGTTAATAATGTTTTTAATATTCATAAAATACCCTTTAATCCATGGCTTATGTAGTGGGGTATACTTGGTGGTATTCTCATGTGGGGTCCCTTGCGTTAGGGAAACATGGAGGTCCATCCATAGTAGAATTAAGGAGAATGTTGTTGATATTCATCTAGAGAGAATTGAGAATTTATCTCTAGCTGAGCATTCATACAATTCCAAACATGCAATCTACATAAAATCAAAAACGGTTATTAAGGTAGAGAACCATTTTCAAAAGTGAAAATTTAGAGAAGCCATTCAAATTAGTAAATAACCTCATAATATTAAGAAGGACACAAGATTAGGAATAGA
Source organism: Torreya grandis (assembly GCA_037957365.1). NCBI lineage: Eukaryota > Viridiplantae > Streptophyta > Pinopsida > Cupressales > Taxaceae > Torreya > Torreya grandis. The sequence continues at coordinate 513,469 of JARHVA010000643.1, read as the reverse complement.
TCCTACATGTAGGCCTATCATTAGCTCTCTTAAAGCTCAATGTTCTTTAAAATAATATTTTTAGTTTCTAGATGATATTTATAAAAAATTAGAATTATTTTTTTTATCAATTCTCATTCAAGCTTTTAGTTTTTCATCTTAATTATTAAATTTAACTGATTAATTATTATTTTAGTTTACATAAATAAAAATAAAATAAGTATTAGATTTTTAGGGTTTTATTCTATTCTTTGATTATTACCATTAGGCTTGGGACCGTTTTTTCAACTTAATGATCTCTTTGTCACTTAGAGATTCAAGAATTTAATATTAATTAAGAGAGGTGTGCACATATTTTATTAATTAATGGTTACTCTCAAATTAATTTAAACTGGCGAGTCATTCTATATTTACCTATTTAAGGAAGCTTGGGTTTGTTATTCTACCATAATTATTATTCTCCTAATGATGCATCATGGTTGTTGATCTGAAACATCAAAGCATAAAATATTTGTACATGGTTTTTTATAATATATTATCTAATTAATATTATTAATAGTAGTATGTATTTATAACATATAGATTATATATATATATATATATATATATATAATAATTAAATATTATGTAATAATAATAGTAATATTAATATAATAATAACTTATATTAATAATAATATGTATATAGACCTAGTCGAGATAGCCTAGTAGTGTGAACTAAGTGCAATAAGTGGGAGTTATTGGGGTCCATTCCCTAGGGTGACCACCTCTATAGTGTCATTCCCACAGTAGGCTTCAGTGATTGGACCATGAGGGTACTCAATGCAGTAGACTAGTTGGCTCAGTGTTTAATGTGATGGGGGTTAGTAGGTGGCTTGAAACCTATGTTTAATGCAACAAGGCAAGCCATAGTCCATGCCTAGGGATACTTTTCACATTTGGTTCTATATTTGGTTAAATAAATCTTGTTACCTAACATTTTAAGACCCAATTTGAATAGCCTCATAGAGTGTGAGCTAAGTTTTATAAATGAGAGATCTTGGGGTCCATTCCCTAGGCTAACCACCTCTATAGTGTTATTCCCACACTAGGATCTAGTGGGTCAACTGTGAGGGTACTTGATGTGGTGTACTAGCTAACTCAGTGTTCAATATGATGGGGATTGGTAGGTGGCTTGAAAACTTTCTTCAATGTGATGAGGCAAGCCACAATCTATAGCTAGGGCTACTCTTCACATTTAGTACTAGATCTATTTAAATAAATATTATTACCCAACCTTTTTTCCAATGAGATGTGGGTGAGTTGTCTATGTGTCTTGGTTGTTTCAATCCCCACCTAGGTTCAAATCTCAAGAAAGGCATATGAGGATGGTTGTGTTTGTTGGTTGTATTCTTGGGGTCATTAATGGCCATTGGTTATTCTTGAGGCTGGTGGCCATTGTTAGAAATAGTTGGTATACATTTGGTAATATATAGTATATAGGTGGTATTCATCTAGTTAATAAAATAACATGTGTATATGGGCTCTTGATTGTGTCCCAAACCATCCATGCTCTAGTCAAAATTCATCACCTAGCAAAAAAAATAATAATATATATATACCAATAATATTATATTATTAATTAGTATATTATAATATGTATATAATATAATTAATTATATTATATTATTATATATAATAATAATCATTTTAATATACTTATTAATAGTGGTATATAATTATTATTATTATTATTATTATTATTATTATTACATATGTATGTATATGTATTACATATATATTTACATGGTATTATAATTATTATTACATATCATCATAATAATATTATTATTATATTGTTATTACATATTATAATATTATTATTTTTATAATAATAATAATATGTATAAATATACTTATTAATAGTGGTATATTATTATTATTATTATTATTATTATTATTTATGTATGTTTATGTATTACATATATATTTACATGGTAGTATAATTATTATTACATATTGTTATAATAATATTGTTATTACATATTATAATATTATTATATATATATAATAATAATATGTATATGTATATACATGATATCATGAATATTAGTTTGGATAATGAGCTATGTTAGGGTTTGAATTTTTTCTTTAGGATTTTCATCATTTTCCTATAAATCAAGATAAACAAGGACCCAAATCAATTGTAAACTCATAATATGAATCCTCCAAGTTTATTTATCCCCACAAAAAATCATCCTTTAAATAAATGGTGATCAAAGATAAAAATTTGGTTTCAAAGATAGAGATTAATGCCATCATGAAGGCAGTCGATAAGAATAAGATCAGAAATCTGGAAAGTGGATTCAAAATAACATGCATGCAAGTCATCAAATAAAATTTGATTACCATGTTATATCCTATGTAAATAAAAAATAATATAGAGGGATTGCATGGTAAAATTTTGATCTAAAAAATCATGGGAGCAGAATTAACCTTGGAATAATAACATGCATGCACTAGAAGGAATTGGAAGATGAATGGAGAGTACAAACTGAAAACCTATGCTAAAGGGTATTTCATAAAAATGTTTTCTAATGAATTTGAAAAAGATAAAGATTTTGAAAGAGGACCTTACTTATTCAAAAATGTGGGCCTCTTCGTGAATCACTAACATATAACTTTCAAGTGAACAAAGGAACTCACAACTATGGCTCCTATCTAGATTCGAATGTATGCTCTACTATAATAATTCTTGTCCACATATGTCTTTGAGATCATTTATAATATTTTTGGTATAAATAAATATATATAACAAAACTATATCATGGTAAAGGCTTATCTAATTATGTTAAAATCTATGTGTATCTAGACCTCATAGAACCCCTCCCCAATAATGTCACTCTGAAAGTAAGAGAAATGGAATGGGTCTAATATCTAGACTAAGATATCATCCCTTTCAATAACACAAGCTACCATGAATATGGATACCTCATCATATAATGCATTACATTACATAAAAAAAAAAATCCATATAGAAAGTACTTGAAACAATTGAAAAAGATTCAGATGGATTTGTTATGCCAAAAAGAAATCACACTATCAAGAACAAGAATAAAATAGTTAAAAAAATATGTGCCAAAAGAAAGAAAAAATCCTTGAAATATTTACCAATGAATCTAACAAAGATAAAGTGTTTGGAGGAGGACCTTACTTCTTTTTAAATGTGGGCCTCTTCATGAAGCACTGGCATACAACTTTCAAGCCGATAGAGGAACTCACAACTATGGCTACTATCTGGATTCAAATGTATGCTCTACTATAGGAATTTTAGTTCAAGTATGTCCTTAAAATCATTTAAAATATTGTTGTTATAAATAAATGGATATATTGAAACCATATCATGGTAAAGGCTTATCTAATTATGCTAGAATCTATGTGGATCTAGACCTCACACAACCCCTCCCCAATAATGTCACTATGAAACCAAGAGAAATGGAATGGGTCCAAGATCTAGAGTAAGATAGCATCCCTTTCCACTACATAATCTACCATGAATATGGACATCTCATAATAGAATTCCTTACATTAAATAAAAATAGTGCCATAGATAAAGTACCTGAAACAACTAAAAAATATTTAGATCGATTTGTTAAGCCAAAAATAAAGCACACTATCAAGAACAAGGATAAACTGGTTAAAAAATATGTGCCAAAAGAAAGGAAAGATCCATCAATGAGAAATTTATCTCAATGGAAAGAGTATATTTTGTCCCAAAAACTTAGCCATGAGAGAAACAAAACAATAGGGACGTGAAAGATGTCATAGTAGATTATGGATTCAAAGAAGACCAATAAAATTTACTCAAAGAACCGACCATAGGAAACTCAGATCAACTAAATCTAAATAGTTGTTAAGGAAATAAGACAAAAATAAAAGGCCAAAAACATAAGGAAGATGAATCAAACTCAAATACAGATGAGGATAATTTTAGAATTACACAAACCCTAAATCTTAATTCTAAAGGAAACTACAAAAAGAGGAGAGGGAGACCCAGTAAAAATAAAAAGAGGCATGAAGTGGCAATGTAAGCCAATGGATCAGGGACCCAAACTCAAGTAGTTACCTTCTTGGTGAGAACCAAGAAGAATATTCTCCCCTAATGAAAATCATATCTTATAATATAAGGGGTCTCAATGCCCCCTCCTAAAGTAGAATATTAAAGAAACTAATTACTTAGCATGATCCAGACATAGTGATGTAATAAGAAACTAAAATATATAATTTACCACAACATAACAAGAGTCTATCAAGAAATCTTAGAAGATAAATGGAATAGAATGATGTCATAGGTATAGAAAGAGGATTGGCACTCCTATGTTATCCTATTTCAATCAGACTAGAAATAATTCATGCCCAAAATCAATACCTTGTTTGTAAATTTATTTCATTAAATTCAAGCCTTAGCTTCTTTTTTATAAATATATATGGTTCCCAAAATAGAGAAGAAAGAGAACAAGCATGAAAATAGATAGAGGATATAATCAAATTAGATTAAAAATCCTTTTGGATCATAGGGGACTTTTATTCTAGAATGGATGCCTCCAAAAATAAGGGAGGAAACATGAGAGATAAGGGCAAATGAGCTTCCAAATCTTTTTAAAGAAGGAAAAATTATGGTTTTTTAAAATAAACCAAGGATGGTTCACTTGGAATAAAAGAAGAATAGGTAAGGATATTATCTAGGAAAGACTTGATAGGTTTTTGGCCTTAATAAACTATATGGAATACAACAACATCATGGAATTTGAGGTGCTCAAAACTTATGGATCCAATCATTGGTTGATATCCCTTCATCTCATGCAAGATGAGCAGCCAATCATAACTCATTTCAAGTTTGATAAAATGTGGCTTGAACACCCTGACCTCAATGATTTTTTAACCCAATATTCGAAAGCCATGAATAATATATATGGGATGAATATGTATTTATTCTCCCAAAAACTTAAATATATCAAAATGGCCTTGAAAAAGTGGAATCATCTTATATTCAAAATATATTTTAGGTCAAAAATAATTTAGTAAAGAGAAGTGGAGATATTCAGGAAATGAGAATGGAAGGCCACAACTCCATAGACCTCGTAGAGGAAGAAAAAGAAAAAACGAGGGATCTGGAATAATTTTATAAAAAAAAGGAAATTTATTGGAAACAAAAATCCAAAGTAAGATGGTTGAAGGAGGGAAATTGAAACACCAAGTTTTTTATTTGTTGTGCAAAATCAGAAGATATAAAAACTTTATTTAGAAATTAGAAACCTTGGAAGGTACTAGCCTATAAAAACCCAAGGACATTAAATAATACATGGTGGGATACTGAGAAGACACATTAAAGTAGGATAATGAAGAGAGTCAGGTGTTGATGGTCAACATACCCCCATTTTTCAAAAAATAAGGACCCTTATTCAATTTTTCAAATTGTGTTAAGAATTGACATTCAAATTAATCAAAATTACATTATTGGAAATCATGTTTGTTTTAGCTTTCATTGACATGTCAGCATATTGTCATTATTTTTATCTAATGTTACTAGTGTTTGACTTATGTGTGTACATGTTGCAGGTTTAATGGAGTCTCAATTGAAGAAGCCATGTTCAGGGCTTTTATACCTTATTGCTAATTGGCCCCTTTTATTTTTATTAACCCTTGATCTCTTATTAAGTGATTGAATCTATGTTTAAAATTATGTGTTTTAGCCTAGGCCCTTTTAAATTAGATTTAAATTTATGTAGGTCAAATTGCATGGGAACATTTTATTATGTCCTAGACTTAGTTTAATTTCTTATCCTAAGGTTCTAGTCATATTTTTCAACATGACCAAAACCTTAGTTTAAAAAATTTATGCTAGGTCCCATATTTCCTGAAACCCCCTAATCCATTTCTTTACTCACATAAACTAATTAAATGTGAGAGAACTTTATTATATTTTAAACTTAGCCTAAAGTCCTATCCTAAACATTTAATTATATTTATTAATAAAACTAAAACCTTAGACTAAAACTTTATCATAAGTTCTTTATATTCCCTAATCCCTAACTTAGTCTATTTTCATTGTCCTTAGGAATGAATCAATGTGAGGATGCCACATGGTAAGATCTTGAAGCTCAAGTAAAGGATCAATGGTATGCAAGCACCCACCCAAGTCAAAATGTCAAATAACTCATATCAAGTGTGAAAGTGACAAGTGTCACCATCTCAAAGGTGGTTCAAAGATCTTATGGTGAGCAAAGAGTCAATAAGTTAAGCATCTTGCAAAGGAAGTTGAGCAACCAATCATGTTTAACCTCCCAGATTGAGATTAATGGAGCATGTTTAAGCATAAAATAGAAGATATAATGGCATGAGGCAAAGTAAATAATTCAAGACTTTGTAAAGGAATCTGAAAGTGCCAAGTGGCCTGATCTCGATGACATAACCAAAAATAAAAGGTCCACATTCATCCTAATAGGATCAAGTAGATTGAGATTGATTAAGTTCATTGATCCATGCAAAGAATATCCAACTATGCAAGATGAAGTTGAATTTTTAAAGAGCCTAGAATAAATTTGGTAGTGATGCATGTCATAACTATGATAAATGAAACATAGATTAACCAATGGAATTTAACCTCTCAAATTAAGATATACAGTGAGAAATGAAGCTAAATTTTCAAAGGGACTAGATAAAATAAGAATCCTCCATATGGCATAGAGGTGTTAAATGATGGATCATGTTTACAACAAGCATAGAGAGCCCATGGAGATGTTATGTGGCATACTCTCAGATGCTCATACCAAAGATTAATGATATGTGATAAGTCAAAGCTAAAGGACTCATTTGAATATCAATGGTGAAAATTTAATCAAGCCTCAAGATTACACGATATGGAGACATATGTCCAAAAGTGACAAATGATCACATTTTAAAAATTAATGCATAGTTTGACACGGCAATGCCACATAAGCAATATAAGTTGGATGAAATATTTTATAGACCCATAGACATAAAAGGTATAAATCAGTAATCTGAGAAAAATCTAAGGCATGAAGCTCATAACTCAAACTCCATTGCCACCATTGAAGCTTTGCATGAACCTCCAAAAAACCCTAAAGTGTAAGAAAGCCCTAGTTTGTCCCTATTTTCATTGTGATCAATCCAAGGAAAATTGAATTATCATTTGCACAAAAAATATTTCAGTCAAGAACTAAATTATAGTCTACTAGTGAATAATTTAATAGAATTCATAGTAATGGTGACTAAAAAGAATGTTTTGAAGGAAGATGTGGAATTATATTTGATAATAGATGCTGAGGGATGTATTTTCAAATATATTGAGTTCATTGTATTTGCTTTTAACATAAGATATAGTAATTGGTCAAAACTATTCTAGATAATTGAGAATCAACCAGCCATCACCCAAGAATAGGAGAAAAACCTCTCATTAAAGAGGTTATATGATGACATTGTTACAATTCAAATGACTAATCTCTATTATACATTAGTGAATCCTAAGGTAATCCACTACATCAACATTCTTTTTCCCATTTTCAAGGAAACTAAGATAGATAAAGGCATGATAATTAATGAACATAATCTAAGAAAAGTTGCTTATATTTATGCTATTACATTTGAATCATATCATAATTTTCCCAAACCCCAAATTGACCTAGCCTCTATCAATTCCTGGGCTAAATAAAATAATTTTATGGACACCCTTGCCATGTGGATATATTTTGGAAACCAAGTCTTTTCATACTTCAATAAAAACATCCCTATCAACCAATTAGACCTAGAATTAAGATGATAATGATAATGTTAAATAGATTATGTGGAAATGTAACCACTGCATATGTAAACCCAGTATGGGTGCCCATAGTTTACTTTATAGTTGAAAAGGCAAGTATCCCCACTTTGGGTGAAATAACTAGTATCTCATTAAGTAGATAAATCTATGCAATTAGGCATATGAATGAAACCCAATTTTTCATGATGTCATATTTATTAGATGCTCTTTGTATAACAACAAAGATTCTAAACCAAAGGGAATGGTCCCTAAATGGAACACAAACTATTTCATAGTATTATTCTAAGTTGCACTCTTTTAAATATAGAGACCACATTAAATTTATATGTGATTGTGTCTACCCTTCCCTAAATGAAGCTATAACTATTATCCCAATGACAAGAATTAGCTCACTGATTAGGAAATCTATTGAATCTATGGGAGACATATGGTTATAACTAGATTGTACACTCATAAGGATTGAGGAGACTCAAAGTTCTCCTCTCAAGCTACTTTTTCATGTCCCTGATAAGTTAGCTAAGCAAGAGGTTACATACTATTTATTCTGTGGAATTGATGGTCTATACAAGACCAAGAGAAAAGGACTCCTTCACAAATTCCCAATGACAATTGAAAAGACTATATTTAGATAGTGGGATAATATTGAAGTTGCATTAAAACATAGATCCTACTTCAATCTATAGATTGATGAGCTCAAGCAATGGGATCCTTATGGGAAAGTTAAGTAACATTTGAAAAATAAAGGAATTCTTAATGTGCCCTAAGATCATGAGCCTATTGCTTTTGATCCCATTTACACTAAATCATCCTCTTATTTTGAAGTCACCAAAATATTTAAATAACTAAATCTAAGGCATGAGCCAATATTGGAGAGAAATGAAAAAATGGATGATAGATGGCAATTGGGACCCAGATAAGATCATCTTATTAGTGGTGAATCCTCTAGACTTGCATTAGTTAGTGTACAAGTAGAGGTTCAAGTGGAACATAGGCCTGAGGAGAAAATGCCACATGAAATATCTTCTAGTTCATCAACTTATGAACCTCTTAAATCATTATAATATGAATCACATCAAGAAGAGATTCACATGATAGCCCTGGACCCTAATGAGACTATTGAGGATGCATTAAAAATGTTATCCAGTGTTTATGAGTCAGATGATGAAGAATCCCAGGTTGAGGAAATAAAGTAAGAGAAAGGGAAATAAGTGGCATTAGACTTAGTTTTAATTGACATCCCTAAAAGGAAGGCTGATTTGGCCATTGTTCCTAAAGTAAATAGACTGAAAGTGACTTTCACTACTCCTCTAAGTGAAGTCAACTTATTCAGTGAAGAAAATATATTGTATGGCCCACCAATTCTATAATAGTTCTTATATGAGCCTAGATTATAGAAAGTGCCTACTGTGCATCATCCTTTGGCTATGATGAAATACATTAATATTCTTATGCATCAAAATATAAAACCATTGATCATTGCACTAAAAGAGGAGGAAGCAAGGAGATTTGTTTCACCAAGTAATTTAGTAGCTTCATCACAAATGGAGATCCTTATTCTTCAAGTGACATAATATTGAGTAGGGGTAAAGTTTGACCCTAAGACTTCTATTTTACTGAGGTTAACTAAGAATAATATTATCCAAGGAGGTGAAGAGATGATATATCAAAAAGTGGAACCATTGACCAATCTGACTCAAGTAAGAAGATAGAAACTAGAGAAGATCCAATTTTTAAACAAGATGTTTTGGAATTGGCCAAAACACAGATAGAATAACTAAAGGATAACATCAAGGGCTTGAAATAATAAAATAATTAATTACATGATTAGTTTATTCTATCTATTATAGAAGCTATGATCAATATGTTTGAAGCTACTTTATATGATATATTCAAATCCTTGAAATCAATGAGGTCCAGATAGGATGTAATGAGTAAACAAGATGCTATGGCCAAAAGTTAGGTAGTTCAGTGGTAGGATTCATATATAAAGGTGAAAGACTTGGTCACTATTTTGATATAATATCAAATTCCTAATTTTAAGATAGTCAACCTATCCCACTTGAACATGGCTATGGTTATATTGACAAAGAAGATCAAGAGTTTGAGTAAATGGTCGAAGAGTCTGGAGTATCTTTTTGAGGATGGCAAATAATTAGAGATTAGAATGAGAGATATATTAGGGAGCATGATCACAAACCCAACTACACTCATCCCTATTGGTATAATCACTGATGAGGAATTCAATCTCAAGGCTACTCAAGTTGTGCAGGTGGTAAGAAATCAAATCCAAGGAAGGATAGGGGCTGACAATAGTAGGATCTTAGACATGATCCTAAGTGCATAGTAAAATATTGGTGAAGCTAGGATCATAAAAAAAGTGATAGACAGAGATGACAAGGACTTCAAAGACATATAATATCAAGAAGATGAGTTATTCATGGAACCTATCATCAACCTCGAGCTGATTGATGGACAACATGAAAATGCAATGAAGATCCTATAGCAAAAATGAGGGACCACAACAAAAAAGGAGTCCTAAGGTCAAATTGGTTAACTTAGGAATATTATTTTATATAAGAACATGTATATTTTTGAAAATAAATATTCTTTTATAAAATCATGTGCAACTTTTTAAAGAACATTGCTTATAGTCAGTCATTTTAGAAAGTGTCCATTTCTATAACATTGTAGAAAGATAGTTGTCCTTAATACTTGTACAACTATCATTGGACATGATTTATTGACATACCTCTTTAGTTTTCTATATAAGGAGTTATTTTCATTTGTAAATAGGAGGTATTTTTGACCAAGAAAATTTTGTGAAAATTTGGAGTAATCAATACAAGTAGGAAATTTTGAAAAGATTGTCTCATTTTATTTGTGTGATTACTATTATGTCTACTCTCTCACTTGTCTAGTCTAATTTTTAGATTTGAATGGTTCTTATAAATTCTAAATGAGCACCTTTAAATGTAGAGTTTTCAATTTGTGCTAATGTTGGATTGATTGAAGGATCTTGGGTTCATTTTGTGTTATTTGCTCTTCTTATAGAAGTGTTAATGTTATTTTCCTGTAGGAGTGAATATTTAAAGTGAATATGGTTCTTATTTACATTATTCCATGTTATCCTTAGATGTTTTCCTGATGTGTGATAGGATTTGAGCTTATGTTATTTCATGTCATAAATTGGTTAAGTGCATATTTGGATGAAATTTTAACTTTGTCATAATGTCTACAACGAAGATCAGCAACATATTTTTTTGTTGCCTTACCCTTCCTTTGGCTTATTTTTTTATAAAATCAATTTAGTTTAGTTTCATTGTGAATATCCATTGTATCTTATATTTTAGACTTAGCTTTGATCATAATTCACTTCACTTAGTATAGACTACTTTCATTCTCACAAGTTAGCTATTAGGCCACAGTTGCTCCTAATAACTAAACATTTACATTATAAATTTTTGAAATAGTTTATGTGCTCAATCGTTATTCCACCAAAGATATCAATAATATCATAACCTGTAACTCATGTAATGGATTCTTTAAATATAGAAATGAGAAGTGTTTTTTAAACACTCTAAACCACCTGTGATACACATTTAGGCATCGATAGAATGAGCTTTCATTGGCACTAAAAGGAGGGCTTTAGCTAATTCTTTGTAAATTTGAAGGGTATTTACTAATTTTAGTGATTTTTATTTAAAGATCAGTGAATTCTTCACATATTTGTGTTTTTATTAGCTTAATTATGTAAATATCATTGGTATTCATGGTTTTAGACCAATATTTAGGTTCATTTAGCTGAAGATAGGTATTCTTTGAAGATTCATGGTAAATAGTTGCAAAGGTAGCTTAAGTTTTGTAAATATTCCATGTTTGAAATTAGTGATGGTAAATTTTTTCAAAGATTGATTGATTCTTTACAAATTTAGGTTTATTTGAACTTAGATGTGTAAAGATCATTAAAATTATCATGTTTATATATATCTTTGAGATCATTCAGCCAAAGATAATTGTCCTTTGAAGATATTTATATAAATTATGGTAAGCTTACTTAACTTAGGAATCTTAAATTTGCAAATCTACTCATAGGTAAAAATTGGACTGTTATTTTCAAAAATTGAGCTAAAGATCATTCATATTTGTAAATGTAAGGTTTATAAGTCATAATTTGAATAGGATTCAATGTTTATAATCTAAAAATACCAAGAATTAGGACTAGGTCATGGTCTAAATCAAGGTTACCTCTCTTTTTATTAGAATTTCATAGGAAAGCAAGAACAGACAAAGGTAAGTGAAGTGTTTCTAAATTTTAGCTTACTTCACATGTTCATGGTGTTCCTATGTTAAATACTTATCAAGTTATGGCTTGGTTAGGTGGATATTCCATCAATGTGCTTGGACAAGTGCATGACTTTCCTAGAAGTATTGAGAAATATTTTCCATCTTTCGATCCTAATGGTGTTATCACAGCTAAAGAACATATTAAAAGTTTCAAAATTGCTTTAATATTGTTGAATGTAGTTCATGAAGATGTAGCATGTAGAGTTTTTTCATTTACTTTCAAAAAATCTACATATGAGTAGTTTCTCAACCTTCCTAAGAATTATATCACTAGTTGGAATGATTTTAATAAAAAATTTAGTGATCAATCTGGAAAGATTATTAGTCCTTTCATTCTCTATCAATAATTCACTATTGTGAAAAGAGATTCGAGTGAGACCATTAGAGCCTTTAATGCTAGATTCCAAAAGATGTTTATCAAGACAATAACTCCTTATATAGCTGATGAATCCTTGGCTTTAGAAATTTACAAGGATGGTTTGGACCCCATGACTTCTATTTTATTGAAAAGATCTATTGGAGTTATGAACACATTAGCCTTGGCCTATGCTGAAGTTGTAATGGTCAATGATCAAATGCAGCATCAAGGTCAACTTGCATATGCCATTCCCAATGTTAATCTTAATTTTACTACATTAAATTTCATTCTAAATGCAAATTAGAACATGCCTATTCTAAACCAAACATCAGTGATGAATCAATTACCCTTAAATCACACTCATTTTGGCCAAAACCTAGGATTCTTAAACAATGCTACAAATGGATTTCATCCATAAGATCAAAGGGACTTGGTGCCAATAACTAGTAATAATACTCAAGTTCATAATTTTGAGCCACCAAATAATGAGAATGAATCTATACTCAAAATGGTTCAAAATTTAAGCATTGATTTCCTATAGTTGCAAAAATAAGTAGCTAATATTGGGGAAAACTCCAACATAAATTACTCTTACCAAAGTTTCAATAGACCTAAAAATTAGTTTCACAATGGTAGAAATAGTAAAAATAACAACAATGAGTCATCTTCTAATAAGAACAATCCTAAAATAAATATTTGTAATGTAGCTCTAACTAAATATTATAGGGTTCACAACACTTAGAAGCATGGTGAGTTAGATTGTATTGAATTTTGTAATCCTTTTGAATTTTTTGAATATGAATTAGATACATGTGAAGGTGGATCTAATGGAGACAATACTACAGGTGCAATTGGTTCTTCCAAGTCACCTAAATCTATTGATACAACCCTGATGGTGGAAACATTTGATTTCCCATTCCAAGAAGAGAATGAACCTGAGGATACTCCAAAAGAGGTGCATGCATTTCAACAATATTTGAATAAGACTTATCCTCTGAGGAATAGGGAGTAGAAGCAACCTTTGACAACTTCAACTCCACTAAATAACTTTGACACTCCCCTGATCCTATAACTGATAATAATCTAGAGCCTCCAAAGGGAAGTACCTCTATAAATAATGTTGATTCATCTAGTACTTCTACTAGGAATGGATATAATATATTTTAGGACATGAAAAATATTTAGGCTAACATCAATTTATATGAGTTGACTCAAATTACTAAGCAAAGAGACTTGTTACTTGAATCTTTATCCAAGAATCCTAGTAAATCAACAAATACTACAAATGTCAATGTAGTTATTTACAATAACAAGGTAGATGTTCCACCTTTCTTAATAATAGTTAGAATTTTTGGTAAGAATTTGCATAAATTTTTGTTAGACTTAGGTGTTTTTGCTAATATCATGCCTAAAGTTATTTATAAAAAACTTGGTCTAACTTCAATAAAGTATGATAGAGTAGTTAGTTAGACAACTCAAAAGTTAAAGTGATTTGAGAATTATTAAATGTTCATATGTAGCTTGCTATTGAGCCAAGGATATAGAAATTTGTAGACATCCAAGTGGTGGATATTCCTTATGCTTATGAAATTTTACTTATTAGGGATTGGACCAAGTCCTTGAATGGTTACATGTCCACTAACTATTCACATATATGGCTTCCATGGAAGGGAGTTCCCAATCAGGTTCTTATTGAAATAAATCCTAAGATGAAACACATGATCACAGAATACAATGTTACAAATGAGAGGTTAAACATAGTTAATTCTGAGTTAGGAGTTTACACTCTTAACACTTCTAAGGTATGTGACTCTAAATGTGCTTATGTTATGCCTAGAATGTTGAAATTATATTTTGATGGTGTTAGATGTAAATCTAGTTTTGGAACAGGAATTGTTCTAATCAATCAACTTGGGAAAGAATTTAGTACTTCTTATATACTTCAATTTTCATGCACTAATAAATTGGTAGAGTATGAAGCATTAATCTTAGGATTTTAATTTTCTATTAAGCATTAGGTCAAAAAATTGCTAGTGTATGGTGATTCAGAATTAGCAATTAATCAAGTTAGAAGCAAGTACTAGTACAAATTATTCTATATTAAGAAGTATAAATTTAGATTACGGGACTTAATATAGTACTTTGATTCTTTTAATATTGTCTCAATTCATATAGAAGAGAATAAACTTGTTAATGAGCTAGCCTCAGCTACAACCAATCTTATTCCAAATCAAGACTCTAAACTAGAAAACCTTAGTATTGAATTGGTTCCATGTCCCTTGGTTCCCAATAATATCAACCATTTTCAAGTATTCAATGATGATCAGTAGATCCTAGACTTCATAAATAATATATGATTATTTGAGTCTCACATCATTGATGAGGTCAATTAAAATACTCTTGACAAGTATAACATTGATTGTGCAATTAAGTGATAACAAAATTCCCAAAGGCACGATTGCTTTAGAAATATTATTTGATATAGACAAACTAGATAAGACTATAAAAACTCTAAAGTTAAATGGGAAATATTATAATTCAGTTGACTTGGGAATTCAAGGTCAACCCTAGCTAGTAAATATTGGTCCAACCTACACAAATGAAGAATTGAGAAAAACCAGAGAGTTGTTGACCAAGTATAAAAATGTTATATCATGGTCCTATGATGAATTAAAGATATTCAATCCTAGATTCATAACCATACCATCCCATTAAAATAAGTTTACAAGCCTTTTAAGCAAAACCAAAGACCAGTCAGCCCTATCTTAGAACCATTGAGCTACAAAGAGGTCAAGAATTTATTAGATGAAAAAATAGTTTTTCCCATTAGACACTCCACTTGGGTAGCTAACTTAGTACCAGTTAGAATGAAGAATGGGGAAATAAGATTGTATATAGGCTTTAGGAATTTGAATAGAGCTTCTAAAAAAGATAACTATCCTTTTCCTTCTCTTGACCAAGTCATTCAAATTATTAGTGGTTATGTTATGATGTTTTCCTTGATGGTTGTTTAGGTTATAACCAAGTACTTGTGAACAAGGAGGATAGATTAAATACTACATTCACAACTAATTGGTGCACTCTTGCCTTAAAAAATATGCCATTTGGACTAATAAATGTAGGTGTAACTTTTTATACAACTATGGACCATGCTTTCCAAGGTCTCATAGGTAAGTGCATTATCATTTATATGGATGATCTGATTGTGTTTTTTAAAAATAGGGAGGAGGTATGGAATTTTTCTCAATCCTAAGACAATCATTTTTTGTGTTATAAAATGAAATTTATTAGGACATGTGATAACCAAGTAGGGGATTTGTATAGACCATGATAGAGTAGATTCCATATCCAAGATAGAACCCCTTAATAGTAAAAAATAATTGAAATATTTCTTTGGGAAAATAAATTTTGTGAGGAAGTTCATTTATGGTTTTGTAGAGATTGTGAGGCCATTAAATGACATGTTGAATAAGGATTCCAAAAACATGTGAAATATATAAACAAGGAAGGCCATCAAGGACATTAAAGAAGTAATAATACAGGCACCAATGTTGATAAGTCCTAATTTCACCAAAGATTTATATCTTTATTATTTTACTTCTAACCATACACTAGTTGTTTTTCTAACTCAGAAGATAGATGAATGTGATCATCATAATGCATTCATGACCATTAATTTTAAAATTTTTGAGTTAAACTATTCTCTAGTTGACTAGCAGGCATGTGTTTTAGCTAAGGTAGTTAAGAAATTTAGACAATATATTCTTAGGAATAAGATGCATGTAGTATTGCCTGATCGTACTATTAAAATCATGATTAGTCAATGTGAACTTGGGGAGAGGAGGTAAATGGATGTCCATACTTCAAGAATATGATCTAAAAATCAAGATTGCAAAATTGGTAAGGTGTCAAGGACTAATTCAGTTAATTACTAACACCAACCCTAAATTAAGTGTCATGCAAGTGGAGTAACAAAGTTTTCAACCCAATGATCGGTATGATTCAATTTTTCATTTTATAATCAATGGTACTTGTCCTATAGGTCTGAGTAGGGAGCAAAGAAGACCTCTAAGGCTCAAGGTAGCATATTTTTTTATAAAAAATGGAGTACTTTTTAGGAATAATTATGAAGGAATATACCTAAGATGTGTTTCTAAATAGGAAATATCAAATATCTTGAGTACCTTTCATGAAAATCTTGGAAGTAGACACCCATATAAAAGGACAACAATACATAATATCCTTAGAACTAGTTATTATTGGCCTATAATCTTCAAAGATTCTAACAAACATGTGATATAGTGTCATCAGCATCAAATATTCAACACTAAATAACCCAAATCATCCATGCCATTGATGCCAGTCATGATTGATAAACCTTTTGTTCAATGGGAATTAGACTTTATGGGGGTCATCAACCCCAATTCTTTAGATGAACATAAATATGTTCTCACTACTATTGATTACTGCACAAGATAAATAAAAGTAGTAGCAACCAAGCAATGTAGGGCTAAAGATGTGATTAAGTTATTTGAATCGAACATATTTACTATATTTAGAACACTAGTATCTCTAGTTTGCAATAATAAATCTACCTTTATACCCATTGAGATGAGTGAGTGGGCATATGATAACAATATTATTCTTAATTTTTCATCAAATCATTACCCTCAAGGTAATGGAGTCTCTGATTAACTAACAAAAAATTGATCAAAGTCATCAAGAAGTCTAATTTTGATAAACCAAGAACATGGCATAAGTTACTCAAGTATACCCTTTGGGCAGAAAGAAATAGAGTCAAGCAAGCTCTGAAGGCATCACCATTTATACTAGTAAATGATCAAGAACCTATATTTCCAATTACTCTCAAGCTACCAACCTACAATTTCATGCAAGAGTACAGGAAATAAGATTAAGAATTTACAAATTAAAGGTTACTTGACATCATTCAAATGGAGGATGTAAGAGAAGAGGCTTTTACCAATTTTAGTAGACATCAAACCATAATCACGAGATGGTTTGACAAGCACTCAAGGATTAAGGTGTTCAAATAGGGAGACCTAATTCTCATTTGGGATGAATCATCTGATCCAAAGGAAAATCATGGAAAATTCACTCCTTTGTGGATTGGTCCTTATTAGATTATTGAGACACTAGGAGGCAACACCTTCAAGCTCAAGGACTTACAAGTAGCAGATTTTACTTTGCCAACAAATGGGAAATATCTCAAGCACTACTTCTCTGCTACCACATCTCAAGTCTACAAGGAGTAACTTATAAGACTAGTTAGGATTCGTGTAGGTAGGCTTAGATTAGTTTCCTTTCTTATTCTTTATTTGTTAAAAATGATTACAATTTTTTTTTACTTTTTGTTTGTTCACTTGTTGTGGGTTTCCCTTATTTTGTGTTGTTCCCCACTTTTAATAAGTCTTTTCAAGACAATCCTCAAGATTCAAGATTTATACATGCTCAAAGGTCAACAAATCAGGAATGTAGGTATGAGTCTTAACCAACGGTTGATCATGAATTCTATAAATGTGAGCTAGGTGTTATGATTTGGAGAAAGTGGTAAGGATTGATATCTAGGTTGGTTGTTCCTTTAAATCTTAGGCCTTATTCTAATATAAATATAGTTCTAATAAGGATTACATAAGTTGAGTGAAATTTTGAATTATTGGTACAAAATCATGTTAACACATAAAGAACATTATTACATGGGATGAAGTTTACAGCCAAGGATGATTTACTGAAGATCAAGACACAATCCCAAAACCTAAATAATTATGGTTCCCAACCTTTTTTGGAAAGTTAAATATATCTAAAAAATACAAAAAATAAGAGCTTTATTGAAAATCCAAAAAAATTCTAAGCAAAGGTGATTTAGGTAACCTCCATTGGCGCTATGGATGCCTAGATGATAGTGGATCAAGGCCTAGAGTGGAGCCAAAAGTATCTCTATTGGGGCTATTGACACCTAGCTAGCAGTAGAGCAATGTCCAAGCCTTCCTTTTCATAAATCATGATTCTAAATGAACATCTAAATATGCTATAAGTCAATGTTAATGATCAGGGTCATGAAGTCTGAAGTTGTTCTCTAAATCCCATAGCAATCAGTTATGGAATCAAAGAACACACACAACATGACTAAGTTTTGACATTTAATCCTAATTTTGTATCTATGAAACTTATTTTAATCATGATTTGATCTTAATAATAGTACTTGATCAAGTGGAATGAGTAGTCCAGTTATTAATTCAAACTAGAGTATCTGAGTTCTAACATTTTGCAATGTTTCCCCCAGAAGTCACCATTTATTAATGGTTAACATACCCCCATCTTTTGAAAAATGAGGACCCTTGTTCAATTTTTCAAATTTTGTTAAGATTTGACATTTAAGCTAATCAAAATTACATTATTGGAAATCATGCTTGCTTCAACTTTCATTGAAAAGTCAGCATATTACCATTATCTTTATCTAATGTTGCTAGTGTTTGACATGTGTATGTACATATTACAGGGTCAATGGAGTCTCAATTGAATAATCCATGTTTAAGGATTCTATACCTTAATGTTAATTAGACCATTTATTTTTATTAACCCTTGGTCTCTTATTAAGTGATTGAATCTATGTTTAAAATCATGTGTTTTAGCCTAGGCCCTTTCAAATCAAATTCAAATTTTTGCAAGGTCAAATTGCACAAGAACATTTTTTTGTCCTAAACTTAGTTTAATTTCTTATCCTAATGTTCTAGTTGTATTTATAAACATGATGAAAACCCTAGTCTAAAAAATGTATGCTAGGTCTCATATTTACTGAAGCCCTCTAATCCATTTCATTGCTCACATAAACTAATTAAACATGGGAGCACTTTATTATGTTCTAAACTTAACCTAAAGTCCTATTACAAAGCTTTAATTTTATTCATTAATATAACTAAAACCTTAAGCTAAAAATTTATCCTAAGTTCTTGATATTCCCATAGCCCTAACATAGTCTATTTTTATTGTCCACAAGAATGAATCCATGTGAGGACACCACATGGAAAGATCTTTGAGCTCAAGTAAAGGATAGATAGTATGTGAACACCCACCTAGGTCAAAATGTCAAATGACTCATATCAAGCATGAAAGTGATAAGTGTCACCATATTGGAGGTAGATTGAAGATATTACAATGAGAAAAGAGTCAATAAGTCAAGTATCCTACAAAGGAAGTAGAGAAACCATTCATGTTTGACCTCATAGATTGAGATCAATGGAGTGCATTGAAGTGTATAATAGAAGATATAATGGCATGAGGAAAAGTAAATAAGATAATACTTTGCGAAGGAATCTAAAAGTGCCAAGTGGCCTGATCTTAATGACATAACCAAAAATCAAAGGTCTGTGTTTAACCTGAAAAGATCAAGTGGATTAAGATCAATAGAGCGCATTAATTCATGTAAAGAAGATCCAACAGTGCAACATGAATTTGAATTTTTAAAGATCCTAGAACAAATGTGGTCATGATGCATGTCACAACTACAATGAATGGAGCATAGATCAAATAATGGTATTTAACTTCTCAGATCAAGATCTATGGTGAATAATGAAGCTAAATTTTTAAAGGGCCCAGATGGAATAAGAATCCACCACATGATACAGAAGTGTTAAATGATGGAGCATGTTTGTAACAAGCACAAAGATCCCATGGATGTTTCATGTGGCATACATTCAGATGCTCATACCAAAGATCAATGGTCCATGATTAGTCAAAGATAAAAGACTCATTCAAAGATTAACGGTGAAAATGTAATTAAGCCTCAAGATTACATGATATGGTGGCATGTGTCTAAAATTGATAAATGGTCACATTTTAAAAATTATTGCATAGTTTGACATGGTGATGTCACATAACCATGACAAGTTGGATGCAATATTTTATGGATCCACAGACATGAAAGGTATAAATAAGCAATCTAATAAAAATTTAAAGCATGAAGCTCATAACCCAAATTCCATTACCACCATTGATCTATGCATAAACCTCCAAAAAACCCTAAAGTGTATAAAATCCCTAGTTTATCCCTATTTTCATTATGATTGAGCCAAGAAATATTGAATTATCATCTGCATAAAAAATAATTCAAACAAGAATTGAATTATAGTCCACTAATGAGAAATTTTATAGAATTAATAGTAATGGTGGCTCCAATTAATTTTTTGAAGGAAGATGTGGAATTATATTTGACAATAGATGTTGAGGGATGTATTTTCAAAGACACCAAGTTCATTACATCTACCTTGAACACAGAAGATAGTAATTGGTCAATATTGTTCTGGATGATTGAGAATCAACCAACAATCACCTGGGAAGAGGAGAAGAACCTCTCAATAAAGAGGTTATACAAAGACATTATTGAAATTTAAATGACTAGTCTCCATTATGCAGTAGTGAAGATTGAGGCACTCCACTACATTGACATTATTGGTCCCATTTTTAAGGAAATTAAGATAGATAGAGGCATGATAATTAATTAACACAATCTAAGAAAAGTTACTTATTTTTATGCTATTACATTTGAGTCATATTATAAGTTTCTCAAAACACAAATTGACCAATCCTCTATCAATTCCTGGGTTAAGGAAAATAATTTCATAGACACCCTTACCATGTGGCTAGATTTTTGGAAACCAAGTCTTTTTATACTTTAATAAGAACATCCCTATCAACCAATTTAGACCTAGAATTAGGATGATAATGATAATGTTAAATAGGTTATGTGTAAATGTAACCATTGCATATGTAGACCTAGTATGAGTGCCCATAGTCTACTTTATAGTTTAAAAGGCAATTATCCCCGCTTTAGGTGAAATAATTAATATATCATTAAGTAGAAAAATTTATACAATTAAGCATATGAATAAAACATAGTTTTTCATGATGTCATATCTCTTAGATGCTCTTTATGCAATAATAAATATTCAAAACCAGGGGGAATTGTCCCCAAATAGAACACAGACTATTTCATAGTATTATTCCAAGTTGCATATTTTAAAATATAGAGTCCACATTCAATTTATATGTTATTATGTCTACCCTACCCTAAGCAAATCTATAACTGGTACCCCAATGACAATAATTATACCACTAATCAATAAATCTATCGAATCTATGGGAGACATATGGTTATATATAGACTGTATAATCATAAGGATTGAGGGAACTCAAATTTCTCTTCTCAATCTGCCTATTCACGTCCCTGATAAGTTAGCTGAGTAAAAGGTTGCATACTAGATATTCCATGAAATTGATGGTCTATACAAGACCAAGAGAAAAGGACTCCTTCATAACTTCCCAATGATAATTGTAAAGACTATATTTAGACATTGGGACAATATTAAAGCTACATCAAAACATAGATCATCATTCAACCTATAGATTGATGAGCTCAAGCAATGGGATTCTTATGGGAAAGTTAAAGAACATTTTAAAAATAAAATAATTCTAAATTTTCCCTATGATCATGAGCTTGGAGCCTTTGATCCCATTTACACCAAAGCATCCTCTTATTTTGAAGTCACCGAAAGACTAAAAGAACATAACCTGAGGCCTAAGCCAAGACTAGAGAGAAATCCAAAAATGGATGATAGATAGTAATTGGGACCTAAATAATATCATATTATTAGTGGTGAATCCTCTATACTTCCATCAAATTTTTTACAAGTATTTGTTCAAGTGTAACATAGGCTTGAGGAGAAAAGGCCACATGAAATAGCATCTAGCTCATCAACTTGTGAACCTCCTAAATCAGTAGAACATGAATCACATCAAGAAGAGATTCACATGATATATGTAGAACCTAATGATACTGTTGGGATGCATTGAAAATTTTATCCATTTTTTATGATTTAAATGATGAAGAAGCCTACATTGAGGAATCAAAAAAGAGAAAGAAAGATAAGTGGCATTGGACTTAGTTTTGATTAACACCCTTAAAAGGAAGGTTGACCTAGCCATTATTCCTAAATCAAAAAGATGTTGGTATATTGATGGTATTTTTTTTCATTTATGTCTATAATTCATGTGTAATGACAAAGTGGTCTAGCAGTTATAGTGAGATGGAGCATGGTGGCCCAGTGTACTTGGAGCAATGATGATGTTTACAGGGGTGTGCATGGGTGTCCTAGGTGGATGATGTATGGTTAAATAGATCCTAGTATGAATATTTTTTACTTTTTCTTGATGTTTTATATGCTCAAGGTTTGACTTCATCCGGTCTTCATGAGATATGGAGTTTAGTTTGTAACTTGTAGGCTTGATCTTGTATGATTACCTAAGGGTTCTTGAGTGCTTTGGCTTATGTGCCATCATAAGGAGCTTAGTGTGCTTGTCCTATTAATTTTATACATGTGCATAGATTCAAATTTCTAGGTAAATTACTTTTAAGTGATTACAAGTGGTCTGCAAGGTTGTTTGGCTCTTGGCCTAGTTGGCTTAGGTGGGCTTGTGAGGCCTTATGAAGGGTCAAAGGGTGTTTACAAGTTGGTGAAGCTTGTCTTTGAATGGTATGGTAAATAAAGTTTTTATAAGAATTTTAATGATTTTTTAGTTTAGATAAGTATATAAAAAGTCAATAAAAGTCTTCATATGCTGTAGAGGGTGTTTGAATGGTGCATTTTAAGCTCAAGAGGAAAGTTCTCACATTATTCAGCTCATGTAGACTTTGCATGGGGAACTAAAAATTTTGGATATATTGGAGAAGTTTATTAAGAAAATTTTCCAATAATTATTTCATGGATTAAGTACCTATTCTTTATGAATAATTGTTAAGAAGGTAAGCAAGTTTTTATGTGCAAAATTCCTAGTCTTAAGACCCGATGTTGAAGATTTTTCTTGTTGATGATTAAGAAGGTAGTGGATATCCATAATTATGTTTTAATTTTTTATATTAATCCTCTAAGATTTATAGGATGTTTTTGTTCAATCTTTATTGTTTATGGGTCCCACATAAAAGTGCTTCTTAACAATGTTTTTGATATTGTAAGAGATTTATGAAAGTAACTAGGGGAACAAATGGGTATGTGATGAAGATTATAACTTTATTGAAAAATTAATTTAAATTTTCAAGAATATTAATTTCTCTATGTCAAATTTCTAGGTCCTCAAATTTTTCTAGTCGATATGAAGAAAAGGGTGCCATGAGTGAGAAAAACCATCTAGAGTGAGAAGTGGAATTGGAAGGCCTAATCATCAAGTAGGGATGGGTCTAATATATTAGAGGTGATTTAGGGTACGTATTCCCTATATTAATTTAAGTGGTATTGTTCCTAGTCACTTGGAGTATAGTGAATGGTTGGCTCATAGTTAACCATGATGGTTTTGCTAGCTAAAGGAACTCGGTTTGAGTGATTGAGTTTGATTATAGGGCAGATGGTCAGATCAAGTGTTCTTGATGGTTGGAGAGTATTGAGGACTTATTTAATATCTTTTTTATTTATTTTTAAGTTTTTATAAATCTCTTATTGGTCAAACATAGTCTTAAAAAGTGAAGTTATGCTTCATTTATAAGGACTATGAGACATATGCTCATTACATGAACTAAAAAGTTGTTGCAGAGGTTCATGGCTGACCTTGGAAGACATAAGTGGTTCTATATAAAATATCCTAAGGATAAATATCTGAACATAATTTAGAATTTTATATAGACTATATGTTTGTATGCTCTTTGTGTGGGTAATCAAGCTAAGATAAGCAAGTGTGTGTGTTGATATTTGGAGACCTTGTGTGAAGGTTGTTGGGGGTCTTGGTGAATAATGTTTGTATGAGATTGAGTAGAGAAAAATGTCATTAGAATCATCATAATTTTCTGATTCTATTGATTATTTTTACTAGATTAATGAGTGCATATTTGTATATGAGTGATATATTTATGAAGAGGTCATTGCTTGTGTTGAATAGATAGCTTGGTGTTGGTGACTTCTATGGAGTTGTAGGCTTGGAGAAGAGTGTTATTTTAGGTTTTATCTATTATATTGAGAAGCAATAAGATTTCAAGAATTTTTCATTTGATAGGTGTTGTGTTGGTGCTCAACATCTTAGGCAAGTTGGTACTTGTCATCTATAGGGGTTGGTGCTCCTTGTGAAGTGGGTGCTTCACTAAAACCTCATGTTTGTGATCATCTTATAGGACTATAGTCCATTGTTTTTTATAATTGAGAGTGGGTTTTATCCCTAATGAGGGTTTTCCACATAAATCTTTATGTAATGGTTGAATTTATGTTTGTTCTTTGATTCATCTATCTTGCATATTGATGTGATTAGTTAATTAGACTTGAAATGTTGGAAATTGGATTGCATTATTGTTAAACATTGATTCACCCCCCCTCTCAATGGTTTTTACCTCTATAAAAAGACCCAAAGTGAATTTCACTACTCCTCTAAGTGAAGTTATCTTATTCAGTGAATTAAATATATTATATGGCCCACCAATTCCATAATGGTTCTTATATGAGCCTAGATTATATAAAGTGCCTATTATGCATCATCCTTAGGCTATGATGAAATCCATTAATATTAATGTGCATCAAAATATTAAAATATGTATCATTACACTACAAGATGAGGTATCAAGGAGATTAGTTGCACCAAGTAATTCAATAGCTTCATCACAAATGGAGATCCCTATTCCCTAGGTGACACAATCTTTAGTAAGGGTAAAGTTTGACCCTAATACTACTAGCTTACAAAGAATAACTGAGAAGAATATCATCCAAAGAGATGAACAGATGATATATCAAAAAATGGAGCCATTAACCAATCTGACTCAAGTAGGAAGATAAAGACCTAGAGAAGATCCAATTTTTGAAGAAGATGTCTTGGAGTTGGATGAAGCACAGATAAAATAATTGAAGGCTACCATTAAGGTCTTAAAACAACAAAATAAGAACTTGAAAGAGTAATCTATTATATATATATTCTAGAATCTATGATAAATATGTTTGAAACTACTTTATATGATATGTTCAAATCCTTGAAATTGATGTGGTCTAGATAGTATGTAGTGAGAAACCAAGATCCTATGGCCAAGAATCAAGTAGCTCAATGGCAGGATTCATATAGCAAGGTGAAGGACTTGGTCACTATTTTGATCAAAGATTAAATTATTAATTTCAAGATAGTCAGCCTAGCCCAATTGAACATGGCTATGGTTTTATTGATAGAGAATATCAAGAATTTGAGTAAATGGTCTAAGAGTCTAGAGGATCTTTCTAAGGATGGCAAACAATTAAAAATCATAATGAGAGATATATTGGAGAGCATGATAATAAAACCAACTACACTTATCCCTATTGGTCTAATCATTGATGAGGAAATCAAGCTTAGGGATACTTAATTTATGTAGGAGGTAAGAAATCAAATCTAAGAAAGGATAGGGGATGGCAATGATAGGATCTTGGACATGATCCTATGTGTAGAGGAAAAGTTTGGTGAAACCAAGAGAATTAGAGAAGTGATAGATAGAGATGACAAGGACTTTAGAGACCTGGTAGATCAAGAGGATGAGTTATTTATAGAACCTATCATCAGCCTCAAGTTGATTAATGGACAACATGGAAAGGCAATGAAGATCCTACAGCAGAAACAAAGGACCACAACAAGAAAGGAGTCCTAAGGTCAAATTGGTTAATTTAGGAATATTTTTTTATATAGAAACATATATATTTTTGAAAATGAATATTCTTTTATAAAATCATATGCAACTTTGTAAATCAAATTGCTTATAGGTCAGTCATTTTAAAAAGTGTCTATTTATAGAACTTTGTAGAAGGATAGTTGTCCTTAATATTTGTACAACTATCATTGGACATGATTTATCGACATACCTCCTTAGTTTTTTATATAAGCAGGTATCATCATTTTTAAAAAGGAGGGATTTTTGAGCAAGAAAACTTTGTGTAAATTTGGATTAATTAGTACAAGTAGGGAATTATAAAAAGATTGTCTCATTTTGTTTGTGTGATGGCTATTATGGCTTCTCTCTCACGTATTTGTTCTAATTTTTAGATTTGAATGGTTCTTATGAATTTTGTATGTACACCTTTAAATGTAGAGTTGTCAATTTGTGATAATGTTGGATTGATTTAAAGATCTTGGGTTCATTTTTTATTCTTTTCTCTTCTTGTAGAAGTGCTAATATAATTTGCTTATAGGAGTGAATCTTTAAAGTGAACCTAGTTCTTATTGGTATTATTTCATGCTATCCTTAGATGTTTGCATGATGTGTGATAGGATTTGAAATTATGCTATTTCATGTCATATATTGGTTAAGTGCATATTTGGATGAAATTTGAACTTTGTCATAATGTCTGCAATGAAGATCAGCAACATATTTCTTCTCTACCTTACCCTCCTTTTTCTTATTTTTTGATCAACTCACTTTAGTTTAGTTTCATTCTGAAATCCATTGTAGCTTAGATTTTTGACTTATCTTTGATCATAATTCACTTCACTTAGTATATACTAATTTCATTCTCATAGTTTAGTATTAGGCCACGGTTGCTCCCAACAACCAAATAGTTTCATTATAAATTTGTGAAACATTTCAAGTGCTCTACCATTATTCCACCAAAGATATCAAGAATATCAAAACCTACAACTCATGTAATGGATTATTTGAATCTATAAATGAGAAGTATTTCTTAAACACTCTAAACCACCTATGATACACTTTCAAGCATCAACATTAAGTAGATCAAGAAGTTTTCTAGAGACAAATTCCATAGTTAGTCACTCAGTTAGATAATAAATAAATTATGAATGACATTTCTCTTGATGAGGTCAAGAGTGAATTTTATGAGATGGAAGGAGATTGATCCTCAGGACAAAATATATTTCCTTCCCTCTTATATCAAAACTTCTAGCATCTTATATTAGAATAAATTAGGAAAGTGGTATAGGAATTTCAAGAGATGCTAAAAGCATTCATCTTCACATTCCTCATTCTCATCCCACAAAAATTAGAAATAAAAACATTAGAGGTGTAGGCACTAGGATTTTACACAATAGATGTTTCTACTAATATATGTATTAGTCCCCTTCCTATTCACTCATCCCATCCCCATTTTACCCTAAGTAATTAGTTTTCACTATTTATCATTTTATCCTCCCAACCACTAAATCTAGTAAAATCCACAAAAATACAATAAAAACAAAATAGTTTAACCTCCAAAACAACCTCCCTCATAGCAAAAACTTGTGTAACAACTTAGTATTCCTTGTGATTAGTTTATTCTATATTTGAAATAACTTAGAACAAAATTTTGATAAAAATAATCAGAATCAACAATGATCCCCATGATCAACATCGATCTGGTAGGATCAATGTCAATTTTTGCCCATCCTTACCTTTGGAAAAGGACAACAAATTTTGATCTTGAAATCTGAAAAAAATATCTCAAATGATTTGTATATGATTACTTGGCTCCCTGTTGGAAAGATACATTATAGCATTAGACCCTCAACATCCATCAAGAGGCCAAAGATCAGTGTATCAATCTCAATATTATCATAGGCTTGGAGTGATTTTAAGGTAGTCCTTCCTATCCAAAAAGAAGCTCTCAAAATCATTGGATCAATGGTGTGCAACATTTTAAATCATGGGTATGCTTTAAACCCTGCATTTCTATAAAGTTCTTATTAGTCAAATTGATAAAAGGAACAAATGAAAAACTACTTAAACATTATGGCATGCCTAGTTGGACCCTTTTTGGGCCTCATTTTTCTTGTTTTCTCATTCTAATTATTTTTTTTGCATTACACTTTAGGAAAAATCTTTCTTTGTTTTTATTAAAATAATAAAATCAAAAAAATAGATTGCTTTCTATTTGAAAGAAATTATATTTATCAATTTACTTATCTAAATAACGCACCTAATATAATTAGGAGGATTAATTCACCATTTTAGTCACACTCCTCTTTCACACACTAACAAACCACAATAATCTTAAAATAATCAATCAAAAAAAAACCTACCCAAGTGGACCCACTTGGATTTCATCACCAAGGGGAAAGCTAACTCAATGTTTTGGCCGAGTATAAATAATTGGTTGGTAGTATAAAGTCTAAGTGCCCAAAACCTTTATTATTGTGGGAACATGAAGTGAGGGGGTAGGCCTCAATATAAATCCATGTATTACCACCAACATATATTTAGGCCTCATTGTACCTTCATATATATCAAGGATACCAATCTTAAATAGACCTAAAACCAAACTTAGCTTGCCTCTTCCTAGGTCCTTTATTAATCCAAATGCCCCATCATATTCTAAGACATATTTCTTAAGAAAAATAATAATTAAATCCATTAAAGTAAATTTTTTACTTTATCCTCACTAAAATTAGATAAGCAAAACAAGTTTTATGTGCTTTTGTATTTGTTCTTTGCTTTGTTATTTAGTGCTACATAGTTGTAATGTGATAATAATTGCAGAGACAAATAGATTCACCACTTTCATCTTCCTTAATGTAACATACACAAAGTCCTCCTACATATATTGAATCCATTAGGGAATTAATTCCTCATTTTTACCCATAGGGAGATCCTGACTTTCCCAATATATTGGATAGCAATCCAATTGCCCTAAGTCATTATTGTTGACAATTTTGACCTCACATGTCAAAATGTCACCCCTGACACTTGAAACTTTAATTTTCATTTTTTTTACCATATTAATGTTGGTATTTTAATGTCTTTTAAATGGTCATATAAAGCCTTGATTAGTATATTTTAAGGTAGATTTGATGAAATTAAGGTTTTGATCATCATGGCCATGTGCTTGTGTAGCCAACTTTTGACCAGTTTTAGGTTGTTTAAAGAGATTAAAAGAGTCCAAAAAATCATAAGAGGCCTTATGTATTGTTTTAAATTCATCTCATGCTATATAATTAATCAAATTGGTTGGTGACATGTTTGACTAAATTCATGACCCAGTTTATTGTATTTTGGGTCACTTTATGGCTTCTAGAGTAGGTTTTGCATGTGAATGGGTAGTATATTATCATAATATTGACATGGGGTATTTTTTTATGCATTAAAATTATAATGGATACAATTATCATCAGATTCATCAAGCTTCTCAAGTGATTTTAGCAGTTTTAGTGCCAAAAAGGCCTATTTTGAGGCTATTTGTATAGGTATTCAAGGTGAAATTGAGATAAAAACATATTAAATACATTATTTATCCATGAAAATGTCAAAAAAAATATTTTTAATATGTTTTAGGTCTCAAAATAAAGAAAACTAATTTATCTCTCATATCAACCTCTTTGGCAGCTCAAGGAAGGCCATTGGTTTTTTGCTTAGTACAGGTAGGAGAGAGAGATTTAGGTCCAAATATCTTGGTAAATTATATGGAACCTAATTAAATTAAATTTATTTTCATTGGTTCTCAAATTAATCTCCCCATTTTTATGAACAATTGCTAAGAGTGTAAGGGGGTCACTATGACCTAGTCATCCAGACAAGGTCTAAGTTTGTCTCCATTTATTCACTTCATAGATTTATGGAGAAAAATGGTTTTATGGGTATGATTTCAAGGTTAAATATGAAATTTTTCATATTTTAATCAGCATCTACTTTTCCTTGATAATAATTATTTTGATAAGAAATTAGTTGATTGTCTTGACTTGAGTTTTGGTAGTTTTCAAGCAATTTTGATATATCAATTGAATGTATTCATTTTTATGATTTTTAAATATAATTTTTTATTTAAAATACATATATTTAATCCAATTAAAAAAATTATTCACCTTCATCTTGAAAGGTATTTCTTGAGATAGCTTGGGTGGTCACTTGGCCCTTCCACAAGGTATAGTAGTAGGTTTAATGAGTTACTTAGTGTATGAAAGCATATTAGTGAGTTTACCATGATATTTATAGGATTATAAAAGGTTATAAATTATTTATTAACCTTTTAAGTACATTCCATGGATGGTATTAAGACTATGCTCGTAAAAACTCAAAATCTCTCTTATATAGTTCTTAGCAGCAGCCTAGAAGCATATCATGGCAGAGTATAAGACCTTGCTTAGATATTACAATCAATATAGGTTTGTTGAAAAAACATGATATTATTTTATAATGTTCATAATAGTATTAAATATTACCAATGTCACTATGATAAAAAATGACCTTTTTAGAGCCTCAAATGCCTAAATAACATAGTAAGGACTGTGTATGACTGTGTTACTAATTCGAGATACCTTTAAGGGACTTTGTGTCTTCATAAACATGTTTATGAGTTGTTTTATTAACCTTGAAATTGGTATAAGATAATTTAATAATATGAGAGTACTTATTTGATCTCCAAGGTATATCAAACCATTAAATAAAACCTCCTTAAAACACTATTTAGCAGAGTTTAAGGTAAGTTAGTAACTTTTAAGATAAACACCAAATGTTTTGTTGTCCATACTTATCAAGAAATTTTAAAGATCTCCAAGTTTTTCAAAGGTTTTTAAATTATTCAATAGTTTTTTCATCACATTTTTCATGTCATCAATCATCTCAATATACTTTCATACAGTCTATACAAACCTCACATGATTACCTACAGCCATGTCATTTTGGCTCAGTCAAGTAGGTCTAATGCAAAAGTGAACTTTCATGAGATAATGCAAGAAGTTGCTTGTATTATCAATGAGTTTATCATGAACATGAATTAAATTATTACTATATAAAATGAGGTTATCAAATTTTAAGGCCTAAAAGGGGGGAAATGGCCATCTACAGCCAAGTATAATAGTCATCTATAGCCAACATATAGGCTTATTTGAGTTCCAAGGACATTTCAATGAAAAGGTGCCATGATGAGGTTTGAGGTTGGCATGGAGAATTAATATATAAATTTAAAGGATATAAGGTTGTATATAAGGTCATATTAATCTTATAAGACATGAATATCTCTCATGAATACTACAGACCTATGTGCACCTATAATAAATAAGAAAAGACACAGTCAGGTTGTTGCAAAGCATAATGAGTTATGGGTGAAGAGTTGTAGTTTTGAAGATTTTGTATAAGATTTCACAAGGTGATAATACATATAAATCCATGTCATTAAATTAACATTTATAGGTCTCATTACATCTTTAAATACATCTATAGCTAAAGAAATAGTAAAACCTCCACATATAATCACCAAGGAGATAGTATAGTTAGCCTATGTTAAGTACATGAAATGTATTATTTAAGAGAGGTGAGGTTTTTGAGATATATAAAACCATATTAAGATATTTCATAGACATTTAAAGTTATTTTTACATTCATTTCTCTGATATTCCATACAAACAACATAAAAATTCCACCTAAGTCATATATACACCTACAAGAAACACAGTCCTTTTAGAACCTAAAAGGCAATCAAAGGTGAGAGTGGAGATGTGGGAAGGGGTCATAAGTTAGATGAGGCAATGTGAGTATTTATATTATTTTTGATGAGTTGAGATTAATTTTTGAAGAGGGTCTATCTCCATTGAGGAAGTGCCCATAAAAATCATGATCTAAAAGTGTAGAACATAATCATGACATACAGTTAGTCAAAACATGGATGAGATATCTCAAAGATTCACACATGATATGATGATAATATAGTTGGAGAAATAATTTTTATTATATTTGATATTATTATTGGATTTCATGCCATTAAGGTATCTTAGTAAATCCTAAAACTCAGTCATAAACCTAGTTTACACAGTTATATAGTGACCTACAGGTACAGTCTACTAAACAAGTGTGAGAGAGCATGTTTCTCACTAATAGTTTGAGGTATTATAGTTAAAATAGAATATTTATGACCTCATAAATACCTCCATTAAATTTTTGGATCCAGTTCAAAGGAAGAGAGACTCAGAACTGAGTTTTAGGGTTAATAAACCTTATTTGCATATACACCCTCAGTGGTGAAAATCAAGATTTTAAACCTTTCTTGGAGGTCAATATTATGAAATGTCATAATAAATCATTTAATTTATATTTAAATACAATTTAAATAAATTGGTTTGGTATATAAGTGAGATTTTGAGATCTTATGACTCGAATCATCTCTTGCGGCCTTTATGCATAGTCATACCAGCTTGAGTGGCATTTTTGCAAGTGATAGAACTTTTTTTAGGAGATGAAAAATGACATGAGGTTGTATGATTTGTTGAAGGGGGTATTATTACTCATATTCATGAAATTATTTCAGTCATTTGGTATCATAACCTCATAAACAATTATCCATAACACACAGAACCCTATTTTGCTTGAGAAAGAGATTGAAAAGGTAACTTTGTTTGCTCACATCTTGATTGAGGTTTTGAATTGGAACTCATTCCCATATAATATTTTATTAGGTTCCCCATACCAAAAATTATTGGCATTGGTTTTTGGAAAGGACCCCTATCATTTATGAACCATCGTTAAGAACTTAAACCATCAAAAACCCTCATAAGACCCTTCAATTGACCTGATTGGAAAAACATGACTCTAGATGCTATTTTTTGACTTAAAAATGATTCATATCATCTTTAAAAATAACCTAATCTCCATTTATAGGCATTTGTTTATAGGTTCAGGTATAGTAGCATATAGTACAATGCAAATTAGGTAGTTTTAAACTAGTTTGTGAAGGTATGTAAGGTGGAATGATAACCAAACAATTTAAATTTGTTTATAGGTAATTAATTAAGGTTTCATGATAATTTAAAAATTTATATAGGTGCCTCAAATAGCTACACAGTTCTTGCAAGTTGGCCACTAGGCCTAATGGTGTGAAAAACTTAGTTTTGTAAGCAAAAGACCAATGATGAAGGTCAATGGGTGACATAAAGGACTTAAAAATCAAGGCATAATTTTTTTTAAAGTATTATAGGTATGATAAAGTAATTTTTAATCATAAAAACTTGAAATTTTGTTGAAAAAACTCTCAAACACCCCCTCAAGGTCACAAAGTCATCTAGGCTTGCAAGTAACCATTTCATGGTCTGACCATATGCACAACATTAAATAACATTTAAAATGTCATGTATAAGTTTTTCATTCCAAGTGAATCAAACATTTTTGTCCAATTTCACACGTATGGGTGGTTATTCGAGCCAATTTTCTCTTTCTAGGCCTAGGAGACCTAATTAGGCCTATTAGAGAGGAAAATAAAGGAAAAAGGTACTTCTACTTGGATTTGGCTCATGAAATTTTGTTTGGAATTGTAATGCTATAGAAGGTACTCAAAAATTTTCCCAAGTTTTCAATTTTATCCGTATGTTCCCCTAAACAAGGATATTTGTATGTTTTTAAGGTTACAAGGAATGGGTGTTTTAGCAAGAAAATGGAGTAAAATGGTATCTTTTGGGATAAATAATGGATCCAAATGATTTATTTCAAGTCTATATTCATTTTGATAATTATTACATGGAGTTTATTTATTTAGTTCAAATCAAAACCCTTATTTCTATCTGTTATGCCTCTTTGCTCATGTGAAATAATCAAGTGTTCAAAATACTTAATGGATGCATAGAAGTTTTACAATGGATTTATTTATGTTTCTCATTCCTTCTAGTGTCTAATCAAGTGTGAAAAACTCAAATAAGGTTTCAAGGGTTGAAGAGGTCTCTAAGACTCATAATCACACCTTCCTTCATATGCCTAACATGTTGAAGGAGTCAAACTTGCATCAAAGAGATTATAATAGCCCATGTATGGTGGAGAGACCTCATGAATGTCTTACAAGAATGTTTTAATGAATAATTACTGAAGAATTAGTGTCATTTTTTCAAGGAGTACTAATTCTTCAATAAAGACATGTGAGCTAGTATATAAGGGTCAAGTAAGGATATAGGCACCTTCCACATGGTCAATCTTGACCAATCATGATGAAGACATTTTAAAGCCTCATAAACTCATGATACTCTACCTCTACACCACCCTAAGGACATGAGATAAAAGATAAATTTTAAAAATTACTACATAGCACTAAAAGGAGTGTGAAGACCAAGTTTGAGACCCCTATTTTGGGGCTATTTTATCTCCCTATCTTTGGACTTTTTATTTGTATTCATTTTTATATAATGTTATTATCACTCTTTATTTTTGGATGTACTTAAAGGCTGACAAAATTTTTACTCACCTTTTGAATAAATAAGAAGTTATTTTCCTCCATTTGTAGGTTTTGGTGAAGTGTATGTTGTTTTCCATTGATATAGAATTGTGAATCATTTGTTTTTTTATGACATTACCTAGTTTTTATACCTTCATAAAACATATTTAAACCTATACAAGTCTTTCCAAGTGTCAATATCAACTTTAGTCTAAGTGTGGATGTGAATTTAACACCCTTTTCATTCCTTCCATACAAAGATTGAGTTTATCAAGGCCTTCTTATGAAACACTATTGTATAAGTCATTATTAAAGTGAAGAGAATGTGTGAAAGCTTCTACATTTAATAAGATTTTCCATTTCAATAATAAGTGGTCATACATATTATTGCATCACCTTCATTCCTAGTTTTCATTTCAATTCCATTACAAACAATGCACCTTTTACCCTTTCCATGGTCAGAATCAATAGTTAGTAGGTTTAAGACCAAGTTTAGTGAATACATTAAGGAAACCATCCCTTTCTAGATATTATCTCCCTTCCAAAGTCAGCCACACTTGGGAGAGATTCCATGTTTCATAAGGAGTGAATAACAACACACACTCTTAATTTATCTATGACATGCCATCAAAAGGATCAGATGAACACATGAAAACCATGGTTTCCTCTTTCATTAACACATCAATACCAAAAAGTTCCAATATCAATGTGACACAACCTATAGATAATCAACCACCATTGGTATCTAGTAACCCCTCTACAACCATTACCCAAACCCAAAATGTTACCATACCATAACTCACATCCAATCAACCAACCTTTTCCTTACTCCATATTTTAGTGGTCTCAATCCCTATGACTCTCCCATTGATCCAAACACACATAACCTCAAATCCCTAACACACCACTCAACCATTACAACCCACACAATAAAACCCCCTAAGTTAACCTCTCTAACAACAAATTCCCTTAAGCACTTAATGCCAAATTTAATCACAACCCCTCACAACCACCTAAATTGATCCATCTCAACAAAAAATCATACCCCCTTATTCCGACAATATGCAATTTCATCTCAACAAACCATGTCCACTTCTATTAGTTTTCCCCTTTCACAACCATTCCCAACATTTCTTTCCCCTTATCAGTATTTACAAAAAAATGTTTTAGGGGGTATACCTCAATATAACACCTAGCCTAACCTCATGTATATTCTCATGGATAGGATGGAGAACCTATAAGCTTTTACCTTTAGGTAGAAGACTATCCTCTCATATGAATGAATTTGTAATGAAACTATCAACCCCATTATTCTAATTAGGCCATATCCAGCATAGTGGGAACTTTCTAACTTTATAAATTTTCAAAACAAGGAGGACCCACAACAATACATTATGGAATTTAGGCATGTGTGTTACCTTATATCTGATGATGATACCCTCTTTTTGAGGAATTTCCCCATGTTGTTAGCTAGACCAACTTTAGATTGGTAAAATTTTATCTCTCAACATTCCCTATTTTCCTTCAGAAAATTAGCTCAGATTTTCCTAGAGAATTTTTCAATTAATATCACAAGGAAAATAACCATCATTGACTTGTATGCCATTAAACAATTTCAAGATGATTCCACTACATATTTCATGGCTAGGTGGTGAGGCCTCATAAATCAATTGACATTTTCCCTTCCTTGGCCTAAATTAATTACGTCCTTTACGAGTCATGTGCAAAGCTATCTCATCCACACTCTAAGTTTAATCATTTAAGACCTTTGATGAATCCTTTACCATGGCCTATAAGCTATAAAATTGAGCCTTAGTGGAAGGAAAGGTTAAGTTATTGAATAAGAATTTTAAACATGATGCTTATAAAGGGGCCTAGAATCCTAAACTAAAAGGCATAGTAAATGTTGTTATCCTCAAATTAGATGCCCCATCAACAACAAGCCAACCAAGTTATTCTACTTCCCAGACACAACCACAAAAAACCTTAACATGATTTCCACCTAGGCAATACACACCCTTGGGAGAATCTTATGATGTCATCTTGGACAAACTATTAAAAATGTTAGTTATTGAACTCCCTTCGATCAAGCACATTGATGATTCTTGTTCTAAACTTAATTAGTATAAATAGACTAAATTTTACACCTATCATTATGTACTTGGTTATGAGATCAATAGATGTCAGCATTTCAGGAGCTTGGTCTAGAACCTTATCAATCAAGGGGAATTGTATTTGGATAGTCTTAATTCTCCTCTAAACTAATCCCTCTATATCTTTATACATCCATTCCCAAATCATCCACCTTCATCCAATTATGTACAAATAAACATGGAAATTACCCCATATTAAGAGGCCCATGTAATAAACACTATTCCTAATCAACTTTTAACTAAATAAGTTGATAGTGCTCCTGAATCATCTTCTAAAGTAATAGGAATATTGAACCTCCTTATAGGAGATATTTTTGAACCATCTAAATCAGCTAAACCCATTTCTATCATCCAGTCAAGCCTCCTTGATCTCATTAAATAGGATCCTCTAGAGGAAGGGTCATCTAAACATGCTAAAAATCACTCATAAAAATTAGAAGATAAAAAGGTTATTCTAGCCACATGGGACAAATGTCTTGGTATGTTGAAGGGTAAATCCCCACAACACCCACCTATAAGTCTTGAACTCTCCCAAACATCCAAAAATGAAGACCCTCATAAAGGTACTCCTACAACCTCTAACAATGCTCAAAAATAGAAGATGACTATGCCCTAAGTTCAAATTAAACCATCCATATTAGGACCTCATCCTTCTTCTAAACTGAATTTCACAATTATAGAACCACCTCTTACGAGACCTAATATAGCTCAAAAACCTCTACCCATATTACCAACACCAATACCCCATATTAACCTCTCATATTTTTATTAGCCCTAAAACTTATATATGATACCTTTACTACCCATTAAAACCACTCATACAATCAACACAAAAAATTAGAGTGCAAAAGTAAACATGGTCAAAAAATCAACACCATGGAAAGTGACTAAATCTCACTAAGATCCCTTATGAGGATATTATTCCACCATCATCAATCAACTTCTATAAACCACCCTTATCACGTTTCCACATATCAAACCAATCAATCCTCATATCCAAAAACTATTATGATACATGAAAAACAAGATGTGCACTTACCATAAGGATACTTGGACATGATACTGAGAGCTATAATGTTCTTAAATCTATAATTTAGGATCTCTTGGATGAATATGACATCTTAATTTAATAGACTTGTCATGATCCTTTATTTTGACCAAAACATTAAAGACACAACTATCTTTAAGACTAACATAGTGAACACCTAAAATCTTTTACAAGAAAGATCAAAACAAGCAAAAAAAGGCATGGTTAATAGCCTCGACTCCATCCCTAATCAACCCCTTTCCAACATCCCCTCAAGACCTCCAAATAAGAATAACTTTAGAACTTTGATAGACCATCCACTATTATAAATTGATATAATAAACATAGCCATATGAACTCAAACACAAACCCCCAAAACCTAGAATCCAAACAAGTTCAAAATTTCCATTGCAAAGGCTCCTACCTCAACCACAAAGACCTCAAAACCCTTCACTCTAAAACTGAAAATCTCCATTTTAGGGACATCTCAAAATAATAACTCCATCAAACCCAAGTTAAGATTTCCTTATATGAGCTCATTGAGAACTCCCTACAACATTGTCAATTCAAGATAGAGGTATTTTAGGCCATTCAAGTGCAACCCACTAAACCCCAAGCTTTGATAGCATTTATTAAAGCTTTGTAGATGGATTCATCTATCATCTTTAGTTATTCATAAATAGTCCCATTATTTTTTGAAGACTAAGATCCACCCCTATTTATCACTACTCAAATTAATCAAACTCAGATCAAAAAGGACATGATTGATAATGGGGATAGCATCAACGTTATCTCCTCACATGTGTTTAAACAATTCCATCTTCTAAAAATTATTGTGTCCCAATCTCCAACCATCTTGTGGGCTTTCAAAGATATAATGGATCCCACTCTAAAAATTATCATCCTCCTTATCTGAATAGGTTCTTGTATCTTTCATGAGTTATTTTACATTAAAGAGGGTGAGTTTTAATACAATGTCCTCTTATGACATCCTTGTATCTATGTTATGCATTCATTCCATCCTCCTTACACTCATGCCTCAAATACAAGCATGAGGGCCAAGTCCATATCATCCCAACCGATCCCCATCCATTTAAAATATGAAACCTAACCTTTCAACCCAATGATTTTCAACTCCGTCTAAAAAATACAAGCCCATTTCCATCATTTAATGAAGCATCCACTATTTTGACAATCCTTTCATTACAAGTCCCTAATAAGGTTTCCATTGACTTTATATTCCAACTCTTGATAGGAGAGTATTAGTTATTGACACTTCTACCCTTCTTACTCCTCAATAGTATGGATTCTTGGATAAATGGTGTACCTATCACCCTAACCTTAGATATTGCATCCCCTTCAGTCCTCTTTTCCTCCATATTTATTTGATCTATAAGGGGTCAATCAATTTTCCTCAAGTCTTGATATCCAACCTCATGCCAAACCATTCTTCTCAAATTTCTTGTTCCTAGACAAATCACATTTTATTCAGACATACTTACAATGATGTGATTGAAAAGGATTTGGCATAGGACATTATGAGAAGGGACCACATGATATCACACTAGGATATTTTAGGAAACCCCATAAAAAAACATGGCCTTGGGTTTAATAAAACTCCTAAAAATGCTCTTAAAGCCATACCTCTATCTAATCCTAAAGAATATATCATGTTGTTACCATTCAACATTCCTTTTGAGATGAACTATGTCATTTCCATTCCTCCCAACTTTTTTTTAGTTAATACTATCAACCTAGGACCTCTCATGTATTACCTTAATGGGGAAAATAAATCCATTTCCCTTACCTACCCTAATCTGATAGAAAAAGATTCTCCTGCCATCCCCATTCTTTAGTTTCAAGATGATGATTCTATCTTAACTTATTTAGGCACATAAAACTCTCGCCTATGCAATTCTCTTCTGGCTAAATGTCTAGTCCTATAAATGAAGCCATTATAGATATTAACATAAGGTCTCAGGAGGTCCCACACATTATTAAGGTTAGTCAATCTTTAGACCCTTAGGAGCATCAAGACTTCACCAAATTCCTAATAGACCATAGCAAGGTCTTTACTTGATTGTAAAGTGACATGCTAAGTATCGACCCTAATCATAGGTCTCCAAACTAATAATATGGTAGAATATTAAGCCTTAATCATAGGTTTCCTAACTACTTTAACCTCAAGTGTTAAGTCACTTAATATATATGAGGATTCCCAAATAGGGGTCAATTAGATAAATGACACATATCAGTGCAAGAATGACATCCTCCAAAAATAAAAAACATTATTAAAATAGTTATTAGGAACCTTCGATCACTATCCCATCCAAGCCACTCCATAGTCAACCAATAAATTTGTAGATACCATGGTTTCTCTAGTTTCTTTTATCACATCCTCCTCTCAGGAATATAAAAAAAAATCCTCATCCATAGGGTCAACCAACCCTATTATACCAAAATTGATCTTCCTTATATCCATAATGTGGAGCAAAATCAATTACATCTATGGTACACATATACATTCAATTATTTGTCTAAGTGTATTATCCCTCTAGATCTATCTAAAAATGGTAAACATGTTTTTTTAGCAATGAACCACCTATTATGTTATATTAGGGGGTGTTCTCAATAAGCGAGGATTAATGGTCTTCTCCCTTGTCTCCAAGATCCTGAGGCTACCCTCATAATTAAAGGAACACATGATGGTATATGTGGAAGACACTTTAGTGGCCTAGATGTTACTAATAAAATTATATGAATAGGTTATTATTGGCCCACTTTGAATTGGTATTATTGTGAATATGTTAGTAAATATGTAAAATTTCAACAACACACTAACATATCGCACATCCTTATTCATGTATTATAGGTAGCCAGAGACTTTTATACATTTTCCCAATGGGGGATATACTTTATAGGCCAAATTAATCCTAAATCTTCCCTGTGACATGATTTTATCATTACCACCATAGAATATTTCACTAAATGGGTGGAGGTTATTCCTCTTAATCCAACCAAATCAAACAAGATTGTTGATTTCATTAACCATCATATTATTTTTTACTTTGGTGTTCCTCATAAGATCATTAAATATAATGGGAAATTTTTTAAAATATTATTTATGATTCTTTTAACATTAAGCTAAGTTTTTCTTCACCTTATTATCCACAAGCCAATAGACAATCTGAAGCATCTAACAAGACCCTTTATCAAAATTCTAACCAAAGTAGTCAATGAGGCTAGGAAGAACTAGCATATTCACATTCCTTTTACCTTATGGGCTTATCAAACTAGAAATTTAACCCCTATGAGTGTTACCCCTTTCTTTTTGGTATATGACACAGAAGTTGTCCTCTCTCTAGAGGTCCAAATTCCTTCTCTTCATATTTCTCTTAAAGACATCATTTCTGAGGAGGATTATTATGAAGAGTGATTATCATAGCTTGAACTCTTAGATGAGCATTAATCAATGGCCCTTGATCATCTCCATGTATATCAAGAATAAAATGTACATATAATCAACATTTAAAATAAAAATAGTTTAATATCAATGACCTTGTCCTTAAATAAAATCAACATGTCACGAATATGGAAAGAATTAAATGAGGAAAATTTTCTCCAAATTGGCTTCGACCATACATTATTACTCATAAATATGGATCTTGGGCATATCACTTGGCCTCTATTAAATGGAAAATACAATGTATTATCTTAACGCTTTGCATCTGCATCCTTTCTACTATTAATAATATTTAATAAACTATAATCAACATAGGTTCTCCTCCTTTGGTTTAAAAAAAAACTAAAATTTCACCCCCTATCTTTAAAAATACCCAATAATGATAAAGAAACATGTGGTTCTCTAGAAGCATACCTATCCTAACCTTAAATGTGAACACCCCAGCTTTATTCATAGCATGTTCTAAATGGACAAACTCTACCTATAATAGGAAGGTTCCCTAAATCATTATTTCCTAAAATCTCTCACCTGAAAAGTTTATTTTGGGGATAAAAAATATTATCCTATACAACATCTTTGTCTATAAAAATTAGCCTAGTTTGCTTATTCTAATCCATAAAAAAAAGTAATCTAGGACAAAAATCAAGCAAAGGGCAAAATTATATATTGCTCCCTTGAAAGACAATAATTCATAAAAAGGCAAATATTTTAGATTGTTCATTTGAAGGACAGATGTTCAAAAACATATCCTAAATTACAAACCACTCCCTCAAAGGATGGTTATCTAAGTAATAAAATACATTATAAAACTTCCCACATTGATCAGTTTTCTATAAGCATGCCTCTAAAAATCCTTAAAAGGCAAATCAAATGTATCCCAAGAAAGCTTCCTATATTGATCATCTTTATCAAAGTTATAGACTTCTTATATTAATTAGTTTACATGGATTAGCATAAGGAGGTCCTAAGGTTATCCTTAAATTTTTAGAACACAAGGTTAGACATATATTCCTAAAAAAATAAGCTTTGACCTACATCATGTGAAAATCAAATCCATATCAATTCCCTTCCTAAAATAAGGGGTCATGAACTTAGTTAACACAAGGTTGTTAAAATTACTTATTAATAATGGATAAAGGACACATGTGTAGATGCAATAAAATGTATATCTCTGGTTAGGGTCCAAACCAATAATGGGTCATGAAACCTCCTTAATTTTTATCATAATCACTAATAAATCAAACAAAATTAATCAATTATCCATCATTTGATATCACTATCTATCCATAAATCCCATAAAATTCAAGCCATTTAATCATCAATCATTATAAATTATCACATTATTAACATCCCAAAAAAAAAAGTTTAATATAAATCATTTTCCATCATCAAATAATTCACATAATAAAACCATAATGATGTCAAAAATTAAAATACATCACATAATCTAAATCCATAAACCACATGGCATAATCACATAATCTAAAAATCTAAATCCACAACCATATAATGCATCACATAACATAGTTAGCTCATAATAAAAAAATCATGGATCTATATATATATATATATATATATATATATATCACAAATGTACATTATCTGAGTATCATATTATGAAAATATACAAAATGGCTCTCTAGATAGTACAATAAACAAAATATAAGTACTTAGTGAACTAAATGTGACTCAGATAAATGCTCCCATTGACTCCACCACCACTCCATCCCTGCCTCCATCCCCTCCCCTATCTCCTCCTCTACCCTTGGAATCTCTATCTTTGCCCTATGCCACACTCCCCATACTGGCTAAAGTAGTCTAAGTCCATCATGATGACCTACCCTGTGAGATACAAAGGTGGCATATCAAGGTACCTTAGGAAGATGCTCTAGTACAACCTACTCATAATATCAAAACTTTACCATAAGGTCCTAGTACCTATCTAGGATCAATATGCCTGCACTTAGTGTCCTTGGATATGTTGTATCCCCCATATCACCTCTACATAGTTTGTTCCTCTTAGATCGATACATATCTCAATCTCAAACTACCTAATCATAGCCCACCTATAATAGATCAAACTAGGCCTATAGGGTATCATGGCTAGACTATACAGTCATCTGAGCCCCTTATAAGGAAATCACATGTCCCTATATTATAATACACTATACTCTCAATACATCTCACTCTATGATAATGGTATGTATTTTGGTAAGCTCCTCATCCTCTACCTCCCTCATCTCCTCATTTTTTGCCTCTAGGCAAGGATGCACCACCCTCTCCTATCTTTCCCTTAGTTGGTCTCCCCATCATAAATAGTATGTTGAAGGACATCTAGCATCATACACATCTATATCATATAGCTCCTACTCAGGACCCACCTGTAGTTCATCAAAGTGATGAATAACCACTAACAAGATGTGGAAGAAAGTTAGTACCTAGAAAGGTAAAAATATAACATATGTAGAATGAATAATTATCATAAATATGATTGTGCCAACTATAGCCTTATATTGGTTCTCTCTCTTAAATGCTCCCTCATGAACCTTGACTAAGATGAATAAAATTCTTAGAAACTATGTCTGGAAACGAATGAGGGAAAGGCTAAATTACCTCTCCTAACTTGCAATAAAATTTATAAACCAATATTTCAATGGGATGTTTGAATAAGAAACCTTAATAAGATAAATATGGGCCTCATTGTTAAATTAGTCTAGAGAATTGGAGTTAATCCCTCTAAAATATAAAGTGAACTATTAAGAGATAAATACCTTGATGAAAGGAATTCAGAAAGAATATGTACAACAAAATAATTTCCCATTAGATCTATTATTTGTAATAGCATAAGGGTAAGGGAAGCTAGACACAAAATTTATAAAGGTCTATTCTAGCATGTTATAAACATGGAAATCATATACTTATTGTAAGATAGATGGATTACCCTTAAATCCCTAAAAATGGAACCAAATTTTGATGGTATTAAAGAAGAAACTAACAAATAATAGGGGCACAAAGTGAGACAATTGGGTTAAATAAGTAGAGCTCGAACATAAGGCCTTTACCTAGAAATCCTTCCAAAATACCCTTGGCATATAGAATGAATTCTAAAATATTATAAATGGCATACTTCAATGATTTTTGATTCCTTGGATCTCAGAAGAAGATTATTTGAATTGGAATAGAAAGGGCATAGGGGTTTACTTAGTGAAAGAAGGATATGTTTCCTATATATATGGATATAAAAATCTTGGCCAAAGGTAAAAGATTTTTTGTGGTTTCCCATGAATGGGAATATTCTAATAGGGGAAACCTAAAAAATAAAGGCTTCCATGGACCATCGAGATGTGTCATGTGATACAGTAATGAAGATAACATAGATCATCTCCTTCATCATTA
Source organism: Torreya grandis (assembly GCA_037957365.1). Classification (NCBI taxonomy): domain Eukaryota; kingdom Viridiplantae; phylum Streptophyta; class Pinopsida; order Cupressales; family Taxaceae; genus Torreya; species Torreya grandis. Next base: position 468,816 of record JARHVA010000643.1, on the reverse strand, counting down.
TAATTATACCTCTGGACTATGGAATTATTTTCTAAACAAGTTTAACTTGAGTTGGACCCTAAATGATAGCCTTTCAGACCACCTTAGAACATGGTAGTGTAATAATAGATTAAGAATTATAAAGTACATATGGGATATGGGGCTAAGTCTTCTAACATGGAAATTTTGGATCGAACATAATGTTAGAATATTCAAGGACAATATCAGACATAAGACCTGAGAGAAAGTCTGGATAGAAATAGAATCTATTATTAATCAAGCGGCCTTATATATAAAATAGATAAAGAACAAGGATGATAATATGAAAGAAACCCAAATTATCTAAACTTGGGGAATGATCATAAAATTATATGACATTATGAAACCTAGCAATAAGCAGAATAAATAAATAATATGGAAAATCATCAAATGGTCCCCCTTAGATCAGGTTTGGCATAAAATTAATTTTGATGGCGTGTTAAAACATAACCCTAAGAAGATAGGCATGTGGGTTGTATTAAGAGATCATAAGGTTTGATTGATAGCCTACAATGTCATCTCTATTAGGATCAACACTAAAAATATAGTAGAATTTGAGGGCCTCATCCTAGGGATAAACTTGGCATTGAAAGAAAACATCAAGAAAATTGTTATAGAAGGAGACTCACTCATAGACATCAATGATATGGAGAATAGTAAAAAACCTTAATTAGAGAATTAAAATGATAATCAAAGGGGTAAAACATTGGAACCATTTTGAGGAAGTATATTTGAACCACACCTTAAGAGAAGGAAACCAAGCAATGGATTGGCTAGTAAATTTTGGTCTACATCTAACTCAAAATATAATAAAGGAAATATTACTAATATCTTTCCAAACAAAGATATGGAGGAATAAAAATAATTATAAAAATGGAATGTATTGTTTCCTAATAATTTTTTTTAGGGTGGTATTAAGGAAGGAGGAGTAAATGTGAAAGGAAACTTTCCCAATAACAAAATATATTAAGTTATCATCCTTGGCTCATCAAGAATGAAAATAATAGTGGTAGAGGAAAAAATTTAGTTATTCATGATAAGAAATACCTCACTTGTTGCTTAGATGGGTGGATATGTTCTTTTTTATAAGCCTTCCCACTTGGTGTTGTTGGAAGAGAGAGATTCCACGTAGATAATTCCCCCTTGGCACCTTTGGAAACTTTCCTAAATCACCTCAACTTCCTCTCTAAAATATTCTCTCTACCCACAGTGGGCTATATATTTTATTCTAATGCTCTATTGGCCTCTTATCTTCTTGGTATGCTATGATTTTCTTATCTCCCATCATGGTGAATCTCTCACATTAATCCTTTAGTTTGTGATGACTCTCCTCCAAGTGGTACACCTCCTACTATCCATCACCATCAATGTGTTAGAAAAGGTCAAAAATGTCATTGAGTACTTTATTGGTATGACACCCTAGACCTATTTAAGTATGTACATGTTCATCTCCCACATCCAATCTATTTTGAAAATGATCTCAGCTATCAATAGGTCAGGAATGAGGTTGAGGCTCCCTTCCGATAGTTGGTCAGGATGACTCCAATAGAAATGAAGAACCTAGCAAAGGGACAATAAAGTATCATAAGGTTGTCATTCACGTAGAAGATAACTTAGATACCAAGAACACAAAATTTATCTATGGATTCATATATGATAATGTTAACATGGGAAGATGCTTTTATACCACCATGAAAGAGGGTAGAAGAAGGATAAGAACAGATAACTAGAATCAAAACAATCAAGGTAAAGGTAAATAAAAAGTGGATACTTTTAATAATAACAAGCTTAATGAGACAAGTAAATTAAAAACATGCATAGATCATGGAGGACCATTGAAAAATAATTTTTTATTAAAATAAAATAATCACCTAATTATGGGGAATGGGAAAAAAGATAATCCTCTAACCTATGTAGCGTCAAGTCTAATTAAGGAAGTCAGATCCTAGATCACCTCAAAGACTTGATCAATGGCATTCACTCACTTAAGGAGGTCGTGGTAAGTGCCAGTAACCTTGTATTTAATTAAAATAGTTATTACCTAAAATATCAAAAGAATATGGTTGCCTTGATGAGAATATTCTAGGAGATCTTTGTGGCACACTTCAATATGAATGAAGCAATGAATGATAACTTAATACATATTAAAAACTTCATCAAAAATAATGGAAAGGAAGTTAAAATTCATAAATAACTATTGATAAATGGTACACATAAATACAAATGAAATAGAAGGAATGCAAAACACCTTGACTTGGACAGTAGAGGACACTTTGAACATGAATGAGCACATACACAATTAGCATTATGTGTAAAATAGTAGCTCCCAGGCTAATCATCCAATGGAAGAAATCATGGAAGAAGAACAAAACTAGGATTTTCTTGAATGGTGGGGCTCATATTCTTAAATCTATTTATGGCAAGCTTGTTGTTTGTAATAAAGTAACCTTGCTCTCTAACAAAGTCTAGTTTCTTGTTTTCGTGCTTTGGGTCAATCTAACCTGTGCCATTGTAATGACATCTTCTCAAGTAAAAAAAAAATTATTTATCAAAAAAAAATATGCATGTGTATATACTATTAGTATATACATAATATTATTATTTTTATTATTATAATGTTGATATTATTTGTATAATTATTATATATATATATATATGTATTATTATTTTATTAATATTATAATTATTATTATCATATTATATTATTATTTATATTATTATTATTATATTATATTTATACGTAATGCATATATATTTAATAATCATCATAATAATAGTAAGCATAATAATAAATATTATAATGATGATGATGATTATGTGTATACTATTATTATATTGTGTGTACACTTATTATTATTATATATATTACTATTATTTTTATTGTTATTAATATAATACAAATATATTATTATTATTATTATTATTTTATTATATTATAATTATTATTTATATGCATCGTCATTATTATTGTTGTTCTTTTTATTTTTATTATTATTTTTTATATATTATTATTATATTAATAAAAATATATTATTTCTAAAGATAAGACCAATTTTTCCCGCCTAAGGATAATTCTATTGAGTAGGACACCTAGGAGGCCCCCCCAGTTAACATGTTTGTTGCGTCTGCTTTTGTTTTTGTTGTTTAGTCTTTCTCTTTTTGCTCGTTCAACCTTGTTAGACCTGCTTAAAACTCTTTATTTCATATTTGTGGTTTCAAGGGCCCTGTAAAACCTAGGTTTACCATATCTAATAAAAAATATATATATTATTAATAATTATTATAATAACGTGATGATAATATTATGTATATGCTATTAATATTATTTTATTATATGTATGTATTAATAATAAATACACAATACTTATAATACTTGTTTTATTATTATTATTATTATTATTATTATTATTATTATTATAATAGTTTAACATATTATTATATTATTATTATTTGTATGTATATATTATAATTATTTTTATTATTTATGACATTTTTAATGTATGAATAATATATACATAATACCTACTCATCATCATCATCATCATGGATTTCAATGTATTAATATTAATATTATATAAGTCTATTATGTATAAAATATTAATACATACAAATAATAATATATATAATATTATTTTTATGTTATAATATAATAGTCTATAATATTATTATGTATATATTAATATATACTTATTATAATATTATTTACATGTATTAATAATATAGTGGTAAGAAGGGATGCATGCAATATAGACGACCTATGTTCAAATTCCACAATGTGACAAAAGGTAGCCCACCCTCTTAATGGATTCTCCTACTCAAAGGGGCACCATGATAATGTGGTGTTTAACTTGTGGGCACAGATAATGGTGCTTGAATATTGATCCTAGAGATGTCTCCAGTTACCCTAAATAATCACACACACATTATTATTATTATTATTGTTATTATTAATATATATTAATAATAAAATTATATATTATCAATTATAAGATATTGTATGTTTATTATTATTATTATTATTATTATTATTATTATTATTATTATAATATACTAATAATATTATAGTATATTATTATTATATAAGTATTTTTTATTTTATAATTTAAAAAAAGTATTGATGTTAAAAAATACCAGAATAACAACATTATAATACAACATGAAGTTAACTTTCATAACAAGCTAACTTTATAAATGCACATCTTGAAAAGGTAACCCATGCATGTTTTCTAAAAAGAAAAAGCACTTTTTTTTTTCTTTTTTTCTTTTTAGCATGTCCATGAATTTTTAATGCAGTTCAACCTATTAACCATGCTTTCTAAAATGAGCTTGCATTCATGATACATGCACTTGATATTGAATGGCAGTTACTAAACATGACTAAGTCTTGAGGTATCCTATTAGGAAACTAACCATTCTTTTTTAATAATGGAACTTAATAATCCAAAAAGGAAACTTAATAATCTTTGTTGCATGGAAAGTTGTCTTTCCACTCCTATCTCACCCTCATTCCTTGGTGCAATCCTAGGTAATTCATTTAGAAATAAGTAAATTCCTTTTTTATAATATCCTCTAAATATTTCATCTCCTTCTTCATAGAGATACTTTCCATGTTTCCTTTATTTTATTTTGAATGGGATTGAAGCCCAAAGTTCACTTGCCAATTCACTGCTCAGTTTCCTTTTCTCAAGGTATGATTCAATTTCACTCCCTCAAAATTGTTTTGAAGCTTTTTTGCTTCTTTAATTATCTATTTAATTCTCCAATTTAGGTTTTTTGTTAATCTTGGCTCTAATGAACATGAGTGAATCTCCTTCTATAGTGATATACTTGATGTTTTCTTCCAAATTTAGATTCATCCCTATAATAAGACCCTTGGCTTCCACAATGTTATTTGTGTTAATTTTGATGTAAATAGTTTTATACTCTATCACTTGACCTTTTATGATATCTTATAATGGCCAAGTGCTTAAGTCCCCTAGGTTGTGTTTTGATGCCTTATCGAAATCCACTTTAAATCACCCTTGTTCCAGAGATGATCATTTAACATTTTTCCTTATCATTTTTTTTTTGTTACTTAATTTCATAGATTCATAGAAATTTTTTACCATTCCCCAGTTTTATAATATTTTAACTTCTTCCAAACTGGCCTCTTTATTTTTCAACTACTTTGAAGAGAGGGATATCTGACTAATACAACCTTCTAGTTCCATACAAACTTCCTCTATGGGTTTATGCCTATCATTGTTCTCAAATATTTTGGCATTCTGTTTAATCCAAACTTTCCAATTTAGAAGACTTGGTGTCATTTCACATATGTCCTTTAAAATGTTTAGCTTCTTATTAACTATCACACTGTGAGGTGATCTAGGAGATTTTTATTCAGATTCCAACTTAGGTTATACTTGTTTAGAAAATTGTTCGTTAGCCCTATGGTATAGTTACAATTAAGAAGAAGGTATTTGATACTCTCTTCATTGTTGTAACACATAATACATCATAATGGTCCTTGAAAGCCTTTATTTTTTAAATTTTCTCCTATTAGAATCTTCCCATGCATGGCCAGCCACAGAAAATCATTTTCCTTTGGCCATGATTTTGAGCTCAAAATGTTGTTCCATAAATATTTTTTGAAGGCACTGGGATGAGTTTCCATCTGATCTTCTATCCTTATTTCATTATGTAGACCCTTGTGCCCTTTATATTCCAATTTAAAGAGTCTTTTTTTGAGCTCCATGGAACCTAAAAGCCTTGAATTATTCCATTTAAATTCTTTTGGAGTTCATTATATGTTTCATCAGCATCTTATAAAGTTTTCCAAGTGAAGGTTTTATAGTATTGCTCTATGTTTTTAATCCAATAATCTTTCAATTTGTGTCTGCATTGCCTTAAACTTTCTTCTCTAATGTCATCTAAATTTGATTCCTGTATTAGTGGATTTTTGGTGATCCACATGTCCTCCTAGAAGTTTATTTTTTATTCATTTTGCATGTTAAAATAGACTTTTCATAATATCCCTTTTACTTCCCTTATGTTATTCCAAATAGTTGATCCAAGAGGGAGTTCCTTTTTTATGAAGATTCTTTATTGGTTCCTTTTGTCAAGGTATTTATCTCTTAGCAACCTAATCCATCTTGTTAAGGGATTGGCTCCCATTCTCCAAACTAGTTTATCTATGAGGTCTAGGTCTACCTTTTTTAAGTTCCTTATTTTGGAACCCCCTGTGTGATCAGTTTGTATATTTTCTCCCAAGAAAGGAGAGGTAATTCATCCTTATCCCTTATTCCTTATTGGATAATTTTTTGGATAATTTTATTCATTTCACTCATTCTTGAGGGGGGCTTCAATAGAGATAACTACTATATGGATATAGCTTGTAAGACTATCTTTATGAGAATGATACATCCTACATATGTAAAATGTTTACCTTTCCATCCACTTAGCTTCCTCTATATTTTTTCATTGATTTTATTCCAGAGCTTCTTATTTCCATTACTCATAATTTTTTGAAACACTAATATTTATTAATTCTTTTTTAATGAATTAAAATCAATGCATAAGAGTATTGAAATAAATCTCAACTTGAAATTGGAGTTGACATGCAAAATTATAAAATTTAAAAAAATAAAAAACTATTTAGAGTTAACTAACCCTACTATTTTTAGTAACTTTTACAACAAACTCATATGGGCTTTAAAATTAACATTTAACCCTAAAAATAAACTAAAAATAATGCATTAATTTTAGCTCAAGTTCATGTCCAGTTACAAAGATATCTAATTTTTGAAATTTTAAAATTCTCCAAAAAAATACTAAAATATAATTCTAGACCCTTACAAGGTCACTTTCGGACTTGAGAATATATTTAAAATTACCCTATATATATCATAGGATAGGAATAAATTATTCTCTCTGAGATATTCATTTTTTTATATATGAGAGCTCAAACAGGTTCCCATGTCAAAAGTTATGATCTCTAGAAGATAGGTGTCTGCATCTTTCTCATCTAGTTTAAAACAAATCAGCGCCTATATGAGTTGTCCTAATTATATTCCTATCATTTATTATTGTCAATATTCTTTAGATCCCATTATAAAATCCAATTTTTGTCTTCCTATTTTATTCCTTCCCATTATACCAAATACATGTTATAGCTTCTTTATCTTATGTTCACTATCTTCTTATCGAGAACCTATGTTATTTTTTTATTTCTTCTTCATTGGTATTTATTGATTCTAATCCACTTATTCATATTCTTCCTCTTCATAATGTTCTCCATGAAAGGTATATATATTTGAAACATTAAATATTGGATAAATATTAAAATTCTATGGTAAACTCACATCATAAGCATTGTCATTGTTTTTCTTCACAATTATGCATAAACTAATCTTCTTTTACTTTAGTTTATTATATGTTCCTTGGGAAAATATTTAGTTTTTAAAATATACCATCACCAAATCTCCTTATTTAAATAATTTTGGCCTTATTTTCACATCTTCTACTTCCTTATAATTATCATTACTTTCATGTAGCTTTATTCTTAATTCTCATAAGGGTTGTAAGTGCTCTACAAATGCTTTTACAACATCACTAACTCATTATGTAATTGGTAACTACACCAAATATAGAACACCCTTAGAATTTTTTCCATAAAATTTTTGAAATGGTGATATCCATGTTGATTTATTCATGGAACTATTATATACAAACTCACCTTGTAGTAAACCTAAGTTCCATTGCTTAGGCTTTTCTCTAACTATGCATCTCAATGAATTTTGTGAGCTCTTGTTTACTACTTTTGTTTGTCCATTTATTTTTGGGTGATATGCACACTAAGTTCAGTTTAGTTTCCAATTTATTTCATATAGGCCTCTAAAATTTACTTTAGAAATTTATTATCCCTATCTCAATAATGGTTTTTGAAATATCATGCAATCTCACAATTTTTTAAATAAATAGATCTACTACTCTAATGACATCATTGGTTTTAATACATAAAATAAAATAAACCATATTAGAAAACATATCCACAAAAATAAACAATTTAAACCATTACCTCTTTGTGTGTTTGTCAACCCCAATACAAATTCCATACTCAAATATGCCCATGATCCTCTTAGTATTTGTAGTATCATGTACAACCTTGTCTTTTATGCATGACCTTTAGCCACTTGACATACTCTGCATATTGAAACATGTATTTCCATATTTGTCTTCATCTTTGTCAAAAATACTTATCCTACACCAAATCTATTGTCTTAGTCTTACCAAAATGTCCACCCAAACCACCACTATATAATTATCTTATAATATTATCTCTCATAGGCCCAACTTGAATACATAACTATTTTTACTTGAAGAGATAAGCATATTGTATAAGATAATCATCAATAAAAATACCTATCTCACCTGATAATGAATTTTTGTATTATTCAACTATCTTCCTAAAATATTAATCAATATCATAAAATTTCAAAATTCAAATCCAACTACTTCACTCACCATAGTAGTTAATAATGTTACTCATCTACTCAAAAGCATTTTCTACCTAATTCTATTTTCCTTTTTTATGTTTCAAAACAAATGTATATTCTTATAATAAATAGACCTAATTTTGATTTATATTATTTAACTTCTTTTGAGTATTTACATAATTCAAGGCCTCATGGTCTGTAAATAGGATAAACACCTTAAGCATTAGATAATGCCTCCAATGTCTTAATGTTTTTATGATGGAAAAAATTCAACATCATGTTTTGAATACTTATTTGTTACCTCATTCAAATTTCCATTGAAATATATAATGGGTGTTCCTTCTTGATTCAAAAAAGCACCAATACCCACATGTGAAGCATCAAAATCTATCTCAAACACTTTGTTAAAATATGGTAATGCTAAAATAAATTTTTTAGTCACCTTCTTCTTCAACAAGTGAAAGATTTTTGTTTCTACACTTGTCCATGTAAATTATTTTTCTCTCGTGAAATATATTATTGGTGCAAGAATACCACTAAAATTATAAATTAATTTGCTAGAAAAAGTTTCAAAACCATGAAAACTTCTTACCACTGATATGTTTCTTAGAATATGCCACTCAAAAATTTCATTTACATTTTATTCTTCCATTCTTACACCATATTCTAAAACTAAAATTCTTAAATATACCAAACTATTCTATATAAACGTGCACTTCTTCAATTTTTCATAGAATTACTTAATCAACAATTCTAATATTATTATCGCATGCCTTAATGTAAATCCCTAAAATACATTCACTAATAAATCCTATAAAAGGAGCTAATAATTTTGTTCTGACTAATTTTCACGATGTTTGGTTGACTATGGTTACATATCTAAGTGTTCATACCCTGCCACTAACATTTTATTACAAAATAATATTTAATTTGTTAATTTCATCACTAAGTTACTCCTTATATATTAAATTAATAATTTATTATTTAATAGGAAATTAAATATTCAAGAGTAATAATTTAATAATTTTTTCTTTCTAAATTTATTCAATGGGGAAATAAATGTCACCCTTTGAAGGGTCTAAGTGACTAGGGTTTGTTTCAAAAAGGGGTTATTTTCAAGTTACTTTAGTTGAATCAAAGGTAATTTATGTTAAGTAAAAGGGAACTCCCAATTGAAAGTGGTGGGTCAAATTCCAACTTTAGGATCAAAATATCCTACACCCTAAGATCTAAGGTGTCAAATAAAAGGTTGCACTAAGTTCTCTTGTACATAAATAAAAGTCATTTTCTAAGTTTTATCCTCATTTCTTGTTTTCATTTTACATGTTGAAGGCTATGCAGGAGGAGTTCAAGGAGGAAGTTGCAATAGCACATTCTTATTTAGATGTATATACATAATGTATATACAATATATCAAACTTATATACTTATTTAGTTTCTATTATTTATTTTTTAAATCCATATTAAAATCCTCATTGAAATATATGCATTATTACATATATAACACCATATATTTATTATTGTTTAAAATAATATTCTATTAATTGTTATTTTAAATATAAACAAGTATTTTTTTATTTGTATGTGTGTGTGTAATTATTTATTTATATAATTCTCAACCCACGGTTGGTTGCATAGGCCCTGGTTGAACATTGGTTGGATAGCCAACCCCATGGTCACGATCATAGGGTGATAACCTTCCAACATCAAAGAATGTGATATGGGGGGGGCCTGTTAGCCCAAGCCCTTCCCCCTTCCTTCAAAGGAATGGGATTTTGGGTTGGCTCAACTATTGTCCCTTCCCAAATTATTATTATTATTTTTTATACTTAATTTTTTTTACTTTACTTTTATTATTTTGTTTAAATCCTAAACTAACAATGGATCTATTTCTGTTTTAATAAACATATATATAAATCTCTCTCTCTTTTTTCATTAATGAACATTTTTTACAATTATACATATATTCATATTTCTAATGAAACTAATCAAATTTAATTTTTTTATTTAATAAATATTATTTATTTGCCATATATATATATATATAAAGCTTTAACATATTAATTTCAATTTTATATTATTTGAATTTAATAATATAACCAATATATACATTCCTAAAATGAGTGATAATCACATTTATCTTATTATTTATATATATCTAAATATCTAAAATAATAATTTTCACACTCAAGTTTTAATTTTCAAGACTAAATAATAGAGATTGTGTGAAGGGAAGAGAAACTTTTTTTTTTTATAATCTAAATACAACCACAAACTTATTTCAATACTTAAGTTAGAGGAAGAGAACAATTACTTTACAAAACAATAATTTTATCCATATTCTTAAGGGAAAGAAGAAGCATTCATTTCCACAATACAACTCATGATTCATGATATCATAAAGAAATAATAAATATGTGTTTCCCTTAAATACTACTTAACTCATTTATCAAAAGACAAAAGTTAAATCTACATGCAACAAGGATAACTACAATATCAGTAATTCATTTCAAAATAGAAGATCAATACATTAGTTTGTGCACCACATTCACAATAATTGGCCTATAAAAAATTCCATGGAACATCTAAGGAGGGAATAATTAATATAAATTACTAGCTCTCAATATCATTCATACAACTCAAATTTTTCAACAAGACAACTCATTTTTCAATTTGTGAAGACAAATTGAGAAGGGAAAAATAAGTTGAATTATTCTTGCACAATCAATTATAATAATGGATTTACAAACACTCTCATAAAATTATTGAGATAGTATCCCAATAAAAAAGAATTATGAACATTACTTAAAATTAAAAACATTTACAAGAGTCCATAAAGAGATATTTAAGGCTACAAGCCTTAATAAATATCCTCAACAATGATCCACAATGGAGAAGTGCCACTAAAACAACATGAAAGGATTAACAAGCCAAAAGAATAAATGAAGACAACCCACATCCAACAAATCCAAGCCCCAAGCTTCAAAACAGAAACCTACACATAAGTATTCAAACTCCAAAACTCTCCAAGAATGCTCCAAAATAGGCCAAAGGAATGTGTTTGACTCCCCATCCTATAGGCATCATCACATGTCACCCTCACCAATTGAGGTACATGCATAGCTTCCCCCAATACCAATGGAAAGATAAATGCCTCAAATCATATGCACAAGTGTAATAATATTGGAAGGATAAAGTTCATGGGTTCCAAGAAGTAAGAAAGTGAAATAACAAAGTATTCACAAATGAAAACATAATAAACAAGGAAGTTACCAAGATTTCTCTAAAGGAAAGAGTAGAGGGAACTTTATTTATTAAAATGGTAGATAAATGAATAAAATTGGATTCTAAATTCAAATAATATAATTTTTAACAACAAATAATTTTCCTCCTTAGACCTCCCAAATGCCTACTTAAAACTCCCAAAGCAACATACCTCCTTAGAACTCCCTTAATACTCTTTAGACCTCCCATATTTCACAAAGAATAGTGGTTTTTCAACCTTATTAAAAAGGTTACACTGCTCACAAGTAAATCCATGCCTCTTAGGAAAGAGAAGGCTTTTCCAACAAGACAAAATCAAGTGTTTTACTCCATCTTTCCCTAAATACATACACTTGTGCCAACACCAAAAGGATGGCATTTGGTTGTTCACAAACCCATGCCCAACATTCACACAACAAAAATAATATAAAAACAACACTAAAATATCAAACAAGAAATATTAAAACCTTTTAAATCAAAATATGTATCTAAAACATATATCCTCGAAAGTAAAACATGAAAAACATCATGGGCTTGAAATAGGTTGGGTGGCAAAACTAAGTGGTAGGTAATAGGTCCTACTATCTCAAAGATATCAAAGGGACCCATAAAATTAGGTGTGATCTTAGAGCCCTTTTTATATCATATCAAGATCTTATTTGGTTACACTCGTAAAAATACTTTATGATGAAAACACAGACTAACTAAGTAAAATATCAATAGGCATAAAACTCAAAATTTACATGAAAAGTAATCTTCTCTGTTAATTTTAATTGAATGAATAAAAAATTAAAAAATATTATTTATATAAATCTCAAATTGAAATTATAGTTGACATGCATAATTAAAAAACTAAATAAATCAAAACTACCTAAAGCAAACTGACCCATGCTATTTTTAGTAATTGATATTTTTAGTAACTTTCATCTTCTATCAAGTTTTTCAACCACTATTCTTAGTAAGTTTTGCATGTAAGATCAGATGGGCCTAAAAAACTCCACATATCCTCTAAACAATAAAATTAACTTAATGGATGAATTACAACTCAAGTTCATGCCTAGTTACAAAAATATTATATTTATAAAAATTAAAAAATCTTGAAAAAAATATATTAAAAACATTTTTGAACCCTTAGATGGTCACGTAGGGCCTTCAAAAAAATTAAACCATCATTAACAAGATAGAGATAGTTATAGCTGAATTAAACTTTTTTATGCCTTTGTTTTAACATGAACGAGAGATCAAACATATTTACGGATCAAAAATTATGGCCTCTAGAAGATAGGCATATGCATCTCTCTCCACTAGTTGAAAACAACTCAGCTCCTACAAGCTACCCTGATTATACTCCTACGATTTATTCATGTCAATTTTTTTCATCTTCCATTCTAAAATCCAAGTGTTGTCTTCATGTTTTATTCCTTTCCATTATACCAAATACCAATTATAACTTAATTATCTTGTGTTCATTGTCTTCTTATTTAGAATATACACTAGTTTTTATTTCTTCTTCCTTGGTACCTATTTCTTCCAATCCACTTATTCATCTTATTCACATTCATCATATTTTCCATATAAATCATATAAATCTTAAATATTTAAATACTAGAGAGATATCAAAATTATGTGCTAAATTCACTACATAAACATTGTCATTTATTTTCTTCATAATTTTGCACGGACCAATTTTCTTGTACTTCAACTTGTATGTTCCTTTGAGAAATATTTATTTTCTCAAATATACCATCACTAAATCTCCTTCTTAAAATACCTTTGATCTTATTGTTACATATGTTATTATTTTATACTTTTCATTACTTTTTTGTAGCTTTCCTCTTGCTTCTTACAACTATTGTATCTACTTTGTAAATGTTTATACATCATCATTAACTCATTATGTAATCAGCAATTGCACTAAATCTAAAATATCCATATAATTTATAATATAAATAATATGAAATGGTGATTTTCTTGTTTATCTACTCACTAAACTATTATATTCAAACTTACCTTGTGGTAAATCCAAGTCCCATTGCTTGGGTTTCTCTAACTATGCATCCCAACAAATTTCTCAAGCTCATGTTTACTACTTATGTTTGTCCATCTATTTGTGGGTGGTACACTACTAAATTATATCTTATTTCCCAACTTCTTCAATATATTCCTCCAAAAATGAGTTATAAATTTTGTATCCCATCTAATGTAATGTTTTTTGAAACATCATGTAAATTTAAAAATATTCTTAGAAAATAGTTATGCAACTCTAGTGGCATCATTGGTTTTCTTATATGTAATAAAATGAACCATCTTAGAAAATATATATACAAAAAAAAATGAATCATTACCTCTTTGTGTGTTTGGTAACCCCAACACAAAGTCCATTCTTAAATTTTTCTATAGTTTTCTTAGAATTGGTAATGGCATGCACATCTTTGTATTTTGTGCATGATCTTTATCCACTTGACATATCCTACATATTGAAACATACCTTGCCACATATATCTTCATACTTGGCTAAAATACTTCTCCTCCACCAAATTTATTATCTTATCCTTACCAACATGTCTATCTAAACCACCATTATGCATTTCTATTATAATACTATCTCTTAGATATCCAACTAGAATACATAATTATATTCTCTTGAAGAGATAACTATCTTGTATAAGGTACTCAACATGAATAGTGCCTATCCACCTACTAATGGATTATTGCATTACTCAACTATCTTATCAAGATCTAGATCAATATCATATAATTCCTTAACGATTTCAAATCCAACTACTTCACTCACCATAAGAGTTAACAGTGTCACTCTCCTACTCAAAAAATCATCTACCTAATTCTATTTTCTTGATTTATGTTTCAAAATAAAAGTATATTCATAAATGAAAGAGACCCACTTTGCACACCTAATATTTAATTTATTTTAAATTTTCACATACTTTAAAGCCTCGTGATATATAAATAGGATAAACTCTTTAGGTACCAGGTAATACCTCCAATATCTTAATGCTTGTACAATGGTATAAAATTCAACATCATATGTAGAATACGTATTTATTACCTCATTCAATTTATTACTAAAATATGCTATCGGCCTTCTTTTTTGACTCAACATGACACTAATTCCCACATGTAAGTATCATAATCCACCTCAAACACTTTTTTAACATCTAGTAATTCTAAAATAGGTTTGTTTGTAATATTATTCTTCAAAAATTTAAATCTCTTTGTTGATTCCTTTGTCCATACAAATTATTTTCCTTTGATGCAATATGTTATTGGTGCAACAATATTACTAAAAAAATTAATAAACTTTTTGTAAAAAGTTGATAAACCATGGAAACTTCTTACCTTTGTGATGATCTTTAAAATACGCCACTCAATAATTGACTTTACATTTCATTCATCCATTATGACACCATCTTCTAAAACTCTAAACCTTAAAAATAGTAACATGTTCTACATAAACTTATTCTTCTTCATATTTACATAAAGCTTTTCATTTATTAAAAATTATAATATAATTCTCAAATACCTTATGCACTCTTCTTTACTCTTATTGAATATCAAAATGTCATCAAAATAAGTCACTATAAACTTACCATGTAATCATGCAACACTATGTTCATCAACCTTATAAATGTGTTGGTTGCATTAGATAATCTAGATTGCATCACCATCCACTCATATAAGCCATTCTTAGTCTTAAATGTTATTTTCCATTCATCTCATTCATGAATTTGTATATGATATTATCCACTCCTTAGATCAATCTTGGTAGATTATTTTGATTCTACAAACACATCCATCATATCTTCTAAATGAGGTTTAAGAAATCTATATTTTATTGATTTCCATACTATCCACACACATCTTCCATGTCTCATCTTTATTTGGAGTTAGTAATGTTGGTATTGTACATGGACTCGTTATCTCCATTACTACATCCTTTCTCACCAATTTAGTAACATATTTATTCAATTATGTATGTTTTGTTAGAATCATCCTATAAGCCACTTGATTGGGTAGATTTGATCTTAGAAATAAATCAATATTATGTTTTATGTCTCTCTTTGGTTGTAAATCATCTGATAGCTCGTTAGGTATAATATCTACATATCATTTCAATAGTTATTTTGTTTCTATTGGTTTTTGCATTATTTGATGTCTTCTTTCTTTACTATTAATGCATAAAAGTAACCTATCATCTTCATGTCTTTAATAATTTATTTTATAGACAACATTCTTTCCACTTACCCTTCTTCTTTAAGAGGTAATAAAACTAACTTTGTACCACCTTTGCATAAAGTATATATATTCTTTTCTCCATCATGAATTATCTTTTTACCCTATTTTCATGGCCTTCCCAAAAACACATGGCATGAATCCATTAGAATAACATCACACCACAATTAATCTATGTAATTATTTCCTATAGAAAACTTGTTTAAACACCTTTTATCTACTATAACTTCATTTTATTTAATAAATTATGAAATCTGATAATGATAAGGATATTTTTCATAATATAAACCTAATTTTTCTACCATTTCTTTAGAAACCATATTTTCAAAACTACGACCATCTATAACTACTTTGCATATTTTACCTCCTGAAGTGTACCTTGCTTAGAAAATGTTTGTTTGTAGTCATGTATCACTACCTTCCTTATTTTACACTCGTTCTTTCCTTGGAGAAATCATTGTTCTCCTCATCATGAGATTTTATCAAATGTTTTTTATTACAACTTGTATATTTTTATCTTATCTCAGTATTAATTAAATTTACTTTTTGGATTATCCTCTTATCTCCTTTCTTTTTCATGATAGTGTAGACACTCAAATGATGTGTCCTTCTCCACATCTATAATAAATATAAGAGTTACATTTATTTTAAAACTACCTTCTAGCACCACCATAACCTCATCCTCTCTAAAATTTCTTCCCCTTTATTGATATTTAAACCTTTGTCTAATATATTATTACTTTTATACACTATAGAGAATTCCTCATCTAGTAGAATTAAACCCACCTCATCCTTTTACTGGAGGTGATTGTCCTCTTCTTAGATTAGTTGATCTTCTAAAAATTTGTCTATTTTATTTTTATTCTATCTTCAAAGCTAATTGATAAGCCTCCTCTATTAAAATTAGTTTGTTTGTACTTAATTCATCTTGAATAGAAAAATTCAAACCATTCACATACCTTTCGGCCATCTGTTCTTTAGTTTCATCATGATCCACTCATATATAAATATTGTAAAAATCATCTATATACTATTATATATTTTTATATTTTTTCCTTAAATTTTGGGATCTTATGTATAAGGTTTGTGCATAATCTATAGGAATAAATTTATCCCTTAGCTTCTTCTCCATCTTGCTCCACGTGTGTTGAGTATGATGTCAATATGGACGCTTGAGTTCTATTTATAGAATTAGTATATTTTAGTTTTTTAGATGTTTTTAAAGGTTATTTAATATATTTATGACCTTAATTAGTTTTTTTATTACCTTCAGATACTTTCTAATAATTTCTTAAAAAATAATTAGAATTGTCAGTTAACACCAGTTCACTATCAGAGAACTGGAATGAGTTTCTAAGTGGTGGGATAAAATTTTAGTGTTAGTTAAGTGAAATTAAAGTGTATTTAAGTCAATTCATTTTTTGTTTTTCTAATTTTAGATGTTACTTTTATCTAGTTATAAATTGTGGTAGTCAATTGATAGTGGCTTCCTACATGATGATCAAAAAGCTATCAATTAATATTAAGGTACTCTTAGTGGTACCTTGAATTTATTTTTAGTTAATTTAAGTTGTCTTGGAATTTAATTTTATAAGTCTAATTATTTATTAATTATTTTTCAATTAAAATTATTTATTTATTTTTTAATTTATATTTTCTTGAAATAGCTTGTCATGCAAGTTATCTTGTAAAAAGTTTGTTTTAAGCCTTATTTATTTAATAAAGTTGCACACAATAAAAGTGTGGTGTATTAATTTGAATCAATAAGCTTATTTTATGATTTATCTCTGATATTATTTTAGGTATACATTATTTTAGAACAAGTATATATTTTCAATTTTGAAACTATTCAAAACATTTTTTTTATCAACAATTTTACTCACAACACAGCTAATTTGACAGCTAGTAATTCTAGGATAGTTTTGTTTATATATAGATTCAATTTTAGAGAAAAAAAATGATTTAAACTCAATCCAATCATTCAAAACCTTAATTTGATATCATAGTTTCATTCAATCAAGGTTCAAAAGGTTTTTTAAGTCATTTTCAGATGATACAATGGCTTTAGTCTTTAGTGAATTATGCCTCTATGAGTATTCATGTTTTCAAATGTGACAATGTTGAGTATTAAAGATATCAATTGAAGATAATTATTATATAAAAAATAGTTTGAAAAAATATTATCCATGGGTACACACCACCTCAATATTTGAACACCTTGACACAAGATCTAAAAATAACAAAAAAGTATGAAGAAAAAGAACATGCATAAGCTTTCTTCTATATTCAAAGAGCTATAAACCCAAATATTTATCCAATAATTACAAGATGTAAAAATGCCCATGAGACATTTAATACCTTGGATACTTAATATAAAGGCTCTATTAAGCTAAGATAAACAAAACTCCAAGCCCTTAAAATGAATTTTGATAATTTGATAATATCAAATTCTGAAGGAGTTGGAGATTATTGGAGTTGGAGATTATTGCATAAGGATAGATGATTTAGTACATAAAATGAGGGTTTATGGAGAAAATATACAAGATAGTGTCATAGTAAGAAATATTTTTAAATATTTAAGTCAAATATGGTTGCATATTATGATCATTCTTGAAGAGTATAGGGACATGAACACTGTAAGTGTTAATGAATTAGTAGGTTCTCTTGTCCCATGAGGATAAAATGGGACTATATAGAGGAGATATAGAAAATGTTCTAGAATAAGCACTTGAAACCAAAGCAAGGGTTTCAAAAACCAAAAACATAAATAAAAATTATAATCAAAAGAGTTTTCAAAACTGAAATTCAATAGAAAATTTTGAAGCAAAATTCATAGGTAAGAGTAATAAATATTTTACTTGTTATTACTACAAAAAAATAAGACACGTGATAAAAGATTGTAGGATACTAGACGCTAAGAATCAAGCCAATCAATAAATGGAAGAGAAGACTCTTCAAGATAAAAAAAGTGAGTTTTAAGAGGGATCATATTATTTTCTCACATGTTTTACAGGAATAGAGAAATAAAATAATTTGTTGACTCTTAATTCAGATTCTTCAAATCAGTTGACAAGTCACAAAGATGATTTTATAAAGTTAGATGACTCCTTCGAAATCTAAGAGCAATTAGAAGATGGAAAGCCCATACAAGTTGAAGGAAATGGCAGTATTAAAATCATCACATCCAAAGGTAAGGGTGATATAATTGATCCTAATATTTTTTATCACAATTTCATATGATATAGTGATGAAATCAAAGGATACAAGATTTGTAATTCTATTAGTGAATCTATAATTGTTTCTAGGGATTGTAATTTATTTTAAAATGAGGTGTATATTTATTATGATCATATAGATATATATTTCATAATTTAAATGGGAAATCCTCTTTTATTTTATTTTAAGGGCTTACAAATTCTTATACATATTTATATTTCATCAATAAATGATACTTGCTCTTTGAAAGAGACTAGTAATCCATATACATCAATACCAAGCAATAACAAGTGTTTGTTGAATCCTCATCTAGTCAATAAAACATTGAATTATAATTATGATAGGAATATCAAAATAATAAAACATTAGGAAGATAATTTATTTTATGATACTTATGATGAAAATATTATGTTTGCATTATCATTAGTGACTAGTGAACGTAGAAGTTATGCATAAGCTAGTCAAAAAAAAGAATGGGTTGATGCTATGAAATTAGAGATAGATCCAATTGAGATAAATGATACATAAAATTTAATTCAACTTAAACTTAGTAAAAAATTAATTGATACAAATTGGGTCTACAAGAGCAAAGTTAAAATTGATGGTATAGTTGACAAGCTAAAAGCTAGACTGGTTACAAAAAGGTTTCCACAAACATGTGAGGTTAACTATGACGAAACTTATGCTCCTGTGACATGTCAAGATACTATAAGACTAATTATTGTTATATTTTATCATTAAAAATGAAAAAATCATCAAATGCATGTTAAAAGTGTGTTCCTTAATAGAGTGATTGAAGAAGTATATGTGGGGCAACCACAAAGTTTCAAGGTAAAGGGTAAATAATTTTGGATATATAAGTTGAAGAAGGATCTTTACAGGATGAATCAAGATCCAATAGCTTGGTACTTAAGAATTTATATTTGTTTATTGTATTAAGAATTTATAAGAAGTTAAAATGAACCAACTCTTTGCATACAAGCATTGAATTCTAATGTTTTATATGTCAATATATATGTAAATGACTTGATATTTACAAGCAACTCTATAAAAATGTTGAATACATTCAAAGAATCTATGAAATTAGATTTTGAGATGAATACTCTTAGAATTATTAATTACTTTTTTGGCATGGTAGTCCATCAAAATAAAAATGAAGTATTCATTTATCATGTCAAGTACGCATAAGACATGTTAAAGAAGTACAATCTTCAAGATTCAAATCCTATAGACACTTCAATTTTAAATGGAAAAAATATTATGAGGGAGGATGTAATTACTTCATTTTATGAGAATACTTTTATAATCATGTTGGGAGGATTTATGTATCTCACTATAACAAGACCTAATATTAGTAATTAGGTTTTATTAGTTTCTAGATTTATGGGTAAACCGTCAATCAAGCATTTATAAATAGTAAAAAGAATTTTCATATATGTAACAAGATATTATAATAATGTTGTTAATTTCAAACTAGTAATATTTTTATATCTTATTGGATACATAGATTTATATCGGGGAGGATCTCTTGATGACAAGAAGTCAACTTCACAATATTGCTTCACATTGAGAAATGGGTTGGTTATTTGGTCTTCAAATAAATATGCTATAATTAAATTATCCTCTATTTAAATTGAATATATATCCCTTATATCAAATTTAACACAAGGAATATGATTGATATTTTTGAAGAAGATCCATGAAAAACTTGAAGAGATGATAGGAATTTCACCTCTTTGCATTAAAAGAGGGAATGTTGAGTATGATGCCAATATGGGCACTTGAGTTCTATTTTTAGGATTCGTATATTTTAATTTTTTATATTTATATCAAATTGAACACAAGGAATATGATTGATATTTTTGAAGAAGATCCATGAAAAACTTGAAGAGATGATAGGAATTTCACCTCTTTGCATTAAAAGAGGGAATGTTGAGTATGATGCCAATATGGGCACTTGAGTTCTATTTTTAGGATTCTTATATTTTAATTTTTTATATTTTTTTAAAATTTATTTAATATATCTATGATTTTATTAATTATTTTTTTATTCATTTTTTCACACTTTCTAATGATTTTATAAAAATAGTTGGAATTGTCAATTAACTACAGTTTACTGTCAAAGTACTAGAATCAATTCCCAAATGATGGGGTGCACTTTTATTATTATTTAAGTAAAATTAAAATTTATTTAAATTAATTAATATTTTTTAAATAATTTAAGATTCCACTTTTGTATAAATATAACTTTTAGTAGACAACTAATAGTGGCTTCTTGCATAATGACCAAAAAGTTATCAGTTAGTGTTAGTAGTACTCTTAGTTATACCTTGAGGTTATCTTTAATTACTTTAAGTTGTATTAGAATATACTTTTAGAAGTTAGATTATTTATTTTTAAATTAAAAATATTTATTTAGTTTTTACTTTATACTTTTTTGAAATAATTTGTCATGTAAGTTATCTTGTAAAAGTTTATTTTACGCCTAATTTATTTAATAAAGTTGCACACAATAGAAGTGTGGTGCATTAATTTAAATTGAAGAGATTATTTTATATTTTATATTTTCTATTATTACATGTATATATTAATCTATACCATCAAGCATATATTTTTAAATTTGAAGCTATTTATGACACTTTTTAATCAATAATTTTACTCACAACACAACTAGTTTAATAGCTAGTAATTTTGAAATAATTTTAGTAATACATAGGTTCAATTTTAGAGATAAACAAAGATAAATTTTACTCAATCTAATCATTCAAAACCTTTAACATGTTGATCTTCTCTCTACCCTTATTTGTCTCTCTTTCTACAAGTGATCCCACAAAATCATTACCTATGCATGCGAACTTTACTTTCTTCTTATATTAGAGTTTTTCATTCAAAAAACTTCCTCATGTTATTTATCCAATATATCAACTCCTATATTTTTAAATTTCCTCCATAATATAGAACATCAACCTTGATTCCTTCATTCTTTCCCTTTAAATCTCTAACCATCCTCTCTTCCATTGATGGTGGTTGTTCTCATTCCTCTTCTTGGAATTTAATTTTCCAAATCTGTATCTTCCTATGTTTCATCTTCTAATTGCCTGTCTTTGATTTACAACAATTGTGGTTAATTATTCCACTTTCTTCTGTATCTCTTGCATAGTTTTGTTCATCTATGTAATTTATCCTTGTCTTCTCGACATTTTTACACATGTTATCCAATCACAGAATACTCTCTAAAAATACAATTTCAAAACCCAATACAAACTCAAAAAATACTATCCCAAGAGTTGACCTTACTTTGATACTAGATGATGAAAACACGGATTAGCTAAGCAAAATATCTCTAGACATAAAACCTAGAAATTACATGAAAACTAATCTTATCTACTAATTCTCATTGAATGAATAAAGAATCACATAAGAGTCTTTAAATAAAGATCAACTCAAAATTGGATTTGACATGTATAATTAAAAAAAACTAAATAAATCAAAGCTACCTAAAGATAATTGACACATGTTATTTTTAACTATTATTATTTTTAGTAACTTTCAACTTCTAGCAAGTTTTTCAACTGCTATTTTTAGTAAGTTTTGCATGCAAGATAAGATGGACCTAAAAATATCCCTATATCCTCTAAACCCTAAAATCAACCTAATGGATGAATTTCAACTCAATTCCATGTCTGGTTACAAAAATATTCTATTTATAAAAATAAAAATATCCCAAAAATATATATTAAAATGCATTTTTAGACCCTTATATGGTCATGTATGTCCTCTAAAAAGATATAAAAACATCTGTAACTAAATAGATTAGGTTATGGCTAAATTAAAAATTTTAATACCTTAATTTTGGTGTGAATGATAGCTCAAACAGACTTACAAATCAAAATTTATAGGCTTCAAAATATAGGCCTTTGCATCAATTTGTCCACAACTACAAGTTGAGCTATCCTCTTTGCATCACTATACTTCTTATATTTATTATGTGCCTCATGTAGGCATTGTCAAATGAAGACTGCATATTATTCCATGTCCTACAACATAGTTGGACCAATCACAACCCTATCCTCAAACTTGCCCCAACTTAGAGGATTCTTGCAGATTTGTCATAAAATGCCTCATATGGATCCATATTAAGGGAATTATGATAGATGTTGTAGGTAAAGTCAAGAAATTATAGGTAATCCTTATAGCATGATTGCTAATCCATGACATGCATTCATAACATGTCCTCTAATGCATGGTTAACTATTTATACTTTCCCATCCATCTTTGGATGATATGATGTACTAAATTTGAGTTGAGTGCCAAACACCTTTTGAAGTGTGGTCTAGAACTCAAAAGTAATCACTAGGTCTCAGTCAAAAATAATATTTCACATAAAATCATGTAATCTAACAATGTCATCGAATAATACCATTGCCACAATTGTGGCATTGTAAGTGGTCTTCATTAAAGAGAAGTGATCCACCTTAGTCAACTTATCCACTATTATAATGATCATGTCATGGCAATAGGAAGAGAGAGGTGGACTAATGATAAATTCCAAATAAATGGTGTCCCATTTTCACTCTAAATTTTCATGTGGATACATTGATGTTCTACCTTAACCTACTGATGCTAAAAACATCATGCCAAAAACTATGTAATGTCATGCCCTAATCTAGGCCAATGATATAAATTTCTAAGCATGCATGTATCTTCTTAACCCTAAGTTGTGTTGAATAAGGGGCTCAATGAGCCTCCAACAAAATCAAGTCTCGTAGACCACCAGCATTTGGCACATAAATGCACCCTCTATGTCTCAAAATACCATCTGACTCCAAAGAGAGACCCAAAAAAATTCCATTTGGGGCCCTTTGTGACTCTAACATCTATAAAATCCCTTGATAGAGATTATCTCTAGGAAGTTGGTCAAGAATATTTCCTCTCATATTAGTACGAAAGGTCATAGTTGTAAGATCATGGCACATACTCTCTAATGCATCCTAGATAACAATGATCATAATCTCATGTCATCTCCTACTCAAGTCATCTTCAAAAAAATTCTCCTTCCCTATGATTTACTGAATATCAACATGGTGCTCAAAAAATAACTCCATCCAACATCATTGATGGGTGTTGAGATTTGGTTGTGTGAAAATGTGTTGAAGACTCAAATGATCTTTCCTCAAAATAAATTGACTAATGAGGAGGAAATGTTGCCATCTGAGAAGTGCATGACCACAACTACTAACTAGATGTCATGAGTAGGGTAGTTCTAATCATGATCCTTGAGTTTTTGAGACCCAAAGGTAATGACCTAATTGTCATGCATAAGAATGACTCCCAAGCCCAACTTGGAAGCATTGGTATGCACCAATAATTCACCCTATGGATCAAGTAATAATAAGATTGGTATGTTATTTATATTCTCTTTCAATGTTTGGGAGGATTACTCACACTTCTATGACCAAATAAACTTCTTACCTTTTTATTTTATGGAAGTGATGAGATGTGCTATCCAAGAGAAGTCATGAATAAAGTAATGATAACATCTTACCAACCCCATGAAACTGTGCACCTTTGTCACATTGGTGGGTATTAGCCACTCTATAATAGCTCAAATATTTGAGGGATCTTATTGATATCCCCTTACCATAAATTACATGACCCAAGTATTAAACCTCTATCTAAAATAAAGAGCACTTACTCAAGTTCCCATAAACTTTGTTCTCACATACAATCTGCAATACTTAGTGTAGGTGTTACACATGATCCTAATCACTTTGAGGGTAGATCAAAATATCATCTAAGAAAACCAAAATGAACTTATCTAATAATGCCCTAAACACACCCTTCATAAGGCTCATAAAGACTACATGAGCATTAGTCAATCCAAATGGCACCACTATGAATTTATAGTGCCCAAAACATGTCTGAAAGTTAGTCTTGTGAATATATACTTTTTCTATCCTTAATTGATGATATCCAAACTTAAGATCGATTTTAGAGAATACCTTGGCCCCCCACATCTAGTAAAATAGATCATCAATTCTTAGGAGTGGGTAACAATTCTTGATCATCACCTTGTTCAGTTCTTGGTAGTCAATGTATAAATTAAGGGAACCATCCTTCTTCACAAAGATTACAGGTGCTTGCCAATAAGACACACTCAAATGAATGAGTCTATTTTCCAAAATTTACTCTAGTTATATTTTGAGCTCAAAAATCTCAATTGTAGTCATCTTATAGGGAGTCTATATATAGGCTCCACTCTAGGCACAAAATCAATCTTGAAATCTATCTCCCTCGAAGGGGGTAGAGTGGGAAACTCATTATGAAACCCATCTAAAAATTCCTACAGTATAGAATGGTCATAAGTGTCACCCCTAAACTCTCTTCATCTGATCTATCACTAATTATGATGGAAAACCTCTAACATACCCTACATGCACTCCACCTAAGTTTTATAGCATAAATCACATGAAGAGATATAGGCTTCTGAATCCCTATGATAAGATCCCTACTCCCAAGGTCATCGTATCATTTGATAACCTTGTTGTGACAATCCACCTTAGCTTAGTGTGCCCCAATCTGATCTACACCCAAAATAACATCATAATAACCCAAGGATATGATACAAATATCAAGAGTAATGGCAGAAATTCCAAAATATAGAAATAACCACTATCAAAAGAGTATACTATCATCTTATCTCGAGAAGCTAACTCGACATCTCAATGGTCACCCTGCCTAGATGCACCAGTGCACAATGATCCATAAGGGAGGGTGTTATAAATGAATCAAAATATCTAGAGTAAAATAATACTGATAGTGTAATCCTATTAATATTACATGTAGTCTCAATCATTATATCACGGTTCTTTACTTATTGATTATCCATTTTTGCATACATTTAGTGAGCACATCCCACATTGCTAATGGTTTGCCCAGATACAGGGGTCTTCTATCAGCCATCAATAGAAGATATAAGTTGTAACCCTCATGTATAATTATTTGGGTCCCCACATAATAAATATACACCCTTAGTCTTTTCCTTTCTCATCTACATCCCCACTGACCTTTGATAACCTAATCTTATATAAATTGCAGTTCCATGTCGATAGAACTGCTAAAGGATATTTCCTACCTCTTTATGTGCAGTGAACGAGCTCTCTCATCCCACTACTACAATGGGCTACATGACCGATCTATAAGATAATAGGCATCCTATGATGGGGGTTATAAATGTCTCTATGAATCCTACCTAACAACAAGTAATATCTCCTAAAGTACCCCCATATTCTAGTACACTTTTCAGGTTCTATATCTCTATGACATTCCATTGAGAATATTGAGCTACTTAGACTATTTATATATGACTTAATATTACATGTACTCTATAGGGTGATAATCCCTATCGATGTTATGTTTTATTATATGTGATGATGACATTGGTTGATTATGTAGACTTGCATTGCTTGTTCTATTTGTGTTTGATGTTATTGATTGTTATATTGTGTTATCATTAATGAGTGTTATATTGTGTGTTTATATGAGTGAATTGATTGTGTTTTTTCATGTCTTATGTCCATTGTGTTTGATTATCCTCTAGTCCATGCCATGGCCATGTCATATCCATTTTGGGTCAGAGTTGAGTTAGAGTGAGTCATGTATTGAGTTCTTGTGTGTTATATGATCATGATGTTATGTGATTATGTGTGATTATTTTTTAGCTTGGTGTCATAGTTGAGATCACACATTCTTATATTATGTGTGGTGCCATGGTATGTATCATACATCTATTATGTATTTTATTACTATGTGCCTAATTAATATTATAATTTTTTATATAACACATGATGTGAAAAATTCTTTTTTTGAGTTCAGTGATTCTCAAGCTTCATATTTCACCTTAAAAGATAGGCATACATTGGGCATGTCTTAGAGATCCAGGGCTTGACAAATAGTCAAGTTGATGTAGGAAAATCTAGGTTCACATGAAATATTACATCAACCAAAAAAATATGTTAGTTTAGGAAAATTATTTAAATGTTGTTTTGCATAAGTGTATAATTTTACATCTTGTTTATAAGTTTGCATAAATATTTTGTTGTGTGTAAGTCTCATTATGTTATTTTGCACCATCCTTGAGTGTGTTCCTATTTTATATAATTTTGTGTATCCTGTGAGTGCACATGTTTACAATTTTTAATGGTAGTGTGTCTATCATTGCACGCAATTGTAATATGTGTTTGTCAAAATAAACATGTGAAGCTTTGTGCAAGAAGTAATGTTCATATTTTTCACAAGCATAGTCTTGTAGTACCATGAAAAGTAGTTTTTCAAGTCTATGACATCTTCTTGAACATCAGATCTTTCATTTGAGTCACTGCTAAGGTCAATTATTTTTTTTAGAAGTAGCAAGGTTGGTGAAAATTTGAAGGAGTTGATTCTTCACCGCATAATTACAGAGATAATTTTTTATTCATTTTGAGATTTTTTGGTAATGTGCAATAAAGTTCTTCATATATATATGGATCATGGCACAAGTATTTTTCATTGAATTTGTTGGTTGTGACTTTCATGCAACTTGTTTCATGTGTAGTATACTCTCGTGTGATGTGTTATGCGAAAGACTCAACATTTAATTCCTTATTTCATGGAAAGTTGCTAAGGATTCATTTAATATTTCATGTGATGTATTAGGCTGTGATGCATTAAGTTGTAACATGCTAAGGTGCTTTGGAATATTATTTGAAATTTAATGTTTTTGGCACACTAAGGTGTGTTAAATGTTGTTAGTGAGTGTCAAGCACTTCATGTAATTAGGTGGGTCTTGTGCCTTTATAAGATTTCCCCTACACTTGGGTAAGGGGTGGGTGGATATCTGATGATAGAGTGTTCTAATGTAAGGATAATGTAGATTAAAAAAATACTCTACATTTTATTTTGAGTTTCAGTTGCGCACTCCAAGTTTTGTCCCTGTGCATTTTAGTTTCAAGACAGCAAAGTTTTTTGACACAGAGTGCAGGCACGAGTTTCATTTTTGCCTAAAATTTGTCTAAGTATCAAAATCAAGTGAAATCTCCCAAGTGTCATCAATCGGGACACATTTTATAATTTCTATAAGTTGCTCAGAATGTGCCACGTGTCTCATAGTAATTTAGCAGAGTGTGACAAGTGTCAGCATCCACGTTTCATGTTTCTTATGTGTTTTTAAAGCTTATTTCAATAAGCTTCTCTTAGAATCAAGTGGAAGGCACCAAGTGGCAACTACAGAAGGTTTCAATATGTTTTTCTAAAAATAGTGGAGACCACCACATGCCCCTAGCTAAAAGCAGTGAAAGCCACCAAGTGTCAACATCCACAATTTCTTCATTTTGTTTTGTTGATTGAATAAAGACTGTGGTGGGCCCTAGATTTTATTTTAAATTTAGCGAAAGCTGCCAAGTGTCATCATCCATTTGAATCTAAAATGAGGCCCAAATGTTTCTATAGTATAGCTAGAGCCCCGTAGAGATAGCCATGTGTCACCTTCTACAAGATTCTCAAAAAGTATCTACAGCGTTTATAGATGAGCGGAAGCTACCACGTGTCCTTGTTAAAAATATGAGGAAAGCGCCACCTGTCCCCATTCTCTTTTTAAAGTTGCTCAGGTAAGAAGTGTTGTGGGTCACATTTTTTGTAAGTTGTTAAAGTTTCGACACAGTAGACTGTGATAGATGGCAAAGATGGAACTCTCCTAAGCAAAGACATAGTAAAGAGTATTAGTTACACAGAAAGTGCCATGTGTCTTCTGTAAGCACCACATAAGCCGCCAAGTGTCATTTTATGGTGCCTCCTGAATAATGAGATAGTTTTCAAGTAGAGTAAGAAGAATATGCTAAGTGTCCTCGCCTATTTTATAGTGAAAAGTGTCACGTGTATCTAATTCAACCAATGAACTTGCAGGGAGACTAAACATTTTAGACCCAAAAAATATCCTCTGTTAAACACTTCCAGTTCAGTTAGAGTTTAGTTAGACAGATGGATTGGGAACATGCAAGAAATCTAGAGCTAGTCCGATGCTATAAATATGAGTGCAATCATCATCAGAAGATAGAGAGAATTTTCTATGAGAGATTTTTATCAAGAGATTTTAGACTTTCTTGTTGTAGCCATTAATGTCATTTGCCTTTGTTATGTTTTCTTGAGTTAGAAAGTTTGTATAACTGTGCATGTTTTTATGCCTTTTATGTGACTAGAAAATAAATAGGAAGACTGAGTTCTATGCCTTTGTTGATATTTTTTGTGTTATTGCAAAATCGTCTAATTTGTGAGACTTTGATCTTGTCTATTTTCATATTTTACATTGATCATGCCTTGTTTGCTCTTTATTGTAATTGAATCCTAAAGATAGCTTCATTGTGCTTAGAATTAAGGGTTGAATTAAATTCAGGCGCATCACCATAGTTAGATTTGCTTTTGTTGTAATTGTGATTTTGTTTAATTCTTATCCCTTTCCTAATTATACACTTGAGATAAAGAAGAGCTAGCTTCTTTAAAATCTGGAGGTTGTTTCAAGTCGCAAGTCCCACATTCTTGAAACTTCCCATTGTTGGTGTTGGAAACAGTGCAATTTTAAGCATCAATAATTTTTGGCACGCCCAGTGGGACACCATCTTGAAGTTTCATTCAAGACCGTATGAACTAGAGAGCTACAAGGAGTCAAAGCTGTGGACCAGTAACAAGATCTCAATCTGTTATAAATCTAGGTATTCTTTTTCCACCTTTGATAACTAGTCCAAGAAGAAGGGTCAATCAGTGTATAGCAATACCAAGAGCAAACATGGGAGCACCTATACCCCCAAGGAATTATGCAAGTTGGAACACTGGCAGTCCTCTGATTCTTCTGATACCACCAACCACTTGGGATCTTATCCCAGTAAATGCCCTAAAATCTCTACCCAAATTCAATGGGCAAGATTTCAAAACACCTGAAGAGAATCTACAGGATGTGTCTGATGTATGTGCAATACATGTGGTCACACAGCAGAATGTGGCTATAAGATTATTATCAGTTTCTTTTAAAGGGAAGGCTCTGGAATGGTATCGATCTTTGACCCCAAATACAATATCTACATGGGATCAACTTGGAGATATTTTCTTTGAAAGATTTGAAGAAAAGGGTGATAAATCTTCTTTGTTGCAACAATTGATTACTATCAAAAGGGCACCACAAGAAGCAATGACTAATTTCAATTCAAGATTTCAAAAGACTTGGGAAAAGATTCCTACTACAGTGAGACCATTACCAGGTATGGCTATAGTATTTTATCTTAAAGCTTTAAATTTAGATATATCAGTAATGATTCAATCACTTGGAGGTCAAACTCTGCTAGAGGCTTATGACTATGCAGTCAGAGCTGAAAATAATTTAATAGATGGTAAAAAGTTTCCCCCAAGGCCTCCCATGCCCATGTTTCTAGAAATTACCTTACCTTTGTCTCAAGAAGCCCCTAATCCCATATCCCCAC
The DNA here is from genome assembly GCA_037957365.1 of Torreya grandis. Lineage (NCBI taxonomy): Eukaryota > Viridiplantae > Streptophyta > Pinopsida > Cupressales > Taxaceae > Torreya > Torreya grandis. The sequence continues at coordinate 438,089 of JARHVA010000643.1, read as the reverse complement.
CTATGTCTATGTATACATATCCTTAACAACTTAGTAAAGAATTTGTCCCTACCCAGTCATCTGAGATGGATGATATCAAGAATATCTTAAGGACATTTTCTAATGAGTTAATCAACATAAAAAGATAGAAAAATCCTTATCCTAAACCCCAATATCAAGACTACCAAGAAAATAGATTTCCACCATAGCCAAACCAATATTAGGGTCCACAAAGGCAAACTAACTCTCAGCCAGTGAACCAATTAGTTGCAGTCCCTACACCCTCACAAACTGCTCCCCCTAATTCAAATAGGGAGATTATTCAAGGGCAAAATAATTATGCAAATGGCACCAATGCCTGGTGTTTCCCTTGTAATAATGCTCATATGCCCAGAGATTGTCCCATGGCTAATTTACAACAAAAGGTAGCAGAGCAAAAAAGAATGGATGGACAATTTGCAAGTACTTTTGACACTCAAGCCTACCAATCTCTTGGTATGCAAAATTTAGTCTTGATGGCTCAGATGTAAGGGATGTCCTTACAACAAGAAGAAAAAATAGCCCCTGAACATGCTTTGTTTTCATGGGTTGAAGATGAAGAGTCAGTATTCTTGAATGAAGCTTCCACTTCCAAGAAGCCAGTAGTACAATCAAATTACTACACCATATCAAAGAGAAGGATGATGGAATAGCCTGAAGTCACAAATAATGAGATTATGGGGCCTCCTTCATTTCAAGGTCATTAAAACATAGCTTCTAGACAAGAAGTGCCTCAACCAGTGCAGAACCAAGTAGTTCTTGGACAAATTCAAGAAAAAGCAAGGTACCCTTATTTTCCAAGAACCCAAACACTAGGAATAGTGAATGTGGTAGATCAGCTGAAGAGGACCCCAGCACAAGTGTCAATATGGGACATATTAGCTATTCCTGAGCAAAAGACACTGTTACAAGAATCTTTGTAAGGCCAAGCAGTGCCTAAACATACTGGTATCAAAGAAGGATCTACTAATAAAGAAAATCTCAAAGACACAGTTCCTCTGCAGACAACAACCCTTATAAACAATGCACCAGAGGTAAGTAAATCTAAACCAGAGCCCTTTTATTTAGCTTTGATAGTTGTAAAGAAACTATTGCATAATGCAATGATAGACTCAGGGGTTAGTACCACAGTAATGCCTAAGCAAATAGTTGATGCTTTAAAAATAAAGTATGAGCCACTTACTAGAGGATTTATGCAACTGGATGGCAAATCAGTGCAAACAATAGGGAGAATTAAGCAACTCCCATTGCAATTATATACTTGTCCTAATATAATTGTCAATCAAGATGTAGTAGTCATAGATATGCCCCCTGTATTTGATTTATGTTTATTCAGAGACTTCAAAGCCAAGAAAGGAGGATATATGTCACTTGATTGGTCTCACCTCATCCTAAAAACCAAATATGGTTCAAAGATGAAAATACTATCTGAACCATTATCTAAGGATCACATCACCAATAAACCAACCTCAAAATTAGATGCAGCTCATGCTATACTAAATAAGGAAGAAAGGGTCTTTGTTGAAGAGTTAGGTTACTGGACTGAACATGACCAAGAAGATGAAAATAATCAGTTGTTAGCTATGATGCAAAGTGACCCATATGGAAATTATGACTCTATTGGTCTGGGCACTTATGTCATTTTTTATAAAGATCATGAAATCCCAAATGTTTTAAGGGAAGAAGCGCCAAAGAATCAAGAAGAAAAGGATTTAGAAATCTGGACCTTAAATTTTGATGGGGCTAGAAGTAAAAATGATGTTGGAGCAAGAATTTGTCTTGTTGCTCCAAATGATGAGAAATTTTTAAGAGCTATGAGTGAAAATGAGAAGGAGATCACTATAGGTACACCCTTTGATGAACAAGAAGACAAGTCACAAATGTTTGCCTTAATCTCTGATGAGGAAGAGATAACTTTTTACTTTCTTCTCACTTTGCAAGACGATATGGAGGAGTATGGACACTTCCTTGATCATGTTTTTAACGACTTGTTTGAAGTCATTGGGGCAAGTTATACTATTCTTGAAAGAAGTTGTGAGTTGATTTTGGATGGACAAGATAGCATTGAGAATCAAATAAATTTGGAAAATTGCTACAAGATTTTAGGCTTATCCTTTCAAGAGGTTGGTGATTTTGAAGATAATATTTTTAAAATCATTAAGGATGACCATGTAATGGAACCCAATTTTGAGGTAGAAGGAAATAATCTAATCGATGATATATCAAAGGGCTTATGGTGATGATCCAATAGCCATCAATTTCTTGATGAGACACACCAGTATGAAGAACCAGCATTCAACAAGCTTTCAAGAACAAGAAGAGTATGTATATGTTGGAAGCATGTTTGACTCTGATCCACTCAGATGCAGGACAATCAAGGTGGCATGCAAGAAGAGTAAGTCACCAGAGCTTCATCCCATTCAGCCACTTGTTTGGCAACATAAGTCATCTCGCCATGAAGGAGACCTCAGAAATTCTTCTTTTGATCCAGGAGGGAGGCAAAGATACCTTGTTAATATATTATAGTTAGATAGTTTCCTTTTCCTTATTGCTTTGTTTTCTCATTTTTCTCTCCTACTCTTTATTTTAAATAAGTGTTCTTTAAACATGTGGCCGCAACTCATAGCCTTTTTTTTTCAAAATTTTCAAAACTCTCGACACATTAAATCTCTCTCAAATCTCCAACATTCCCCAAAGTACCTTACGTAGCCATTTCGTGACGTGTCTAAGTCACTATCCCAAGCAAATTCAATAAGATTTTCTAATAGTTATCCAATTTTAATGCCATTTTTGAGACTTTATGGTTCATTAAATACCCCATAACAAGAGTTAAAGCTTAACAGTGTCTCAAATATTCCTGCATCTGCTAGAAAATCCATGTTACCTAAAATTTCACCTCATAAGCAAACCTACTTAGTGAAAGTGCCTTCCTTATTGCAAAGCTCCATACCTGTTACCACAGTTCACTATTTCAAAGTATAGATATAGATAAGGAGGGAGCACGGTCTTCACAACAAGGGTCTAGGATTTATGAATCCCTTGATAAGTTTCTCATGAGCAAATCATATGCTTCAGCCCCTACACAACCCTTAAAGACCTATCTGTGGACTAAAGTCCTTGAAGTTGGTTATCCAAATGACCCAGCAAAGGTGAAAGATTTTGTAGATGGAATCATGGACCCAATCCTTCACAAGCCTAGCAAAGTTCTAAGAGAAGGAGCACATCAAAGATGTCTTCAGAGGGCCAAGTTTGGATAATATGAAACATTCGCAATGAGGATATGGACTTCCCAACTGGCACAATTCATTGTCCCAAGTGTGCATCCATGCCCTGACTTGGTTGAAATATGCATTGAATTATTTTGATTGCCTTTAAATACCATACAATAGGGTCCATTCATTGTGCAAATTACACCAAAGGCTATCAGAGACATGTTGGTCCTATATCATGACAATACAGCTGCATTTCCCACTATTGCCAAGATGCAAAAAACATGGGCAAACATCAATAATCAATTGAGGTTTCTGAAATCAAAATTACAACTAGGGGAAGATGATACCACTGTGCCAGTACTGCCAGCAGCAAGAGCACAATTTGCGCAGGCCAGCCAAGAGGCACTTTCTATGATGGCATTCATTTTTAGAATGAAAGATGATATAACTATCTATGAAGAACAAATGGCCATCCTCTTCAGATTGAAAATTGTGGACAAGACTCAGGAGTATCGGCTTAATTTCTCTGAGTAGATTGCATATTCAATGGTTAAACAACTCGCCCAGTTCTAATCTAAAGGAATTTTTAGGTATTCTTCTTATCTATTTCACCTTATGTTGTATCAAAACTCTGGCATCTTTTCCCAACACATTCATCTAAATATGTATGACCCAAGCTTTGGTCTACATAGGACCATTCATGTGTCTACATGGACACATATCTTGTCCAAAACTAGTGACCCATACAAATTTTGGGAACTTTTTATTGCCCCTATTTTTCGTCATCTAAGCCCAGAGCCAATTGTAAATAGATTGACTCCAAGTGTCTCAATCCTTATGACTAATTGTATTATTCCTTGTGATTACTTTTTTGGATCCCACCATACTATTATTAGAGTCCATGGTTTTAGTGGAGAACCAGTGTTGCTACCTAAGATTTTGACCCTTAAGTTAGCATTCTTAGAGGTCACCAGGCAAGTGTTTGTGGTGGATAATGAATATGGCACTAGGAAGAAAAAGAAGAAAATGTATGATGCTCCATGGGTAACAAACAGCATGGCCCTAGAGGTCAGAGATGCTGAGCTCATGTTGTTGAGAAAGCTAGCCTTCCTAGGTTTCTTTCTAATTGAAGATAAATGGGGATATGGCCCAAATGGTTTCATAACTTCATGGGGCAAGAATAATAAGGTTGTTGTCAGAATTGTGCATGAGGGTCATCCTTTTTGAGAAAATAGAAGAAATCTTAGGGAAGATATTCCTGATTTTTATGTAGAATTAGCGGATTTACCCCTTCAAGAAGACAGGCCATGGGAAACTTTTTATGTTAAGCAAAGGGATTTTGATCCTAAAATCAGAATGACTTCTGGTTTAATAAGAGCATTAACGAACAAAGATTGGAACACTGAGAAAATAGAAGCTTATTGGAAATATAGGCAAGAGATTTTTGAGATAACTCATTTTTTTGGAAATGTGGATTTAGATGAGAAATGGGAGGAACTCTGGGATGAATGTCATCTGCCTCCTATCTCTAGCCCTAATACAAACAATTTACAGACACAGTGTGGAGAATCAGAAGCCAAAGTAGAATCCAGTCAAACATTATAGACCCTAGGGCAAACCTCAACTACAGTAGTTATAACTGTTTGGCCCCAATCTCTCAGTACCATTTAAAAACATAAGAGTGTGGTATCTTCACCACCAAAATCTTTTCCATTAGTGTCAGCCCTTGGGGTTCCCATTTTTACACAATCACCACTAGCAGCAGTGGTAAATGTTGAAGAGAAAGGAGCACAGCCAGAAGAAGAAACACCAAGGAAACATAAGAGGCTGAGGTTTCAACTTGATTCAGAGAAAAGGGTAGAACCCTCACAACACCAACCATAGATTACTTCGGTTGCTCCTCAGGTAAGTGTTATTTCTCCTTCTTCTTCTCAATCTTTCTCTTCTTTTATAAGGGTGACAATTCCATCTGGCCAAATAATATCCCTTGCCACCTCTGTTGTTGCCATTTCTCATTTTTCCCCATCTATCCATACTCAAGCCATATCATTGCCTCATTTTTCCCTCTCTATCCCAAAGAAATTACCTCCTCAAATTTCCCCTAGCCAAAATTTGGCTATTCCATATGGCTTGCCACAAGATTATCCTTTTGCAAGTGGGCACATTGCCTTTCCTTCTACCTTCCAAACTCAAGCAGATGCTGCTAAGAAGGCTAGGGAAGCCTGAATGGAGAAAAAGGGGATCAAAGATAACAAAGCCCTGGTTACACCACATATGAGGTCACATTTTGACCCAATCCAGTAGCAACTAACAGTGACTCATTTGTCACCTAATGTAGTCCAACCAAATGAGCAGATGCAGCCCAAAGATTATACAATGAATGTAGTGGCTATAGATATATCCCTTTTCAGACCACAAGATAGGGTTGAGCTACTAAATGAATCCACTTCTGTAGTAGCTAATGATTATTTTAAAATATCAAAGAAGCTATAGAAGATGGAGGCTGATCTAGCTCGAGAGAAGGCAAACTGTAGCAGTTTGAATACGAAAATCAATACCAATAATAATGAAATAGAGAGTCTTAACAAACAATTGCAAGATACTATTTCTTTTCAGACTCATCAGGCTATTTAGGCCCAAAATGATTCTTTGAAAGAAGGGTTGATGCAGGTGAAAGATGTAGTGATAGCCTTAAGATGGGAAAAGGCAACATTACAAAAAAATGTGAGGAAAGCCTGCTACAAGTTTCTCAACTTCAATAGAAGTTGTTGAATGAGAAGAACAATACCGCTGCTATACAGGCCCAACTTCAAGCTGAGCGATAAATGACATAACAATTGACACTTGAGTTGGCTAATAGGACAAAGAATGCAAGGGTTTTGAATCTGGTTAAGGAGCTTTATGTATCAATATGGAAAAGAATCTTTGAGGAGATTATTCAGCTTAGACCCTCTCTAACCTTTCTACTAAATGCACAAAAATTGTGCAAAAAGGTGGAGACTTTAGTTGAAGCCACTCTGTCCACTGTCTCTATGAGAGTGTTTGACTCTCAAATGCTGCTACAAAATCTATATGATGTAATTGATGGAACATTATCAGTAGTAGGGATTAGTGACAGAATGATCATTGCTAAAAGAGTGAATGAAGTTCTTAGTTGCAACTCCATAGCAACTAAATGCGAAGATCTTCTAGATGTGGTGAAAGAAGGAATCAAAGACATGAAACAACACATTGAAGATTTGGTGAAATTGGTCCTTCCATCCCCTTTTCTTGATAGCAACACTGTGTTGATGGTTGATGAAATTAAACCTTTATTGTTAGCCAAGCAAAGTGATCAGTCAGTTTTCCATAGATTAACAGATGATTTATCAGTGCCTGAAGTGGAAGCTATCTTGATGCCCATGTCCCAGCTTGAATTCCAATTGAAGGCTACAGTTCATATTTTACACCATTTTTTAAAACAAGGATATCATCAACCTTGATTTAGCCTTCCATGAATTGCAAAATAAGCAGGGATTATCTGATAATGAGTGGTTTGTTTATCAGATAGCCTTACTGAAGTCGTGATTTTTGCCCCATTTAATCATGTGGGAGTTTTGGATTCTTTTTTGAGTAGGCTCAAAATTCCTTGGGATCGCCAATAACTGTAGAGTAAAAAATAATCTACATTTTATTTTGAGTTTCAGTTGCACACTCCAAGTTTTGTCCCTATGCATTTTGGTTTTGAGACAGCGAAGTTTTTTGACACAGAGTGCGAATGCAAGTTTCATTTTTGCCTAAAATTTGTCTAAGTATCAAAATCAAGTGGAAACTGCCAAGTGTCATCAGTCGAGACACATTTTATAATTTCTATAAGTTGCTCAGAATGTGCCACATGTCTCATAGTAATTTAGCAAAGTGCAACAAGTGTCAGCATCTACGTTTCATGTTTCTTATGCATTTCAAAAGCTTATTTCAATAAGCTTCTCTCAAAATCAAGTGGAAGGTGCCAAGTGGCAACTACAGAAGGTTTCAATATGTTTTTCTAAAAATAGCATAGACTGCCACATGCCCCTAGCTAAAAACAGTGAAAGCCACCAAGTGTCGACATCCGTAGTTTCTTCATTTTGTTTCATTGATTGAGTAAAGACTGTGGTGGGCCCCAGGTTTTGTTTTAAAGTCAGTGAAAGCTGCTAAGTGTCATCATTCGTTTGAATCTAAAATGAGGCCTGAATGTTTCTATAGTATAGCCAGAGCCCCATGGAGATTGCCACGTGTTACCATCTGCAAGATTCTCAAAAAGTATCTACAGCTCCTATAGATGAGCGAAAGCTGCCACATGTCCTTGTTAAAAATACACAGAAAGTACCACCTGTCCCCGTGCTCTTTTTAAAGTTTCTCAAGTAAGAAGTGTTGTGGGTCACATTTTTTATAAGTTGTTAAAGTTTCAAAGCCACAGACTATGACAGATGGCAAAGACGGAATGCTCCTAAGCAAAGACATAATAAAGAGTATTAGTTACGCAAAAAGTGTCGTGTGTCTTCTGTAAGCACCGTGGAAGCCACCAAGTGTCATTTTTTGGTGCCTCCTAAATAATGAGACAATTTTCAAGTAGAGTAAGTGGAATACGCTAAGTGTCCTCACCTGTTTTACAATGAAAAGTGTCACATGTATCTAATTCAGCCAATGAACTTGTAGGGAGACTAAACATTTTAGAACCAAAAAATATCCTCTGTTAAACACTTCCAGTTCAGTTAGAGTTTAGTTAGACAGTTGGATTGGGAATGTGCGGGCAATCTAGAGCTAGTTCGATGCTATAAATATGAGTGCAATCATCATCAAAAGATAGAGAGAATTTTCTGTGAGAGATTGTTATCAAGAGATTTTAGACTTTCTTGTTGTAGCCATTAATGTCATTTGCCTTTGTTCTATTTTCTTGAGTTAGAAAGTTTGTATAACTGTGCATGTTTCTATGCCTTTTATGTGACTATAAAATAAATAAGAAGACTGTGTTCTGTGCCTTTGTTGATATTTTTTGTGTTACTGCAAAATCATCTAATTTGTGAGCCTTTGATCCTATCTATTTTCATATTTTACATTGAACATGCCTTGTTTGCTCTTTATTGTAATTGAATCCTAAAGATAGCTTCACTGTGCTTAGAATTAAGGGTTGAATTAAATTCAGGCACATCGCCATAGTTAGATTTTCTTTCATTGCAATTGTCTTTCTATTTAATTCCTATCCCTTTCCTCATTATACACTTGAGATAAACAAGAGCCATCTTCTTTAAAATCTGGAGGTCATTTCAAGTCGCAAGTCCCACATTCCTGAAACTTCCCATTGTTGGTGTTGAAAATAGCACAATTTTAAGCATCAACAGATAATATGAGTGATTATTTAGAGAAAAGGTTAAACTTGAAAAGACTATGAATTAGTAAGCAAATATTTGTGGATCTAAATTTGTAATGCATCTCACTATGAGATTGTCATTATTTTTATTGTATGTGCTTGTTATAATTCCTACAATTTAAATATAATAAAGATATGAGTTATATTTGATGTATTTTATTGCATATTATGCTATGTATTATGAAGGCTTCATGTTCTAAGGCATATCTTAATTGAGACCCCAAACCATGGTTGCATCATGAATTCATATTTTAGGTCAGATTACAACATTTAGATTAGGACATGTTGATAAATGGAGGCATTTTGAGGGCATATTACATGATTGTGAGGAATAGTTGACAAATTCTATGACATGATAAATTACAAATGTTAAATTTATTATATTTTTCATATTTAATATATTATGTATATCAGATTGAGTAGATTTATCAAATTAAATAGATTATAGCATTTTATATCACTTTGAGGTACATATGGATCATAATTAGAGCATGAATGTGATTCATGCAAACACTTATGATTTGTTTTGATGGGGAATGATGTTACTACATAATCAATTTAGATCTTTAATCCATATACAATTATTGATTCAAAGTTTCAATTAACATACACACATGTTTTAGGGTTCCACATTTACATACAAACCTACTTCAAAGTTGCACCAAAAATATTATGATGATATTTGTAGTGTGTTTGAGGATTATGCGCCACTCAACTGGAAGCACTTCTCTATATCCAATGTGGTTGAGACATTAAAACTCTTCAATACATGATTTTAGTAGTTGAATCTCCTTGGGGCATAATCACCCGATGGCATTCTCCAAATGAGTTCAAATGTGAGCTTGCTTTGCATACTTTTAGGTGTATTGGCTACATAACTTTTTAATCTTGAATAATTCAATGATCTAAGTTATTTAATATTTTTTATCATAAATGGGAATTGATCTTTACATGTTTCCTTGTTGGTTTTTCATGGATCAAACTAAATATTTGGGGAATACCTTGCAATAATAAGTGTGGTTACACACAAGTATTAAAATTCTTTCTTTTATCCTTTTAATCTAGCATTTTAAATAATAGATTAAAAGGAGGCCATTTTTAGACATCTAAATTTGGTATCAGACACTTGGAAGCATCATTTTTGACATATCTTGACTTACATGGACTTGTGTGTACATATTTAACTCTTGCACACATTTCTCCTATATATTTACCTATTTATTGTCTTGGCCAACCCAATTTGATATCATTGATTTTTAGGTTCACCCTACCTATGCCATATCACTCTATCATTCGAACTAGACTATTGTCATATACTAGATCCCTGATTTTCTCTATAGACAGTGCCAACAATAGTCAGACAATTTTAGTTACTATATGTGTCTACCTTTGCCAAGAACATCTAATAGCTTCCAACATCTAATTTTCAAATTCAAACAACTCCCTTGGGTTAGTCTAAGCACATTTCACATGTCAGTTATGGTGGGAAATACCAAAGTGTCATCTATAAATACAAATCAATCATAAGGTCTTAGGACATGGGCTAGCTTAGTTACTATTGGGAAGTCATATTGAGAAATCTATTTGCACATCCTTGAGACATTACCCAAAATTGATACACATTCGATAATCCCCAAAGGAATATCCCAAATGGCCAAGTTTGAATAGAAAAACTCATGTCAAAGTTCCATGTTGTCAAGTGTTGAAAGTTGAAGCATTGCATTGCATTTTAGACAATGATAATTGAGCACATAAACACCTAATTATAATAAATACACGTGGTTTGAGCACTCTTCAGAGTATTAGAAATTAAGTAATGCTTAATCACTCAATGAGGAGTACTTGGGGTTGTTCAACCCATCTTACTAGCCCCTTTTCCCATTCAATTTGTTGTTGAAAGTGAATATAGGGTTTCAAGGCAAAGAGAAACAAAATCATGATCTACACATAGGACTAGGGACAAGCAAGTACATAAAAATATTCTATAAATGTAGGTGCAACAATCTATGACAAAAAATACTAGAAAATTGGACCTAGACAGTGATGGTAAATAGTGGACAGAACTAGTTGTCATAGGTGTTTAAACTTTGCCAATAACATTCATGTAGGTTTCGGTAATTTTTTTCCTAATCTAATTAGTTACAAAGTTATTAGAGTCATTTTGAGGACTATGACATAGGTATAAAGTAGTAAAAATCAAAAAATAATATAAGTGCCTTCTCTCCCCTCTTTGTTTGGCCATTTCTATATTTAGTAAGTACAATCAATGCCCCCATAAAAAATTATATTTATATAATAAATGTTTCATCTTACACAATCTGAATTCCATAGTTTTATCTTATTTAGATCACCTAAAATCTAAAAATAGTTAAAATATAATTAGTAATCTTTTGAGACATTAATCACAAAATAAGTAAAATATTTTGGTAAACCTGATCATTGACTTGAGCATGACAAACCCTAGGTCTCTTCTACCTTAGGGTTTTATACTATCTTAAAGACTAAGATTTATTTCCTATTAGGATTTGGCTTTCAACCCTACTTTCTGATTTCCCTCTATTCACATAAGCAAAACCCTAACATAATTGCAATCAATGTTAATAGTTTATATTTTGTGATCCAAGCTATTATTGTCATGATTACATGTTTCTTTCCTAAAATATACAATTTGTTTACAATTAATGATATAAAATGGGTTAGATTTAGTTACAATAACACTAAGGATGATATTAATAATGATGAAGTTTTAGTTCTCTTTAGTAATGCTTATTACATTAATATTGAATCTTGGATGTTTTCAATTACTACTTGATGGGAAAGAGCATGTATGACTCATTTCTTTGTTCCTCCCTAGTAATTGTTATAGCTCAAATGTGTACCCTTGAGAGGGTGATTCAAGCCCTCTCAACTCGAGCTATGAAATGGGATTAATCTTACACTAGGGGTGACCTTTAGGCGGATCAAACCTCTAGATATAGGGCTAACTCCCCTTGATGTACCAATTAGGCTCTACTACTATCTAACTTGAAAATGAAAAGGGAGAAGGATGACATAAAGCAAATTAACTAAGGGGGTGATACACCAAATACAAACTATATGCATGTGCACAATATACCAAGAGACTAACCTTAACATACACTACTCCTAATTTGAATCTCTCACGTAAGCACTTCAATGTGTAAGTTATGATATATGCTTAGAATAGGAGGAATAATAAAAAGGTCATATAATGACACTAATGAGTAGACAAACTCACTCAACCCTCACACTTCACATGACCTATAAAAGGAGCTTTCAAATTTCATCTAGGTGTTAGAAAAGGACAACATGCCAAGACTAGTCAAATCACTTGACAAGATCAACTATTCATGCACACACACTAAGTATAATCATAGGAGGTAAAACCAATAGTTTCTTATTGATCAAAGGCATACAAATGGGCATGGATTCACCATACCCAGGTGGAGGATGAATACAAAGCCAAACAAGGTTGAATATATAGAGAATGAGAGTAGAAGAGAGAGAGAGAGGCATAGAAGAGAGAGGTTGAAAAGTGTCTAATAGGAATTAAAATCAAAGAGGTTATATAATGGCTTCATAATGTCTTTCAATAACATGTGTTACTTCTTTGATGATGTTTCTTCTTCCAAATGGCATAAGAGTTTCAATCTTTGCTTGACACCTCTTACTTCTTCAAACTACCCTCTTCTTGGCTTGGAGAGTGACAAGTGGCTTTATTTATCATCAAGTCATGTTGAATTAATCTCTTCCCTTGTTCTTGGCACCTTGCATCAGTTTTAGAATCTCCTTATACTAGCTTTGTAATGATGATCACACCTTCTTAGGTATCTTGAAACTCATTATATCTACTACGCCTCTCCTTGATCAAAAGCATTAAATCTTGATTCTATCCTAATGAATTAAATATATATTCATGAAAGGCATCTCTATATCTTAAAAACCCTGAATCAACTCCTTTGGAATCCTCAAGCACTCTCCAAGACATCATCTTGCACCTAAAGCCCATACTTGTCATCAATTCCTTGTAGACCTCAAAACATGCAAAGCTCTTTGTGTATAAGAATCTACAAATGATCTTATAAAACTAAGTATAGTTTTGAGTACCTAGTATTCCCTTACATCTTTCTTCCAAATTTCATGACCTGATATCAAGTGAAAGTAAACTTATTCACTTGCTTTCTCTCTCTAATTAGGCCTCAATTAGGTCTCCAAGCCTAGAAATTGATATTTAGCTCCATACAAATCTCACATGTGTGAAACCTCAAATAAATGTTTGATTCACTTCAAATACTTCCTAAGCATGCCTCATGTCCAATTTGAATGTCTGACACAACTTTCCATGCTTCCAAATAGCTTGAAATAGTTCTTTTAGCCTTGTTTCATACATAGTGTACCTTGCACATGCCAAACAATTACTTGAGAAGGTGTTTAAAAGAGTTATTTAGGTTTTTTAGGTCATTTTAAAAGTCAACCAATTAGTTTTAAGCACTTAGGAGGTCAAACTCTCTCATTGGGTGATTATAGTGCTTCTTGGTAGCTTGAAACATGTTTATCATCTTAACGATGATTCATAAAGCTCAGGGCCTTAATCAATGAACAAAAGCCATAAATCACAAGTAAACAAGGACCCATAACATACCAAATGAGATTGGGCTCCTATGCAGCTTGTCTGTATAGTTATGATCTTAAGAAGATGCTTCTCAGGTTGATAAGCTTGCAATTATGAGGTCAAGAAAGAAAGGTGTTTGCAAAAAGGAGAAACAATGTTTATCTGGAGCTTGGACACCTCATTGAGGTTTGTGCAACCTATATTGACATATCCCCATGGTCTTCTCTACCACTTATCTCCATATACCTATTGTAACCTTCATTGGTTGATAATAGGGTTTATGAGCATACATGCACTCTTGACCCTAATGGTTGTATTTGAGCCATGTCCTCTCTTGCCCAATGAGTTAAAGCATATGAAATCACCTTATAACATTTTTTTCATCTACCTGAAGCTTTCAATATTTATATTCTCTTCAAGCCTCAAACTTGTGTCATTCTTATACATGCATAGGCCCATGAGTGTTCATACAAGCTTGCCAAGCCTAATTAGTCCTTTCGGTTTATCACTGCCTTCACGCATTTAGTCATTCAATTGAGATTAGTGTGAGGCTCAAAATAAATGGATATACTTCATTTTTTCCCTTAGTGATCTCTTTTTCCTTCAACAACTTTTCTTCATTAATTTATACACATGCTTGTAGGGTACAGGTTTAGGCCTACTAGGCTTAAATGGGATATTGTCATCAATCATCCTTTGGATTTGAGGTTCTTCAAGATCATGCATAGGTTTCAAGTAATTTCATAAACCTGCTTACTCATTCAAACTCAAACCTCATGCCACTATTGCATCTTCTCTTGCTCAATGCTTGAAAATCAGTTGAATTACTCAAGCTAGCATGTAGGCCTGTAGGGTATGTAGATATTGAACGTTAAGCCTTAAAATTAAGTTTTATTAGTGGTCTTGTTATTTATAAACCTGATATACATATCCCTTCAACCTTGGAATCTTTTTTAACATACATTCAAATGATACAAATAGTGTTCTTCTCACTTAGGCTTGGGTTGACCTATAGCTGATAGTGGAGCCCATTATATAGCTACAAGTTTAAGATGGATTATTTTATGTCACTATTTGATGTTCTTCAACATATTATTAGGCCTCATGACTTCCATACATTCTCATTACTCGTCACAATCCCATCTCCAATGGCTTGTATTGCATATTTTCTTTCAAGCTTGAAACCCAACTTGAATTCTCAAGCAGGCTTGTGTGTTACCATTTAGGCCCCTTAGGCATTAGGTTCTGAGACCATACATTCTCCATTGGTCTTGCACTTATCTAAGGGTATAGACACTACATTTATCTCACCCTTCAAGTCTTCAAAATCCATCTCTTGATACACAATTCAATGCATTTTTCATGAAAAGAAGACCTATAGGTCTGTAGACTTGTAGGCTTGCATTTTCATGCTTTAAGCCTCCATATGATGATTGTCTTGATCATCTCAACCATTTGGATCCTTCACTTAGAATTGGTAGGGTCTGATAGCTTTATGTTGTGCAATACGAAAGCACAATTGATTACCATATACAAGCAACTTACATGCGGAATTAAACCATAATCAACAAGTAACTAGAATTCAAAAATAACACAGAATATGAGAGACAATACACAACTTGTATTAATACTCTTCCAGAAGGAAATACAACAAAGAAGATTGCCACAGTTATTCTTCCTTACACACCTCTAGGGCATAAAGAGTAAATCTTCCCTCAAAGCTCTCTCTCTTATAGTCCCAACACAACTCAAACACAGAGTTGGTGTTCACCTCCAACCAATCAGTATCCACTACTGCCAGTACACCAGTGCTCCACGCACTCCACAAGTGCTCCATGCACTCCAAGTACACAAACATATTTCAAGTAGATCTCCCCTGAACTGCAACAACTTGCAACCCAAATGATCTCACTTATGGAAGGATCTCCCTTGCCTTTCTCTTTGCTCTCTTTCTAAGTACACACTGTACTCCAAGTAGATCCTGCCTGATCCTGCTTCCTATTGTGTTGTTGTCCTCCCTGATCTTGCACACCTACAAATCAATCTAGTTCTGCACACTTGCAAACCTGGATCATGCACACATATACACCTCTAGATCAATGATCTTACTTATCATGCAGATCTCCTAACATAGCCATGCACACCTGCTGACCAAGATCTTACACCCCTAAAGAACCCTTCTAATTCTCTAAAACTAGCACCCACACTTGGTACTGTTGTGGAACTAGGAGGAACACCCTTGCTCACTTCACACATAGAAGGAGCTAACTTTGCTCAACTCAAACTAGCACACTTTTACAATACATCTCATGAGTCTCTTAAATAGATCTCATGCAAACAGTAATTAGACATCTAATTACAATAATTAGATTCGCAACTTTTAGTCTAAATTTGGCTCTTGACATGCAAACACTTGGTTCGTTAACTAACTGCCCGTAAAACTTGTAGTTTTGAACCACACAGGTGACTGACGTCGGTCCTTGTCTGCCTGGAGGTGATCGACGTCGACCGATCCCTGACCAACGTCAGTTTCTTCTCTTCACTAACCTGACCGATGTCGACTGATCAGACCGACGCCGGTTGCTCTACAACTCAGCAACCTTCAGCAACCTCCTCCCATGTTTGCATCAGTGAAGCTTTTAGCTCCACAACCTAACAATCTCCCACTTGGAGATAAATAGCTGCACTGTACCTATACTTGTACCCCATCTAATCTATTTTTTGGCTTGTATCCTTCTTCAAGATCAATCCTGAAAACCAACCACCACACAACCTGTGGTGCACCTCCTGTCATCCAAGTAACCTGCTACATCCGAACCTACCCATGTAGTGAAGTCCTGACCCTGCATAGCATGAATCCCTGCTACTGATCCCTCTCAAATACCTGAGAACTCACTTCCTCGAATTGGCTCCTAACTCTCTGATATCTCCCACTGCTTGGGAAAACTCAGGTCTATACTAGACCTCATGTGATTTCGAACACTGAACTGTCCAGCCCTTAGTGTGATCTGGTTTTGCATCCTGCATATTGAACCTCACTAACACCTGATTCACATCATCTCCCACTAGAGACAAAATCACCCTGTGATATTCCATGTCTCTCATGCCAATGAATTTCGCTACTCCAAATTCCTCATGACATGCCACTGAACTAACCTTACCTTTAGCTCAGCAAAACCCTATATGTCTGAACCTACACCAAGCTCATCCTCCACATACAGTAACAGAATAATGTTGCGACCATCATCCACCTGGTAAATTAAACCATATTAGTTACACTGACATTAACTAAAGCCCTACTTTGTCATCCACCTGGTACCATCTGTCAGCCCTGTACCACTGTCCTGCAGCTTCCTCAAGACCATATGACCTGGCCTTCTGTCTCACATGTCTGTTCTCTCTATTCTTTAACTAAGGTATCCATTCATCTCTGTGCTTTCATACCGACTGGCAACCTTACCAAATCTCCCATTTGGTCCTGCATCTTGTTCATGCCAAGCTCCCACTGTTTCTTGGATCCTTTCTGCTCTGCAGTCAACAATTAGTATAAAGAAGAGAAACAACAAATTTGAGGCTTACTTACACTTTCAGTCCTCCCCATGGGCATTTGAGACTCCTTGATAGCTTGTTGTTTTCCCAAAATTCGTCTCAATGACCGACCTCAGTCACCACACAATCTACATCCGATAGACGTCAGTTTCCATGCGACTGTCCTTTTTGTCAATGCCAATTTTATGACCGACATCGGTCTTACCTGGTCGTTGATGTCGGTTCTCTGACCGACGCCGACAGCCACACTACCGACACCACTGAATTTGGTCTGCACATGACCGACATCGGCACCTGTCTGTTCGACACCGGTTCCCCTTGACCAATGCCGGTAACTGTGTTCGCCTATGAGTGATGACTTTTTACCCGTGAGCTCCTTTGAATCAATCTCATGTCCAAACTGCCCTGCTCAGAAGTATCCAGCCTTCTCCACTGATATCTGTCCGCCATCTCCTCCAAGAACACCAAGGCTTTCCAGTTCTTAAGTCTATCAAACACATCTGTCTTCCGCTTAAGAACATGCATCTCCTTCTTGCTCATGTGACCAAGCCTACAAAGCCATGTCTCTGCAATAAAAGAAGAATCAGTAATATAAGCAAGTAGATAAAGAGTACCTACTTTCTTACCACCAACTAATTCAAGTGCATCTGCTGTGAGAGTTCTTATGCATCTCTCATCACCCAACTTCTCTGAAGAAATTAGCCTTATTTTCAAGACCGAGACCTGCATGACCTCCTTCAACACCCATGTGTTGGCTGCCTGCAATTTCAGCTTCACTTCCCCTTTGCCAATTCTTTGGCAAGGCACACCAGCCCCTAAATAAATCTTTCCAAAGTCTCCAAAGACCTTACCATGAAAATATACTCTATTTCAGACTGCATGGAAAGAGGCAACAGAATCTATAAAACAAGATTCTACTTTATCCAAAAAACATCCCAGAGCATCTTGTGCAACAACCCCTGCAACATCTGCTTCTTCAGTTTCTTTGTGTTGATCTTCTACCAACCAACAATCTTTCTTTACCTGCTCTTTCTTTTCATAACACCGTAAGTGATCATCTGTGCTTTTCAATTTCTCCATTCTTAGTGTACTTTTTTTTGCCATTGCTCTACTCCCACTCAATCAGAAACCCCTGAGAGTGACATATAATCAAACACAAAACCGCTCCCTACAACCTTGGCTCTGATACCACTTGTGAAATATGGAAGCACAATTGATTACCATATACAAGCAACTTACATGCGGAATTAAACCAGAATCAACAAGTAACTAGAATTCAAAAATAACACAGAATATGAGAGACAATACACAACTTGTATTAATACTCTTCTAGAAGAAAATACAACAAAGAAGATTGCCACAGTTCTTCTTCCTTACACACCTCTAGGGCTCCCACACCTCTAGGGCATAAACAGTAAATCTTTCCTCAAAGCTCTCTCTCTTACGGTCCCAACACACAACTCAAACACAGAGTTGGTGTTCACCTCCAACCAATCAGTATCCACTACTGCCAGTACACCAGTGTTCCACGCACTCCACAAGTGCTCCATGCACTCCAAGTACACAAACGTACTTCAAGTAGATCTCCCCTGAACTGCAACAACTTGCAACCCAAATGATCTCACTTATGGAAGGATCTTCCTTGCCTTCCTCTTTGCTCTCTTTCTGAGTACACACTGTACTCCAAGTAGATCCTGCCTGATCCTGCTCCCTGTTGTATTGTTGTCCTCCCTGATCTTGCACACCTGCAAATCAATCTGGTTTTACACACCTGCAATATGGATCATGCACACACATACACCTGCAGATCAATTATCTTACTTATCATGTAGATCTCCTAACGTAGCCATGCACACCTACTGACCAAGATCCTACACCCTTGAAGAACCCTTCTGATTCTCCAAAACCAACACCCACACTTGGTACTGCTGTGAAACTAGGAAGAACACCCTTGCTCACTTCACACATAGAAGGATCTAACTTTGTTCAACTCAAACTAGCACACTTTTACAATACATCCCATGAGTCTCTTAAATAGATATCATGTAAACAGTAATTAGACATCTACTTACAATAATTAGATCCACAGCTTCTAGTCTAAATTTGGTTCTTGACATGCAAACATTTGGTTCGTTAACTAACTACTTGTAAAACTTACAGTTCTAAACCGCATAGGCGACCGACGTCGGTCCCTATCTGCCTGGACGTGATCGACATCGGTTTCTTCTCTTCACTAATCTGACCGACGTCGACTGATCAGACCAACGCCGGTTGCTCTGCAACTCAGCAACCTTCAGCAACCTCCTCCCTTGTTTGCATCAGTGAAGCTTTTAGCTCCACAACCTAACACTTTAGAGGAGCTTATTTATTGTATCAAAATTTTATTTCAACACTTTATCTTCAGAGACCTCTCATGAGGTCATAACCTTGTTCTTTGAAGCATGCAACCATAGAAGTTAATGAGCTTGTGAAGGATTTGGGACCTGCAAGGTATCAATATGCTCATTGGTTTCAATGTGAGATGATGGAGGGGCTATGATGTTGTGGATAACATCTTAAAACCACTTTTATGCATTGAACCTATTGTATAAACTTTAAAACTTCAAGTGCAAACCCTACAACTTATCCTATGGAGATCTTTTGCTCAATTTCCAATGCCACACATGCCAAAAGGATGGAAGATGAAAGTGGGAAGGTTTATTGGGGTCTAAGGAGTCTTTTCAAGAACTCACTTTACCTTCACTATCTCAATCATGCATCAACCATGCTCAAAACTGAGACCTTGGGGTTTTGCAAGGGTTTAAGACCACTTGATGGTCTTAGTGATTGTTCATAAAGATGAGGGCACCAATCTAAGAACCAATGCTATAAAACTAAAGGCCATTATACCCCATTTCCCTACCCACAAGCTTAGGCCATGACTCTCTCCTTTTTTTGTACCAAGTACATGAAATTTTCCATTGCTAGTCTGTCAAGAGGTCAATGGAGGTTATGATGCAAGTTTTGGAGTTTTAGGACCTGTACAAGCTTGATATCCATGGAAATGGTGAGAGGAAGGTAAAGAGACACTCTGAAGATGTTTTCACCTGAAATTAGATCTTCCACATCCATACAAGTGCCTATAACTGTCTGCAAAAGAGTGATTCTCTCTCATTTGAAAGTTGAACATGCAAAACTGACATAATATGACATCCCTGACATATATGTAAGTTAGATAACTGGTTCACAAGCTTAGACAAATGTATTTTTACATATATTTCATTTTTTTTCTTTGACATACGTTAGATTTAGTTATATACACTTTCCCTTGCATAAAACTTTACCTTAAACTTCACAAAAAACCTTAATCTCTCCAAACAAGTATAAAGTGATCATGCAAGGTGATCAAAGCATGAGATAATTTTGATAGACAACTAAGGACCTTTGACACCTTTTGGATCAATCTCTTCATGTCACTTTATGACTAGACTAGCACAAGACAAATATAAGACATTACCTTAATTTTGTCAAAACAACCTTAAATTTTGCTAATAAGACCTCAACAAGACCATTTGAAGACCTTACAAGGCATGGAAAGGCTAAAAACAAGGTTATTAAGACATGACAAGCAAGTTTTTTGTGAACCTGGTTTATGATAGCCAAAGTTTGGTTAAATAGTAACCTTAAGGAAATGATAGCCACCATCTCTCCCCTATTATTTTCCCTAGACTTATATTGGATATTGTGGTCCATGTTATCACAACATGAAGAGGTAGGGTGCATCATCCTATATGACAAAATACAGGTAGTCAAAATGCCCCTCCCAATCTTCCTCAACCTCCTATGATACCAACCAATGCAACTAAAGATTATAATGTCATTGATCAACTTAAGAATACTCTAGTTAAAATCGCTATATTATAATTACTCAAGAGATCCACTATCTATAAGGACATTCTTTACACAACACTATGTGATACAACTTTACCCAACAATATAGACCCAGCTTCTTTTTCATCTATTGCTAATACATTGAAGGATGGTTAAGAGGCAATTTATTTTGACAAACAAGATTTTCCTACTCAACATACTATAGATAAGAATCTCCCACTTTTTATTCAAATAAAAAAAAATGGTGTTAAGCGTGTGCTTATATATAATGGATCAGGATTGAACATTTGCAATATCATGTTTCTTTAAACACTTATTATCAATATAGACTCTATCGTAAATTAGATAAGAATATAAGAGGTTTTTTTAATATACCTCATTGAGTTCTATGAAAAATTACTTTGGATGTGATAGTGGGGCCTAAAACATTAACTACTATACTCTAAATAATGTTAAATCATTTTCATTATAGCCTACTCTTTGTTGGATCTTGGATTCATGCTATGGAGGTTTTACCATCCATTGTACATTGCAGCTTAAAATTTGTACATTAGGGATGTTTGCATACATGCCCTACAAATAAAAAACCTTTCAAGTAGTGTATAGTAGTTGAACCTAATGACAATTCAACAAGAGTGACTATCAACAAGAAGTTCAAGTTGATAAAGAAGAGGGGCCCAATACATACAACATTTAATTTATACAATAGTTGAGCCACATAATAGAGTAATTACAAAGCATTATACACTATGATAGATCAATAGACCATATTACATTATCAATTTCTTTGGGCCAAAGGCTGTGGACACATTGATAATTGTCATATGCACTAGGGAAAAATTGTGCGCTACACTTGGCCAGTAGTGGTAGAACATATGCAAGCTACCATTGATGCTCTAAATAAATGTATTACATTCACATGAAAATAATACAATCAAAACTCGTCGTGATGGAAAGAATGAACATCAAAAGATCAAAGATTCAATAAGAAGTGAAGTGGCATCCCTTAATAAGATGAGACTCGATCCCCCACATAGTGTTCAAATAAATGCAATGCTTATGCATAGCCACCTTGACAAGGTAAGGAAAAGATGATAGACATACCTAGGTATGACAACTCTAATGATGATGACATGTTGGCATTTGATATGATTCTTTATCCATAGATAAGCTCTCTATTATTATATCCTAATTTTGCACTTAGGCATGCCTTAGATGCAATCCTAACACTGTAAAAATTCAAATTTAAAAAAAATCAAATTTTTCAAAAATTCACAAAATGCAAATCCCTGTATGGCATTTACCATTATCTTTTGAATGGTTTTAGTCTCTAAGACTAATTGCATGGCCTGCTGCTTAGCAAAGTCAATAACATCAGAAAGAGATAGATCTTCAATGGTTAGGCCTTTGAGATATATATAAGAGATGACTTTATCAATGAGATTATATGGAAAAGCATGCAAAAATTTTAGCTTAATCTCAGTAGATCTAAAGTTTTTACTTTCATATGCCAACTCCCTAAATTGTTTGGCAAAAGCATCAAATTATTTTAGATCGCAAAGCTCCATCTTAAGAAGCCATTTCTTTGATTCCAGTTCTCTGTTGCCAACTGGAGGAGCAAACTCATTAATTAATAAATGATATAATGCAGCTAGAGGATCAGGATGATGGTGAACATGCTCATGTTGTTCATTCTTTGTCATTGATTCCCACCATTGGGTAACAATCCCCCAAAAGAATTTTGAAGCAAAGACTGTAGTACCTACTGGGTCTAAATGAGAAATGACTGTAATAATCTGCATGGAGTTACACCAGGTAGATATCTCGTTTAGAGGATTTAGCAAATCATCAATATTCAGGTACCATGGTTGAAGTTGTATATGGGTCCTTTGCATCAAAGTGGTACTGGGATGTTTCTTATGAGGTCTAAAACTAGAACCAAAATTTACCTCATATGTTAAAGCCGAAACATGTGCTTCAGCGTCCTAATCTTGCTTGACTAACTAGTCAAGGCTTTCTTTTAATGTTGCTACTTTTGTATCAATGGAAGACAACTGGCTTTGTATATTTGTACAGACTTGGTTGGTATTGTCTTCAAGAATGGTTAGTTTATCTAAACTATTTTTGATGTATAAAACATCTTTTACAAAGGTCATCAAAAATTTTAGACAGATGAGAATTAAATCTATAAACATAGTTCCTATGTTTGAACTCATTTGATGGTTCAACATCTCCTTGGAATGCTACAGAAAAATACTGGACAGTGCCCTCTGTCTGCTTGTACATTCCTTTATGTGAAGGCCACCTTCCACCTTTATACAAACTGACTTTATTTTATGTATAAAATTCTAAGTTATCTTCTCGAAGAAGATTCATTAAGGTACAAGGTAACTGGTCATTTGGATCAGGTCCTTGGTTAATCTCTTCATCTTCAATCAAGATGTGACATGTTTTTAAAGCTCTTTTGGAGGAAGAGGTAGAGGTTTTGGAAGGAGAGAGAATAGAAGAATTATTCACAGAGAGAGATCTGGGAAGAATGTTGATGGTTTTAACATCACTCTTATGCACAGTAGCTTGACCTTTCATTTTTGGAGACACTTTTTTAAGCCAATCAAGCTTCCAATCAGATGGTATTTCAACAGACTCTATATGAGCTTTTTGCAATTGGACGGTTCCACTAAGTCTACGAGCATAAGGAAGATTCTCAAGAATTTTTGGGTGGTTAGTATTTGTCATACTATACACAACAGAAATATTTATAGAAGCATATTTAAACTTTCCAAACAAATTTGTTGTCTTTGTTACCCGTACCTGAAATCAACTATATCAGATCTCACGAAGATGTCAAGTTTGTCCATTTTGGTCTTATCAGAATACATATTACTCCATTGATTCCTGGTAATATAAACCTTGTTATATATCTAGCTTTGTGTGATAGACGCCAAGTCAGTTTTAAACATACATGTCAATTGTCTAGTCTTGGTTGTTTAAATAATAAAGTTATTTGTTTTGAGTTTTGTCCAAACCTTTTTATCGCAGTCTGCGATCGAGGATGTAAAGAAATCAAGTTTGGATCTTTAGATTGTTGGGGTTTATTTACCTCTCTATTTGGTTTAGATGCTTTTCTACTATACATGATCGATTGATGTTATTTGTCATATACATGGTGAATTATATCTATTTTTTACACAGTTGCTTTTCATTTTATACACGAGTGGAATGTAGGACATACATGTTACATATGATACATAAATATACAAATATGTGACATTAATTACACCCAAGGGCATGCTTACATTGGGGGCATGCTTACATTAGGAACATCATTGCACACTCATGAGATTATATCTTTCTATATTGGTCCATTGATCATAATCAACTATTACACGACTGACTCTTGTTTATACTTTGTAAAGTGCTATTATCTATGGATATTATGCTTTGTTATATTGGATGATGACATTGATTGATTATGTGGACTGACATTGTTTATTTTGTGTTTACTTGAAATTGACAATTATTACATTTTGTGATCATTGGTGTGCATTATATTGTTTGTTTAATGAGTGCATTGGTTGTGTCTTGTCACATTGTGCATCAATTGTGTTAGAGGATCCTTTAGTCCAAGTCATGGCCATGTTGTTTCTATATTGGATCAAAGTCATGTCATGTCTTGAGAGCTTGTGCACCTCATGATCATAACATTGTGTGTATGTGTGTGGTTACATATATGATTGTTTCTAATTTTGGTGGCATCATTTATATCATGCATCTATTGTGTTATTTATTATTGTGTGCTTAATTGATATAGCTACTTGAGACAACATTATATACCCATTGCCTTGGATTACAAGTTTCATACATGCTTGAATAATCAAATCTTTATATGATGAAATACCCTGCCATGTTTGTGTACATACTTTGCATGATTACATGTTTCTATAACAGATGGTGCACATAACTCTTTCTTTTGAGATGAGTGATTCACAAGCTTCATCTCTCGTATCAAAAGGGGTGCATATAATGTGCTTGTCTTAGAGATTCAAGGCATGAGAGATAGATAATTCACACTTTGGGTTAAATTATGTGATTTAGATTGTACAAATTGAGATATACATACAGTATTATACATAATTATGAGGAACATTTAGGATATTCTATAACATTTTGGAATAGATTATATGGGTTAGATTGAGTAGATGTATCAGATTGAGCAATTGAGAGATATTATATAACATTATCACAGATAAATTATGAGTAAGATTGAGCATATTCATTAGATTGAGCTATTGAGAGACATTTTATGACACTAAGACATGTTATGGCATTCTATATCACTTTAAGGAACAGATTGATTAGATTTGGCACATGAATGTTGTTCATGCAAAACACTATAATTTTTTATATATGGGATCAACCTATGCAAGCACTTTGGATCTATAATACATCTATAGCACTTGATTTGGAGTTCTATTTTGACACATATATCTGTTTTAGGGTTCCATTTTGACATATGTATCTATTTCAGGATTCCATTTTGACATACAAGTATTTTGGGGGTTCCACCTTTACATGCGACACTGAGTTTGGGGTTCCAAAAAATAAATTATGATGATATTCAGAGTAGTACAATTGAGGTTTATGTGGAGCTCAACGTCTAGCACTTCTCCTTCTCCAATGATGGTTGAGGTATTTATACTCCTCAACTCATGGTTTCAACAGTTACATCTGCTTAGGTCTTAATCACCCTATGGCATTCTCCAAACAAGTTCAACAAGTGGGAGCTTGGTTCACATACCCTCAAGTTTATTCATTCTTTGACTTCTCAAATGCAAATAATTCAATGATCTAGATTATTTCATATTTT
The DNA here is from genome assembly GCA_037957365.1 of Torreya grandis. Taxonomy (NCBI): domain Eukaryota; kingdom Viridiplantae; phylum Streptophyta; class Pinopsida; order Cupressales; family Taxaceae; genus Torreya; species Torreya grandis. The sequence continues at coordinate 412,554 of JARHVA010000643.1, read as the reverse complement.
TCCATACATATTTCTTTGCATGTTTTTGCATGGAGAAAGTGGAAAATTTAAGGCATACATGTCAACACAAGTGTGGTTAATCACAAGTACCAAAATTCTTATTTTATCATTTTAATATAGCATTTCCAATACTATAAAAAAATGAGGGCATTTGTAGACACCTAAATTCGGTATCATAGACTTTGGCAACATTATATTTGGTACACTTTGAGATAGTTGGACATGTGTACATCTTTGACTCATTTGCACACACCTCACTATCTATCTACACCCCTATTGTCTTGGCCAACCCAGTTTACTAGATACATATATTTAGGGTCACCCTAGTTTATGCAAGGACCTTCCAAAATCCAAAACATACCATCACCATATATCAAATCATTGACTTCACTCCTAAAATAGTACCAACAATAGTCAAACAGTTGTGGTTTTACCACAAGTGTCTACCTTTGTCGCTAGTGTCCAGGGACACTCAACGGCTATTTTTCAAATTGGAAAGTCTTCAATAGGTCAGTCTAGGCACATTTCATGGGTCGGTCATAGTGGAAAACATTAAAGAGAACCATAAAAACAAGTTAATCATAACGTTATACCCATCTTGGCAAGTCCTAACAAGCTTGAGAAATCAATTAACACTATATTGCAGTATTAATCACAAAATAAGTAAAATAGATAGAAACCTCTATCTATTGTTTGATCTGAGCATCCGTAGAGCCAACTGTTTTGGCCCAATTAAGTGTGGATTCAACAAGTTGCTCCGATATAAGTCCTATTAACTTGAATGGATAAAAAAGGCACAACAAAATTTCCCAAGCTAGGTTGCATTACATGGTAATATGGTTTTCACTCTCCACGTGTTTCTTGCAAAAGGGAACATCGAGAATGGCCAACAAAGCATCTTTTGGTGAGTTAATCTCATGTGAGAATTTGTTCCTAATAGGCCAGTGAGAGAAAAAAAAATTGCATTTAGCCATCCCTCTAACGCAAATGTTATTATAGGTGGAAGGATTCAATCAAGGCAAGGGTGAGTTGAATCCAAATAACCACTCTTTATAGGATAAACTCTGATTGGCCATTTATTCCATATAAATTCATCATGGCCCCGACTGCTATGATTTCTTTTCACCATTAGGTCACTTTGAATTATCTCAATCAACTAGTTCACATTAAGAATAATGGAAACCAAACTTTCCCATCTTATAAAAGGCCTTCTTTGACTTACCTGATCTAATAGTTCGCCACCTTTTTTTCCCATTTGGACTTTTGTCTACCTTTGGAATTGGAAAATGCCTTCTAGGTTAGCAATCAGAATTGGGTATAGCCAAGCATCACTCCAAAATCTAGTAGTATTGTCATTCTTTATACGCCACATAAGTGTTGAAGGATAACTATATGTGATTTTATTATCAAGTTCCAAATGGCATAACCATTTAGAGGATTGTTATAAGTAAAAATCCTTATGTGATTATTAGAATCCAAGTATTCTTTTTGTAATAATCAGACTCCGTAACTTGTCCACTTCATAATAAGCACACCAGCTAAGCTTAGCTCCACAAGCATGGTTAAAATGAGATGTGACCCAAATGCCAAGCCCTCTATATTCTTTTGGTCTAGCAATCATTTCCTACCTAGACAAGGGAAACTTATGAGCTTCCTTGTTTCCCTCCACTAAAAATTGCCTTTGAATTCAATAAATCCACTCAATGACCGTCACATGAGCTCGAAGGATGGATAAAAGATAAACCAAAACAGCATGTAAGACTAACTTTCAGAAGTTTATAAGTTTTCTACCCCAAGAGGAGCATCAGCTTTTCCACCTCTTCAAATTCCCTTTAAATTTTGTGATATCACCACTTTTCCACTTCCTTCAAAAAGGGGACACCCAAGTGATTGAAGGGAAGGTCCACTCTTTCAAAATTAAGAATCGCCCCAAGCCTTATTTGCACATAGGAGACGTTAGGGGGCAGGGGGGAGGGAAATTATGATAATTAATTTTTTTTTACTAAAACCCTTTTGGTAAGCCTTTGGGACCACCTTGATCTCCCCATCTTTGTTCTTGTGAGTTCTACAATAAGAAAGGCGCCATCCACAGATTGAAAATCTCATCATCAAGTCAACTTGCTCACATCTAAGTCAATTATGCCCATAGATGTAAACTAATTGTCCTTTGGAAGAGCATTCGAGTTATGTTAACTTGGCCTTTATCCTTAGTTCTAACTTATTTCTTAGTTGACACTAACACACTGCCATTTTGGGTATTACATGTTTTACTAAGCTGCTTGTTTGTCTAGATAAAAGCAAGCCCAAAAATAGCTCAAACTAGGGTTGTATATTGCATAAGGGAATACTAGGTCAAACTTAATGAACTGAGATTCAAAACATCTTGATATGAACTCTCTTTAGCCTTGACAAACACAAACACCAAATCTACTACCATTACAAGATGTTTTTTTAGCAACATGGCATCCAACAATTGTACGCACATACTCCACCACCGTACATCATTTTGTCTATCTAGTAAGAAATAGCAGACGCTTTGAGACTCTTAACATTTTAAATTTAATGGACAAATGCTGCCAAGTAATGCATAAAAATAAAATTATTTTGAAAATGGAAGGTAGGAGATGGAAACAAACATGGAGAAACGGAAAAAAAAATGTCTTATCCAAACAAACAAGCATATGGTAGAAAATTTCTACAAGGTTGAGTTGGAACGCTTTGAAATATTAATGTTACATTCCATTGCCCCAGCACATACGCCACCACCGTACATCATTTTGTCTATCTAGTAAGACATGGCAGACACTTTCTTTGAGCCTTTTACTATTTTAAATTAATAGACAAATGCTGCAAAGTAATGCATAAAAATAAATTAATATTGAAAATGGAAGCTAGGAGATGGAAACAAAAATGGAGAAACATCAAAAAAAAAAAAAAAAGTCTTATCCAAACAAACAAGCATATGGTAGAAAGTTTCTACAAGGTTGAGTTGGAACGCTTTGAAATATTAATGTTAAGTTCCATTGCCCCAACACAAGTTCATTTCAGGTCCAAACTTCAAGTAGAAGAATTTTCACAAATATTGCCATCTTATGTCCAATCTGATGAAAACAAATCCCATTATTCATTACATCCATGATATTAGTTGTTACCTCACAAAAACTTTAGTTCTCCTCTTATTTGAGGGTACACTAGTAAATACTTTCCGTCCATGACCATACACCAGAATAGTTCAAAGTTCAAAGAAGAACGCTTAATGCTAAAAAGGCTCAGAAGCAAACATGGTTATGACTGTTAATTTCTTCCAAATTACATTTCAAAGTAAGAAGGATAAGAACAAATCATTTATTTCAATATTTACATGGTCTATATGCTACTTCTAACTTAGCAGCTTACAATGTAAATTCATAAAGCCAAATCCTTTTCTATCCACCTCTGAGCCAGATTACTATCAATTATTCAAGTGTCTGCAGTCAAGCCTATTGTAAAAATTCAGTCATCAACACATCTTCTGGAAAACTTCTCTTTCATTTGATTGAACGTTCCTTACCCACTGAATGTCTCTAATTAATGAATTAACTATCTAACTATCTATCAACTTCGCCTCTAAAAATTTTTCAGTAACATCTTCCACAGAATGATCAACCTGAGGACTTTTCATTTCCCTCTGATCAGCTTCTTTCAGTCTCTCTAAGATATCTTCCTTCTCTGCCAAAATTACCTGTAATTTGGCATCCAACTTCTCCAACTTCTTTCTGAGCTTCTCTGCTGCATTCCCAGTTTTTCCTTTGTCCTTATCTGTTTTAACTTCAGCCTTATCTAGGTGCTTTCTTTTCTTGTTCTCTCCACTTTCAACCAGAGCCCCTATGTCCCTTTGCATGACAAGGTCTGTGTCCTCGTCCTCGTCCTCCTTTTCCTTCACATTATCCTTATCCTTTTTCTTGTCTTTCTTCTTTTTTTTATCCTCGCCCAAATCCTCAGCATTCTTTTCCTTGTCAATGGTCTTATCCTTTTTCTTTTCTTTACCCTTTTCTTGGTCTTGATCTGTATCCTTTCCCTCGCTCTTCTTTTCCTTGGCACTGTCCTTATCTTTTTTCTTGTCTTTCTTCTTCTCTTTATCCTCACCAATGCCCTCAGCAGTCTTTTCCTTATCTGCAGCCTTATCCTTTTTCTTTTCTTTCTTCTTTTCTTGGTCCTGATCTATACCCTTGTCCTTCTTTTCCTTAGCACTGTCCTTATCCTTTTTTTTTTCTTTCTTCTTTTCATTATCCTCACCTATTTCCTCAGCATTCTTTTCCTTATCTATGGACTTATCCTTTTTCTTTTCTTTCTTCTTTTCCTGGTCCTGATCATTCTCCTTATCCTCGTCCTCCTTTTCTTTACCACTGTCCTTTTTTTTGTCTTTCTTCTTTTCCTTATCCTCACCCATGTCTTTGGCTTTCTTTTCCTTATCCTTGGTCTTATCCTTTTTCTTTTCTTTCTTCTTTTCTTTATCCTCATGCATGTCATTAGCATTATTTTCCTTATCTATGGTCTTATCCTTTTTCTTTTCTTTCTTCTTTTCCTGATCCTGATGTGTATCCTTCCCCTTTTTCTCACCTATAATTTGTTCCCTGTTGTCCTCTTTATTATCTGTCTTATCGGTGTCTTTCTCTTTGTAGCTTTTCTCATCTTTGTGCTTGTCCTCTTTTACATGGTGATCAACTTCGGTTGCCTTTGTTTTTGCTTGTTCTGGGACATTCTCTTGATTCTTCACCTCCATGTCTACCGGTTCCAGAATTTTACTCAGTTTTGTCCCTTGTCCTTCACCAACACAAATACCAAAATCCTTCGTCTGAGGTTGATCTGTCTGTGCCTATTCCAATTCATGCAAATAACTATTCCTGTAGTTCATACATACCTGGTAAGCAATTCAAAGTAATTTGAAGCAAAAGTTGCATATCAAACACAGATTAGAGTCCAAGAATCAACAGCTTTGTGTGACATATTGACATAAAATATTGTCCCTACTTAGATGCTAGACAGAACCATCACTTCATAGTAATATTTTTGTTGACCAGAAACATGTATATGCTGACAACAAATAAGAATTATCCTCTCAGGACTGACTTAGAGTTCAATCATTAGGAAACAGATTATATGCTATCAAGTAAAAACCAAATATTACATCCTTGATATTTCCCTACAACAAAACCTTAAATGAAAATGTTTCATGGCAAACAATCACAGCTGGGTTTTGAAGAGCAACAGGTTGAATTCAAAGAGATTATCAAATATCAAAGGTTAAGTCAATAAATCTATAGGTTTATTATGCTGAAGGTGTTTTATTGTAGGGTGGACTTTCATGTTTATGCCTGTGATTGAAGGTTAGCCATCCGATGAGTGCTGAAAGCATCAGAGCTCTGCTGGCCACACATCTTTTGGCGTACCCATGGGACCACTCCAAGGGGACCATTGCTAATTTACTTACTATTGGAAATCCAAATATACCGTAACTCCATTATTCTTAATTAAGGATACTAATCAGCTAGAATCAGTGCATGGTACATGTGGCTTGCATTCAAGTCCGTAACATCGCAAAATACATACCAATGGAAGGAAAGTAGCTTAAACATACTTATCTTGACAGACATATGCTTTAGTTATTTTCATGAACATAACAAGCTCAAAGCCCTCCCTAGTTCCAGTAAGTATTAATCTTCGCTTCACTCTCAATATTATTCTTGTTTTCATTGAAAGCCTTTTCGGAAATTCTCTAGTTTCAGTTGCAGTTCATAAGCTTCAGTTGTCAAAACTCCTTTTAACTGTGGATGACGGTTGGATTCAAATAGTTGTTTGACAACTAACCGTTTTGAATAAGAGGTTAACATGTTTAATTTTGAATTTGATTTGGAGACACTAAGAAGTTAGACATATTTCTCACACTTGTTAGGCACAGATAATGTTCTTGCTTGGAGGATACTGACTGTTAATCATATTAACACTCATGCTAACAATGACTCATGTACGTACCAATGTACCATACACCCATCAGCCTCTTCTCTACTTGTCTTTAGATCAGGATGACAGCATCCATATAAGTTTCATTTCATTGGTGCATAGGCATGGTTCTCTATTGTGTAATGAACATGGCTGGAATATAAAAGATGTTAGTAAAAGCTTCAGATTATTGTGATGTTTTCTTAGAAAAAGTATGCAGTCTTGATAATTGGTTTATGGTTTGATTCAGTGAATGTTTAGTATGTTTCCTCATTCAATTATGCCTTTTTGATCATATCAGTTTCCAGTGTCCTCATTTTAAGGGCTTGTCATTTTCCCTCAAATTTTCTTGCAAAGCCCATGGGAAAAACTTCAGTTTGTTTCTTTCTCTCATAAACTAGCGAGTGCCCCAATTTGAATGATGAAATGGGAAACGAAGAGTAGGCTTAACTAAAATTCAGAGCTCCGACAATCGCAGAGCTGGTAGTACAAAACAGAGTAGAAAAAGGAACAAGCTCAACTCTACCTCATACCCAGGCATACAAAAAACTTCCATTCATATTATGGAAGCCCCTTCCAATTTCAGACTACCTGCTTTTGAGTTTTGAAAAGTTTCTGAGTTGTCATTTTATCCTATAAATGCTTTGGTCTTGCTCTCTCACGGTCACTCATTTAAATAGGTGTGGATGTAGTGTAGAAGCAGAAAAATCTAAAGCATAAATGAAGCCCAGCAATTGCTGATGTTCTCTCTTTTTGTCAACCTTTGGATATAAATCATCTTGAATGTCCCACCTAATTTAGGTCATGCTCCTCTTTCTCCTTGCCCTTGATGTATGATCAAAGTTCCTATTAAATACGCATCATAATTGCTTGATACATATTTTCTTCAAGAAATCCATGGAAATAAAAACCTACTTGTAACAGGCTTCGTTTATTTTTTTTTAGGGCGTATCCATGGACCAACATATCAACTGGAAAAGAAATATGTTATAGTGGTGTGCCAAAAGCGTGCAAAGAGGACCATGTATGAGAAAACCTATACCATAATCCGTGGGGGATGAAAACTGAACACAATAAAGCGTACAATGTAAGAGAGAGAAAATAAGAGATTTTAAGAAATCTAATTCATTGACTCAATAAAGAATTTGTTAAAAATCTCTATGAAGAGACATAAGAGTTCAGACTTATAGAACCGGAAATAGGTGAATGAAAACTAAACTAGTTGCTAGTACATATATCTTAAATACATCTATCTAAAAAACATCGAAATGTATCAATCTCAAGGCACCTATCTTGGATTTATCATATAGTTTTTCCCATTGAAAGGTTTTATGCTGATTAAAGACTCCATCACCTTTGCAAAAAATATTCCATTAACTGGTGATAGATGACCTCAATCTAGCTGCACTACTGTGTCAGGCTGGAAAAAATCTCTTGGAAAAAAAGGGGACTCCAAACTCCAATGTATGCCCAAGATTTCGCGATTTTTCATTCACCTTCTGAAAGTGAGAAGAAAAACTGCCCTATGATGGTCAAATGGACGTCAAATTTAAGGTTGTTCAATTTTATTGCCATCTCCCACTATTACATTCCCTCCACACACCTGGCTGACATTGTAGGTTATGCCTATCAATTTAACAAGCAAAGTAATACATATTATAACAGTTCCAACTCAATAAAAGGGGTGGTTGCACAATTGAGACAATTCAAATGCCAGCCATTACAAAGCTTTGGTGCCTCTTGGTGTGCAACTGGCACGTGTCACAGGGGACAAATCTGCATGGGTCGTCTTTGGCACAGATTGGCACCGCGTGTATGACTTAAATATTGTTAAAGGCTTTTGTCAAATATTGTTGATTGGTGTCAATCAAGTGGCAAATTGTTGGCGCAAGAACTACCAAGTGGATTGGCAAGTTGGCACCACTGACGTTGGCACAGAGCTGACCTTGTAACCTAGTCGGCATTGACCTAGTTGGTAAAGGAGTAGGACCTTGGCACAAGTATGAAGCTTTACACATCAAGTTCAGTGAAGGAAGAGAGTACCCCAGAATTGGTGAAAACATCAATGCCGATGTTGACTTGAAGATTGGAAAATATACGTCGTGTGTCAAAAGTAAGTTGAGATTGGTGAAGATCTTGTTTCTGATAGTACCCTGAAGCTGGCAAAGCATGAGAGGTAAAATTTGACTTGAGCCTTGATCAGTCTTACCACTTTTCTTCAAATCTGAATCAGATTTCTTCAAGTGCCTTTATTGAACAGTCTTTTGGCTGCATTAGCTGCTGATAGGAGGAAATTATAAAATATAGCTACTTTGAATGATGGTAGAGTCTCATAAATCAGAAAGTCTTCTTGTTTTCTCTTCATGTTTGAATTGGATTGATATTTGAATAAGTTTGCTACAGATGGGAAGAGTTTCTTAGCGCACATGCTACCTATGGTTGGAAATAGGAATGAAACAATTGAGAGGACAAAATATTGAAGTTCTATAGAAATTTGAAAGTGGCAGAGTTGACTTTTACTTTTGAACTCAAACCTTTTCTTGCATTTCTATGCCTGGGACTGATATAAATTACAACTCATTCAGCATTGAACTTGTTCTAAAGACACCATACCTGTAGCCCCCTTTCTAGATAGTTTTAAAATCCTTTTTAATCAGATTTGTGACGTAGAAACTCTTAAAAAAGGATGCATTGTAATCTGATTTATGGGATAAAGGATAAAAATATAAATTCTTTTGTATAATCCATGATAAAGCAGAGAAAACTGTGAAGCCAGATACGTTGAAATGGCCTTATAAATTGTGATTTATAAAAGATACACTGAGGATTATCCCAGAAAAGGTTGGTAAGATGTATTAGTGAACTGGCACATGGACCTGCTCCAATCACGAGTGCAAAAAGAAGGATTTTATTATTTTCAGATGTCAGGAACTTCTTTAGTGATAAATGCAAGCTTATGCATCTGCTTCTTTTAGGGAACAAATGACACAAGGCCTCTAAAACAGATTTATACCCGCAGAAGTATTCAGAAATTAGAACTATTTTCTAGTGAAAACATAAATTAAGCGCGCTAGAACATTAAGATCCAGATTCCAAACTAATCCTACACAAGGAGATTTTGTGTTCCTCTTTGAAATTATTGCTGAGAATGAGAAACATTCTTTTATTCTGCATCTATTACAGCTGGAAAAAGTCAGTCATTTGAAATTTGAATACAGTCAACATCTTAAAAAATTTGGGTCTTGAGATCTTCCTTACGACAAGAACCTGTGTTGTTCTTGAGATAGCTCTATATGGCTTAAGTTGCCATTCAAGGCACCTTACGCGTGATGTTTATTGCACGAAATGATTTGATTGAAACCTTGGAGATGCATGAACACCTGCTTCAGTCTCTCCCTGATAAAACCCAGATCTGCATTTGAGGCCCCACAAAGGAACTAAGCCACAGCGGTGCACCACTGCAGTGAAAATTGGGCAAACCCTGTTAAGGCAACCATACCTAGTAGCATTTAGGCAAGGTCCCCATTCAGGTAGGGCAAACCCCTTTTCTGGGAACACAAAGATAAGACAATTGGGATCTACAGTTTTCAAGGCTGAGCTGATTTCCCCTGTGAGCTGATTTCCCCTGTGATTGGGTGTAATCCCCACATCACCAGGATTGCATGGGCTGCGTCAACCAATGTTTATCCCTTAGGATTGTCTGCCCTGAGCCTCAGTAATTCAAAATATATATTTAATCTCAATCATATTACAACAATTAATCCAAACAGCTTGTAACATTGAATTGGGAAGTTCAACACCAAAGATCTAGAAACTGAGGCCCCCTAGGTCCAATCTAACCAGAATGGAGGATAAGAGGGGACAAAACTAATTGCAGGAAACCAAATATATGCAGATTTCACAAGAGCCCTTCATATGGTTTTCTTTCAATACATGGCCAGGTGTTAAGAGATTGGTTTTATTCTTTTACATGCTATATTCCAATAGTGGCTTAATGTATTAAAACACAACCTTCAACAGATCCATGCCATCTCACTCACATGAGCAACAAAACTACTGCTAGATTCAAAAATGGGCAGTTCAAATACATCCTGCCAGTTTAACTGCAGACCTTCCAACTATCCAAGTCTTCAGCTTCCCTCTGCACTTTCCAAGAAACTAATTACAAATATGCATTGACAATTAAGACACTTCAACTATAAAATATTGAGGGGTAATGTTAGTTTCTTCTCTGAAAATAAGATAGATGCTTTGAATAGCAGCAACTTAGAAATGGGTCAGGTTAAGCCAGTAAAATGATTTGTTTTCTACGTTTTTCTGATTCATGCTTCTCCTCATCATGCTTCTTGACCCAAATAAATATTGATTTGAATTAAATTAAAAAATGAAAAATAGTGGAAGGTGATGAGGACTTTAATTCAAATGTCTTATTACTTCTAGTAATCTGACCTATCAAAAGCCTCTCCATCAAAGGTTGAAGAAGACTTCAATATATTATGAAACACGCTTCTGGAAAAAATTGTGTGAAATATTTTTCATTGACGCTTCAGATTACACTGTGATCCATCATCATGATGAAAAAGTCGTGTTGAGATTGCGAACTAGAGCTCCTTATATAGATAACTCTAGTAAAGTACATTAATTAGTTTTAACTAGTTTTGTAGGGAGATGCGTCTCCCACCACCTAGGACACATCTCTAGTATGCCGGTACAAGAGATGGGTACGGAGACGTCTACTGAAAACCCTAAACATCTCCTTCAAGTTTCCTTTTGAAAACTGTACCGTATCCATGTGGAAACTGTAAACGCATTTTTTGCAAACCTTGATCGCATTATTGTATCTATAAAAATGTAATATCCCCAATTAAATAACTAGAAATCACAACATTAAGAAAATCGCCCATAAAGAGGAGCACCACAAACAGCATTTATTAATTATTAAGGGAGGAGTGCCACATTAGAAGGAAGTCAATGTCTAGTTAATTAAGTAATAAAACAACATTCATTAAACGGAAGTATCAAGGGACACCACCCTTGGGAAGACATACCCCTTGGGAAAAGACATTTTGGAGGAGACATCTTTTGATGGAAGGCTATGTAGGTATAAATAATCAGCCATTGGTATGAAAGAGATCGTTGAAGAATGTATTCAAATATATAACCATGTACAAGCAGCAGCTTTACATTACTTTTAAAGATGAAACCCCTTAATTGTAGAATCAGATTTCAAAGACGAAAACCCTTGTCATCTCTCTAATCAAGGACAAAACCCTTTGTGGATTTACATTCCATTATTTTAAATCTAAAACTCTTAAGTAAACCATTAATCAATTACATTTTATTATTTGAATTATTATTTTTAAGTGCAAATCTATATTTATAAAATATTATCTCCAAAGGAATTTCGAGGAATCCCTGTATAATATTCCGATTTGGAATATTATGCAAATTTATATTTATAAAACATTAGCTCAAAAAGAATTCCGAGGAATCCAAATTACCGTATAATATTCCGAATTGGAATATTACAGTGGGTCACCACACAAGAATAATGTGGCCAACTTTAATCAATACAAAACTCTTTCAGTAGATATTTGAAAAGAAATCTCTTTTTTAGATTTTATGGAGTTGAGTGAGTCACGGAATGGAACATGGCACTATGAGAAAGATGGCCTTGATGCGCTAAAAGACAAAAAATCATTAAATGTACATCACTTATTGAAGGATACCGAAGTGACTTTCAAAGGTATTATGGATAACAAACAAGACACTGCATGTGCACCTTTGCTTTTAGAATCCCCTGGCTATCCTACAGAAATAGAAAGTTCACATGTTGAACATGGAGAGTTTTTAGAGGTATGCTTAAAAAATCCAAAAGTCAATGAAGGTTGTGAATTACAAACAAATTGCTCACAACCATCCATAGAAAAAGATGAACTGGAAGCTGATTCCATGTCTGCTTCTTCTGTAGGAGGGGCTCAAGAGGTATTAAAAGAAAGAAAAATGAAAAACTCAAGGAGCCAAGGTAAGAACGGTGAGAGAGAAGGTGGTGACATAAAGGCTATTGGTAGGAAGCCATCATAATCAGATTTATCTTTGACTGCAAAAAGGAGGAAGCAGTTTGAAGCATATCAGCCACCTTACAACTCAACTACACCAACAACAGATGCAAGAAAAAATGATAGTAATTATGAAAGGCCCCTAGACTGTGTAATAACAGAAGAACAATATAGAAATATGCTAACAAAGCATGTGGAGAAAAAGCAGAAACTGATTGCAGCTGAAGCAAGCCCAAAAAAGGCACTTGCAAGGACCAAGGAAGCTTAAAATGCAAGGAGAAAGAAACCAAATCTTGCTTCTCAAGTTGGACCTTGACTATCACCTTTTGATGGTACAAATAAATGTTACCCAGCATCAACAACATAAAAGTTGGATGAAGAAGTTTATTTTAAAGATGCATTGTCAGATTTCAGTAGCTCGTATGATAGCCCTTCTTTCTTGCCAAGCAACTTTAGTTCTTTATATGTTACCCCAAGGGATTCCTCATGTGACTTTGGAACCCCAATCATGAATCCCAATTATGATCTTTCCAATAAGGCTTTAGCCCTGGGAGAAGAGCAAGAGGAAGAGAATGATGTGTTTGACTTTATAAGTCTTAGATTCATTCAGGGGGTAACATCCTATTTCATGGGATTGGCAACTCCACAAGCTCAACAAGCAAGTCGAGTTGTCGATACAGTTGGAGTTGAGTGGCTTATTCAGCAATCTGAAATGGAAGGGTCGCCTGTAGTGAAATTGGAGGTGTCATTGGATGCCCTTATTATTATACCACGCAATTCCATGAGCAAATATTTTATGCAATTTGATCTAGGTCATCCTCAAGTGTTGAACAAGTTTGAATGGCATGGTTGCAAGAACAAAGATCCATCTATTGAACATCTTGATGTCATTCAAGCTGAGATATCAAGCATCCATATGGTTGTTGGGATTAATGGGAAACTGGGTAGCTCTATGATACAAGAAGCTTCTACATTGCATATTAAAATATATCGCTTTTTGCGGGATTTTTTCAGAAAGGTTCCAAAGGTGGTTGTTAACATACAAGTTGACTTGTTGCATGGAATAATGTCTAATAAGGAGTACATGGTTATAATAGACTGTGCTTCTTCAAGTATATCTGAAGAGGCAAATCTTCCTTCTAATGTAAGAGAAATTCCATAAGGGAAATCACGTATACAACAAGTGGAAAATCCTAGTGCACAAGTTGAACTAAATCAAAGCATTGTACTTCACAAAGATCAGGAGAGAAGCCACGATAGTTTATCCCATATACTATTACTAGTGATAGTGGAAATCCAAAATGCTTCAATGAAGTTATATAATGGCATTAATCGAGAGTCTCCTCTTGCTTGCATGAATCCTCAAGGACTTTGGGTGGACTTTGGGTTGCTTATAAGACAACCTCAATTTTAGAAATAGATCTTTATGTCACATTTTCAAAATTGTCCATCATGGATATGCGGCCAAGTACAAAGCCAGAGATATGCCTAATGCTTGGATCAAAGACAAATGTTGAGAGGAATGAACTCCATAACGATTTTCGGTGGCCAACAGAGACTGACATCCCTAAACTGACCATGCTAGTAATGGACTGGAGAGTTATCCTTGGTGGTTCGGATGCAACAGCCACGTCTACTTGTAGTTTTGGATTTTTTACTTGCATTAGGTGAATATTTTGTGCTATCACTGGAAGGGAGGAAGCAACGTATATGCAAAATGATCTAGTAACCATGTGTGATCATATTTATCTTAATTCATCTCTCTATGAGCAAAAAGAAGACATTGTATTTCTATATCCAGATTGACAACTCATTGCAAATGCCTATGATATGGATGAGTTTATGTATGATGGTTGTGGGAAAACAATTTGCTTGATTGTAAAGGATGATTTGAAAGGAAACTTTTGTTCAAACTTTCGTCCATCATAGTTGGATATGGGAAAAAGCTTTGTTTCCAAAAAGTAAGAATTAAGAATGGCTTACAACTGGAAAGTGTATATATTTGAGAAGCAATAGCAGTTATTGTGCCTTGATAGAAGGTGTTCTACTTGATGTTCACAACAAAGATACCTAGGATGGAAACTATTCTAATTATGATGGTACAAAGGATGAAATTCAATGTTCCTCACTTGTTTCAAAGAAACAAGGAAGTGATTCCAATCAAATAAATAGCTTTATCATTGAAATTCACATTGTAGCTCTGGAGCTTACCTTCTATGATAGCACGAAATGGTCTTTAGAGGATATCGTGACAGGGGAGAAGTTGCTCCATGCTCAAATGGATTTTAATTTAATGTACGCTGTAAAGGAAAATAATAGGTGGGTTTGTGGACTTGTCAAAGGGCTTAATATTGGAAATGGTTCAGATCTTGGCATGCTTGCTCCCAGTGGATATATCGGGCAAATATTCTTGTGTTTTGGATAAGATTACTATTTCAGTCACTACAACAGATATCTGCATTCATCTTTCCTTCTGTGTTTTACGCCTGTTGCTTCGGTTGCAAGATGAGATTGTGGCAACGTTACAATTTGAAAGTGGAAATGTCATATCACGTTGTAGTCATTTTGATAGAGTATGGGTGGATAAAAGAAGTGGTTTTTATCAACATATTACTATCTGGAGACCCCGCGCTCCTTCGAATCATGTTATTCTAGGTGATTGCATCACATCAAGATCTGTGCCTCCATCTCAAGTTGTGATGGAAATCAGCAATACCTATGGCCGTGTGACAAAGCCTTGATTTTACGAGGAAAGAGCAGTAATTCTTGAACATCCCCATTTACAATTGCTTGAGGACAAGCAATTTGGGGAAGGGAGGTCTATAATATCCCCAATTAAATCGTTGGAAATCATAGCATTAAGGAAATCACCCATAAAGAGGAGCGCCACAAATGGCATTTATTAATTATTAAAGGAGGAGCGCCACACTAGAAGGAAGTCAATGTCTAGTTAATTAAGTAATAAAACAGCATTCATTAAACGGAAGTATCAAGGGACGCCACCCTTGGAACGACATACCCCTTGGGAAAAGACATTTGGAGGAGACATATCTTTTGATGAAAGGCTATGTAGGTATAAATAATCAGCCATTGGTATGGAAGGGATCATTGAAGAATGTATTCAAATATATAACCATGTACAAGCAGCAGTTGTACATTACTTTTAAGGATGAAACCTCTTAATTGTAGAATCAGATTTCAAGGACGAAAACCCTTGTCATCTATCCAATTAAGGACGAAACCCTTTGAAGATTTACATTCCATTATTTTAAATCTGAAACTCTGAAATAAACCATTAATCAGTTGCATTTTATTATTTAAATTATTATTTTTCAATGCAAATCTATATTTATAAAATATTATCTCAAAAAGAATTCCGAGGAATCCAAATTACTGTATAATATTCCGATTTGGAATATTACAAAAAAAACTAAAAACACCTTGTTTTACCATCATTGCAGTCAGATTTGCGGACTCTTGCCGTATTTGCAGTCGATTTTGCAGATTATTGCCGTACTTGCAGTCACATTCGCTGGATTTGCAGTTGTCATCCCCAGATTTACAGTGGTATTGGTCGTATTTTCAGTCATAGTCCTGGAAACCAGGTATGCCTGGGCTCGATGCTGAGAAAAAATGAAAATCAAAAACTGTTTTTTTTTAAATGCAATTTATGGTTTTATCAAGAGCCCTGAAAAGCAGAAAATGTTTTTTTTTGATAGTGACCTACATTGCCATCCAAGTGTAGTGGCAGCAATGCAGGGCATTGCAGTCTTAAAATTTTAATAATAATACTAATACTTTAGGTATTTTTAATATATATATATATATATATATATATATATATATATATATATATATAATTTAAAAAATCAGAATATGTTTTTGATTTTCGCCAATGACCTACATTGCCTTCCAAGTGCAATGGCACCTCAACGGAAACACAGGGCATTGTCGTCTTAAAATTTTAACAGTAATACTAATACTTTAGGTTTTTTTTTTTTAATTACTTTATTTAATATTAATTTTACTTGTTTTTCATTTTTGACATTTGTCAATTAATAATATTCATTTTTTATTTTTTTTTAATTTAAATTATAATTTATAACTATAGCATTAAAATTTAAAATGTAAAACTTATATTTTAATAAATTATTTTTCAGTTTTTATTATTTTAAATGTAATTTTATTATAATTTTTTTAATTCCATATATGAACATTTTAAATTTTTAAGAGGTTTGTTATTTTATTATTTCTAATTTTTTTTTGTCAGATGGTCAAGAGGAAGGAAAAAAGTGTTATATCTGATGTGGAAGTACTGTGATCACATTCACAAAGGATGTGGTGGAACAACAAAGATCACCTGTAAACTGTGTAAAGTATTTTCAGGGCACTTACACGAGAGTGAAGGCTCATTTTTTTCATATCCCAAAAAAAAGAGTTGACCCTTGCTCGAATGAGGAAGCACAGTATGAAGCTATGAGAGACAAGAAAAGGCTAAAGGCAAAGTGACTCCTTTAAGCTCTCATGCTTCAACAATAGATCGAACTGAGAGTCATCCTATCAAAGCAACCATGGAATAATCAGAGCTAGATGTCTTCTAAACATGTAATAGAGGGTGTGGGGTTTTCTCGTGAAAGACCACACATTGGTAGTGCGAACCCCATTGCAACATGTTCAATGTGCATGGTCAAGATGTAATTGATACTGTGATTTCACGCTTCTATGTGAATGGAATACCGTTCAAGGTTGCTCGCTCACCTTAGTATGAAGAGATAGGTTGTGCAATTAGCAATGGGCCATTGGGGTATAAACCCCTTGGATATGAGAAGTTTCACATGACTCTTATTGACAAAGAGAAAAGGATGAGCGACAAATTGCGTCAATCAAAAGAGTGTGGTCTACAAAAAGATACAACATTATATGATGGACAATTAGGTTGATACTAAAAATTATCCACTTCTGAACATTATGGTAACTGTTATCACTCTGGAGTGCACCCTGCTTGAAGATGTGCAAAGCACACCCTCACTCCAGTTGATACAATTGAAACTTCTCAGAGTGTGGGTGACTCTATGATGAGAAGAACCTCCAGAGAGGGCTGGTTCCCTTAGGATTTTTCAATAAATTTGACTACTGTGATTTTGGAGTGAAAAGGGGAAGAAGGAACTAAAAAAAAACTAATTAAAAGGGGGTGATACACTTGAATTGTCTAAATCCTCTGAAGTTAGTGAAATCAATGCACACATATAATCAATTGAAATCTATAATTATGTCCTTAAGTATAAATATTTCAAATGAAGGGTTGAAAACCTCTTCAAATGCCTTGTAAAAGGGTGAGAAAAGGAGAGATAGGTGAGGAAAGGACCTGCAAAAGGAGATAAATGAACTATGATTGAAAATACGACCAATACCATTGCAAATCTGGGGATGACAACTGCAAATCCAATGAATGTGACTGCAAGTACAGCAATCATCGGGTTTTTTTGTAAATGAACTTTTTCGAATGATAGGTACCCTTCGAATTTTTTTGTAAATGAACTTTTCCGAAGGTTAGGTACCCTTCGGGTTTTTTGGAACTACCCCTCGGAATTTTGAAATGGCCATTTTTCCTTCAAACGTGTTGAACTTGTCCTTTCGGACTTTTGTCTTGAACTTTCCCGAATGGTAGGTACCCTTTGGGATTTTTGTAATGATCCTTCCCAAAGGGCAGATACCCTTCGGGTTTCTTGAAAAGTCCTTTTCCCTTCGTTGAGCTGTCCATTGTAATTCTTTCGGACTTCTTGTAAAGTCCTTTTAAATTTCTTTTCCCTCGGACTTTTTCCCTCGGACAAAAAGTTCGAGGAAATTGTTCCCACACTTGGCTAGAAAGAATTATGAGAAAGAAAACACCTAGGAAAGAAAACACTTGATATTCGAAAAAGTAAACCTGTACGCATGCTTCTGATCGCGTGCTTTCATCTATAAGTGAACTTACAAGCCTGTAGGTTAACTTTAAGGATGGTTGTAGCTTGATTAATTCTTCATTGGCTCTTATCAAGGCCTCACATGTTTTATAACCGAATCCTTGTGAATGACCATCACCCTACATATGTCCCCTGTAGAGTTATCTTTTTGGTGATTGATTGTAAGTGCATATGATGAGCAACCCTATATAAAGCCTTTTGAACCTGAATATGCCTTTTTGAACCTGTTCTAGATGTCTTGCCCTTGCACGGACTGTAGCTTGTCTTTCACCCCAAAGAAGGCTCAAAGGCAGATTTGATCATCATTCTTCATGGTTGTATTTGTCAATAAATCTTGATAAAGACATTTTCTTATTTCAACATATCATCCTTGTGAACACACTTGACTGTGTAACATTGTTGTAGGTCTCTTCATCATGACTGTATTTGATACTTTGATTGTCTACCTATCCCTTTGTTCATGCTTTTAGAATATAATTCATCAATTTGACCAGCTGTATAGGGGATTTGAGTGTTTTGGGGAAAGTTTCAAATAGTAGGGGTAGTAATTTGGCCTTGACAGGCCAAATTACTAAATAGTAACTTGCTCCAAAGGCTCTTATGTTTTGAAGCTAATCGACTATTCGAGACACGAAATATGCAAAATTCCTTCAAGACCAACTATGTGATGCAATTGAAGAGGTGAGGGCATCATATGTTGTCCAAGTTGTTATTGGCGTTGCCCTAGTTTGTAAAGCAACTAGCTTGTTGATGCAAAAAAATACAAACATGTATTTTGGACACCATGTTCTGTACATGCATTAAATAATGCACTCAAAGACATTGGCAAGTTTCAGTGGATTTTTTAGCTTATTGAGAAGGGCAAGAAAATACCAATGTTCATATACAATCATCGCCACGCAAGCCATTTCTAGGAGATTTGCCAAGATATAACTTTTTGAACATGTAGATATACAATTGCTTCTTTCTTCATACTTCTTGACCATCTTTGTGCTGTCAAATGGGCCTTATGTTCCATTATAGTTAGTGATACATGGACAGCTTGGAGAAAATCTACATCAAAGACTGCGGTTGAAGTGAGGTAGTCCTTGATAACCATTTTTAAGCTAATGTTAATTTTTTTGTTGACTTCATTCAACTCATTTGTGAGGAAATAAGTTTTATTATTTCAGAAAAGCCATGTTTGGGGGAGGTTTATGAAGAAAATGATTCTGTGTAAAAGAATAAAAAAATCACAGACTTAAGGGATCCTTCTCTTTATCATTTGATTAAGGAAAAGGTACATGGAAGATGGCATAAGCTTAATGCACCTCTACATTGTGTAGCTTATACTTTAAATCTAAAGTGGTATGATATAGAAGTCACCAAGAAGAGGGCTCCATATGAGGACGAAGAAGTAATTAAGGAATTTTCAATTGCAGTGAAAAATATTTATGGTCTAGGGGAGGAGGTTTCTACTATCAAGACTCAATGGAATATACTTTCATGTGGTTGTGGTCAATTTTCTATGGTGGAGACTCTCTATGATATGCATGTGAAGGACCCAATAGACTAGTAGTGGAACCATGGCAATGAAGCCCCTGAATTGCAATCGTTTGCAATACAATTACTCTCACAAGTAGCTAGTTCTTCATTTTGTGAGAGAAATTAGGGTACATATGGGTTCATCCATTCATTGAAGAAGAACTAACTAGACTTAAACAAGGTAGAGAACCTGGTCTACATTCATAGCACGTCTCATCTTCTTTCTTGTTAGACCCAACGTAAATGAAAATCCCTTCAACAAAATAGAACCAAATTTCACCTAATGGAGCAACAGCCGTATCTTGGAGGATGATGTGCTCGAGGAAAATGGCCTTAATTATTTGCCACCTGTTATATTGCCTGCAGAGGAGCCATAACTTGAAAGTGATGAGTATATAAAGAGCTTCCTAACGACGGGCCTAGCGACTTATGACATAGTAGATGTGGCAAATGAGATATGATTTAAATTCACATTTGTGATTTTTGTTTTCTGCATGCCTATTTTTCGGCATGTCAATGTGTGTTACAATGTACTCTTGACCCTTGTAACAATCCTTGCCCAATCTGCCCTTAATTGTCTCAATTTGCTGCCTTGTAATTTCTTTCAAACACTTTGTATGCAAAGTGCTTCTTGCTGGTTTTTGTCACAGTTTGATGATTTGTTTGAATGACGATGGATTAAAGCTTCAAGTGTTTATAGAACAATGCAAGAATGACAATGCTAAGTTCTAGATGCAAGAATGACTTCTTTTTTGTTCTTTTCTATGCAATTAGATGAATTCACAAAGCAAACTAATCACCTACAGCCAATGGACATTTAGTCGAACAATTGGCATGCAACCTACTATCTCAATGCAAATGCTCAAAAGATTACTATAAATGACCAACAACTTGTGATTCTTATTTGTATTGATGATTTGATACAATGCTCCACTAGACTAGCCAAGACTCTTGGCATAAACAAGAATTACAATTATATGGTATGCTGGTATGAAAGATGCACACCTACAACTGCAAATATAAGCTATACTAAAGGATGAATTGTATGCAATGAAATCCGGTTGGATTGAGGCGCCCTTGAGAATAGATGGAGCAAGCAATTTCCAAATGAAAGGATCATCTCCCAAGCCAAATCGAATTTTCCAAGCCAGTTGCCCATGTTCTGGTCTGATCTCAAATTTAAAATAATATGCAATGAATATGCGTTGTCTCAAGCATCTAATATCATCTCCATGCTCCAAGGAAGTGGGCGCACCAAGCCAAACAAAGAATCGATGCAAATTGGAACCCCCACAAGCAAAAACGTCCCTCCTAATGGCATTTTTCTTTGACTGTAAATATCTTATTTTTATATCAGATTTCTCTACAATACAATTTGCTCTCTTAACCAAGGAAAATCGATGCCAAGCTATATAAAAACCAACACCAAAAAATAGCCATGCAACCTCCACAAATTCACCAAATCGATTTCTCCAAAATTGGTCAATGGCCACAAATTTTGCTCCAATTGAGATGACTGAAATATCACCTCCAAAATGCAACCTTTCAAGAGATATTTCACTCCCTCAGTTATGCTATCAATGGAAGTTATTGTTCCCAAAGACAAATTTATTCATTGCAGAAAACTCTAGGCTCCACAAGCATACCACAACAAAGACAACATCAAATCTGGATGATTCATAATGGCAGCCCACACCTCCCTTTATACATTTTTTTTTTCCTTCATTTGGGAAGCTTCTAGAAACATCATAATATTTTATTATTAGTTTTCCCTTTTAATATATTATATTTGCACTTTAATATAAAATAATGAATAATAACATAAAGTACAAATATAACATCATTTTGTAACATGAGGTTCCTAAAAATAGAAACATTCTAATAAATCATTAGAAAACCTCCAAAATATGTCGAAACATCCCCAAAAAAACCAACTACCATTTGGATAACTGCGGAGAAGACCCTCTAACCATGTTGTATTAGCCTACGAGTGCCACTGATAGGCTAATCATGCTGAAAGTACAATGTCTAGCTAGAAAGGGACATTACAACCCTTTATAAGATGAGATATCAAATATCAATATAATTACTCATCTTTTGTCAACATCTAATTTTCTTTAAAAAGTTATTTTAATGCATTTTACATTTTATAAAGTGCCATTGCATAATACATTATATATATATATATATACACCTTATCGGATACGCCCCCCTAAGCCCTGGGAGCGTGGGGAAACGCTCCCCAGATACAAGAGCGCGGGGGGAGCGCAGGGATACGCCCAGGGAGCGTCCCTGGGCTGTGGATACAACTGGATACCTCTGGGTGACGTATCCGGCCGTATTGTGGCGTTTCCTACCAAAAAAAATTATTTTTTTTCCAATTTTGCTTAGTAAAAAGTCAAACACGGACTTCAAAAAACAAAACAAAGTATGAAAACCTCTCTGCAATTTCAATGGCTGCCTGTGTTTGACTGTTTTCATTACGTGAGCCTCAGTCGATTCATTTGTATCTTCTTTATTAGGGCTGTATACAACAGCTGTGAAGGTTGCCAGAGCAAGTCAGCAAGTCTTCCAGTTATTGGATCGCGTTTCGGCCTTGCCAAAATAAAGGAAATAAATGTTTGTAACATGATCAAGATGAGGGAGAGGTTGAAATCAATTGTCATTTTTTGCTCATCCTTGTATGTCCCAAAAATATGGTTCTCTAGGACTCTTTCTGTGCAGTACATATGGTAAGATCATTTGCACAGGGATGATACAAAAGCTCAACTCGTGAATAAGCTCAAAGAAGAGAACAGGGCATAGTCTTAAGTTGATTTAAAGCCAAGTCATCTCATTGTAATCTTCACCAAACTACAGGGAGTGGATTTTCTTTTGTCTTTATTTTTGTCCTTACTGGTAGGTTGTAACATTTGCATTATGTACTTGTAATAATAAATAAGACTAATCTAAGTTCAACAATAGAATATTATGATATTTGGCATTGAATTATTAGTATGTTTTGTGGTTATTTAACTTATTATGTTACTTCAATACATATTTTGTGGTTAATTTTGCTTATATGTCTATATTTTTATATTTTTTAATTTTTTATATATATTTTTGTACGGTCGTATCCAACCGTATCCAAAACCCCCCAAAAAAAATCGTCGTATCCCTATATCCGATTCTCATGCCCATACTCATATCAATAACTTATACACACACACACACACACACACATATTGTCGTCTCTCATACCCGTCTCCTATCTTTCTAAGAAATGGCGTACCAATAACAGTAGCCATTTCCCCGCACCCATAAGCATCTCCTAGCAACTATGGTTTCAACTCCTAATTAAAAAATAAAATAAATGAACTAACCGTTAGCACCATTAATTGTTTTTAACTCCTAATAAAAAAAATATTAAGTGAACTAGTTGTTATAACTTATCACCCTTAAATAGGTTTAACCACCAAAACACAAATATTAGATGAACTGGTTGTTACAACAATTAATTAGCTTTAACCACTATTTCAGAAAATTAAAAGCAACTTCTTTGGTGGTAAGTTGTTTAAGCATATTAATAACTGTTCTCCATGTGTAGTTTAAGCCCAAACCCTCATCTCTATTCCAATTTTGGGTGTGCTTGCTAATCTCAGCTACTTTCCTCAAACATCTTCTGAAATAGTGATCATTGCCAAAACCTGAGCTTTCTCAATGCAAATAAGGTGCTTGTTTTTGTTATGTTTTGTCAAAGTTGACTTGATGGCTCGTTCACACTTTATATCTATGTCACAATCGTTGATCTTTGTACTTATGGAATGGCATGTTGCACTAATGTACAATCAATCTAATGAACACCACTTTTCTAAGTTAGTTCTTGTCGATCCGTGGAAGATTTGATCAACTTCCTTGTAGTTCCTTATGAGGTAGAAATGTTGATTTAATGCTCTTCTTTAGAATTTTTGAGATCTTGTTGGAGATTCCCTCAATATATGGAAGGAAAGCCACTAAGACCCCTAATGTATCTTCTCTGAATTGCTTCTTCTCACGACTTCTTCTCACCTATTTGAAACCTATAGAAATTTATTTCCCCTTGATATAAGTAAACTTGTCTCCACATCAATCCATATGGCCTCTTTTCAGGCCGGCCGATCCTTTTGATCTTGACAACTCAACTAAATCCATGGCCTAAATCCCCAATACAGCACCTCCTCCATGACATCCATAAGAGAAAAAACAAATGTGTGTAAAAATTATGTACGATACATGAGTCAATGTCTTAAATATATGAACCTAGTAACTAGTCAAAATTAGGAATACAATATCTCTACTTTATTGGATCCTTCACACTGGGGGGACCAATCCTAATACAACATGTTTCAGATACCAGCCCTAGTTCGATACACCTCCAAATATGACCCAAGTACCACCCGACAGGGTCAGGTACATCCGGGTTTGTCCTTCACCCTAGGAGGTTGGTCACAGTCTGATATGCCTTTGGATACGGCCCAGGTACTGCCCGACAGGGTCGAGTATGCCCAGGTTCGTCACCCAACCCAACCCGGTAGTACACAGACCATATCCACAGAGAACCCATAGTCAAAAATCTTTTTTTGTTTTACCTTTAAAAAAGTCAAATTTGGACTTTAAAAACAATACAAAATAAAGAAAAATATGAGGAAACCCTAAAGGCCACTCATGTTCATTTTATCATAAGCAAACAACAATAACAACACATGCCAAAATTGTAGATTTATCTTCATTTGTGTATACATTTGCACTGATTTCAACTACTGAGTATCATGACATTTGGAATTGAGATATTAGTAGCGCTTTCAAAGTTAAATTGCTTTATGGCTATTTAATTTATTTTGTTTACTTTGCATATTATGTGGTTACTTTTGCTTATTTAACTATATTTTTAAATATTTTATATATTTTTTTGTATGGCCAAACGTGAGCAAGAGAAATCGTTGTACCAGCATACATGTAAATGTACTAGGATCAGCTACTTAGCAAAATTTAAACAATATAATGTAAAATTAACCTTCATATGGACTTCTATGAGAGAGTCTTCTCCACTAAATTGGTGTCTCACTAGACCTAAAAACTTAGCTTTATTACGATTCATTTTGTAGTACTCTATAAATTGTTGAAAAATAATTAAGATATTGTAATATTATCATAGTCATGGAACTTTCCAATTACAAGAGATCTCTAAAATAAAATTGGGTGTATAAAGAAGCTTAAGTGAAATATAAGATGTTGTAGAATATACGATAAGAGTTTGACTTACCTAGAAAAATTTGCATAGTTCTATATACTCGGTTGTATAGGCACTAAAATTCAATATATTATAATTTATTAATTAGAATTCATGATTGTGTTTGGTGAGTCATTTGACTTGTAGTCACAAGACGCGGACTCAGGAAAAACTTAGGAAGCCTATTTTTTACACCAATCCGGACTCTGACAAAACTCAGCAAAACTTGGCAAGTTTAAAAAAACGTTAAAATTTTGAATTTCAGGGGAAAACTATTAATGTACATTCCATATCATATTACATCTACCATACACACTTATACAACGTAAATGGTGCCTATCCAGCCCTTGCACATAAGCAATCAGCTCCTTCAACTTTCAAGCAAAAATGAAAAATCAGAATGAGAGAGTGAAAGTGAAAAGGCGAAATGGGCAAGTCAAATGAGTATTCAAAAGGTCATTTGGGTGTTTAAGGACCTAAGTGGCCTTTTTATGTTTATCTTTTTTTCATTTTCTGACTGAGAACTTTTTTTTTAGTGGAATGCAATAATTGCAGGATATAGATGCCATTCCACACTTTTTTTTTAAACTAATGACACCCTTTACCATGTAAAAATTTTCGTGTTTTTATGTATTCAGCCTTGCAGGTTTTAAGTTTAACACGGGTCATATCATAACGACGAGCATGGCGTCTGATCTTCAGTGGATATAGGTATTTGAGCCAAGGCAAATGGGGGTGTGTAAATTCCTAAACAGTTATATGACTTTCCAAATATTACAGAATGTACTGAAATTGTTTGACCAAAAAATACAAACGAGACAGGGTCTAATGGAAGGTGATGGTTGTCAAGTTCGCAATGCAGATAAGGAGATCTGGTAGTTCGAGTTGTGAACGCCTCAACCATAAAATGCAATCCGTTTTTATATCAATCTTAGAGCAACCTGTAGAGAGGGTCAATTGAAGAAGGCAATACAAATTCTTCTTACTACAAACAACCCTCTTCTAACTATCCTGCAAAATAATTTACTATTGCAGACCTGCATTGAAAAAAACAAATTATGCTCAAAGAGGCTGCCCTTTGGACTCGCAAATCTGACCAGACGCATGAGTCTTGAAAGCAGACTCGGTGAGACTACATACCTAATTTAAGCCTCGACAAGGGTGCCTCGGATCTGGATTGATGAGTCCTTACTTGGAATCACTGAATCTCATTACTATGATTTGACTTCAGTTAGTGAGGACTAACTAAAGAAAAAAAGATGACAGAGAATTTTAAGGTTCAAACGTTCATTAAGCATTCTTAATAGACCTATGATCAAAGTTACTTGGAGAACAATTTTCTATTCAATGGTATGTATGAGTCACTCAATCACAAGCCCCAAGAGTAGACTCGGCAAGTCTACAAACCTAATTTCCAGCCTTGCTGAGGGTGCCTCAGATCCAGATCGACGAGTCCTGACTTGGACTTGCCAAGTCTCATTTCTATGATTTTACTGTAGTTGGTGAGTACCAATTGCCAAAAAAATGATGACAGCGAGTTTTGAAGCTCAAACGTTCATTAAGCCTTCCTCAAAGACCCTATCTATTGGGTAAATATGGTCAACAATATAAATATCCTCTAATATAGGAAGGAGAGAAGACCATACTAGGACTAACTACATACAATTGGCCATGCCACTACGCAGGGCAAAGACTGAAAACAAGAGTTGTTTGTAAGAGAAGTATCGAGGATATAATAAGGAAACTACATGCAATGAACTAACGAAAAAGGGAAACCTAGATCCAAGATGGTAAAAAGCTAAGCTAACAAGATATAAATGCCAAACGGCTATAAGGAATTGTAACCGCATGCAAAGGTAGTGAAAACTCATCTAAGCATGGATAAAGGAATCTAACTATGGTTGTATCCGTAGGCCTAGATAACATAGACTAGTATAAGCATAAAGATAATCTAGGTGAGGAGATCAATGACAACAACATACAACTCTAACAACATGTAGAATACATCTATCTACTATAGTAAATAAAATGTATAAATTACTCCATATTGGAGAATTTCTTCAGTGTGAAAGAGCCAAAGGTTCAAACATACATAGTACAAAATGGGGGTCAATCAGCTTCAATATTTTATTCCACACCACAATAGTTACATATATAGTGAAGATATCTCCTACATTTAGGCATATCGTCCTCATCCTTATCTCCCTAAATATCTCAACATATCTCCTAAATCTCTTACAAATTTATCTCCTACAAACTCTCTTAAAACTCCTATTCTAATGTGATTAATATTCATGTAATAATCACTTACATTAT
Organism: Torreya grandis; assembly: GCA_037957365.1. Taxonomy (NCBI): domain Eukaryota; kingdom Viridiplantae; phylum Streptophyta; class Pinopsida; order Cupressales; family Taxaceae; genus Torreya; species Torreya grandis. The sequence goes on along the minus strand of JARHVA010000643.1, from coordinate 385,465 downwards.
GCATTATTTGTTCCACTTATTGTTTTCCCACACACCCTAATTAACTAATCATCTAATGTAGAACACCTAAGCACCCATGTGAGGACTAATTCCTCAACATAAAAGAAAGAAATTAGAGACAGGGATACTTACCTCGAGTTAACTTGTCAGCACATCAATCTCACCCTTGGCTCTAATGGCACATTGCAAGAGATTTTATAGGTGAAGGCATCAAATGGCAAGGATGAAGACCTATTCTTTATTGGGGATTCCAAAGACTAAGGGGCACCTCCTTGCTTCAGCATCCTTCTTTTGAGCTACAAAGACCTTGAACAAGACTAGACCTCCACAAGAATAAGATTATATCTTATAATTCCTCTTATATACTTAGAGCAGACTTTTCGTGCGCAAGCAGAGTACATGAGTGTTCTATCAAAATGACATTTAGGAACCCTATAAATACCAGTCAAAGTTTTAAAAGTGACCTAGTTAAAATGCCAACAAAATTGACCCAGATCGATTTGGTATAATGAATCGGGAACGAAACAGTATTTGGTCGGCCATACCACTCTAGTACAAACAAGCAAACAATTAATCAATGATTGATTTAGTAGGAAAGCGTCACAGGGATGAAAATAGACTAAAAATACATGGGATAATATAGAACTAGATTGATCAAATCAATCTAGTAGGAAAATTTCAAGATGCTAACTAGAAATAGAGGAATGAATGGAAAAGAGACCTGGAGGAGGTTAAACTGAGTTGAAGTCATGCTAGTGATGATAATAAGGTATAATGGGATAATATGAATATCTCTCGCAAAACACCTCGAACCCACCCCTTTCTGGGTGCACTCCATAGGACAACACTTTGGGAGATTGATGCGTTGACGAGACCTGCAAGAAAGAATATCAATGACTGAAAAGTACAAGTGTATACATATGCCCAACTCAAAGTTCATCATATGTCACAATATTGTAAGTTGGGATGGTGCTTTGGAAAAGAAACATAAAAACATAAAATTAAACGCTATAATAATTGATGATAGATGAATGAAATAACAAGAAGTACCATATCCAAACCTCAACTACCTTTTTGTTGAAAAAAATGTGTGCAAATCCCTTAGTCTTGGTCGCAGTGAGCATAAAAACTACACATGGTAACCCTAATGACACAAGGCTAAAAACGGAGTAAAAGCAATGCAGGGGTATGCAAGGGAGTCAAGAAATGTAAGTGTATGGAACTTTTGGAAAATTTATAAAAAAAAGGGAAAAATCAGTACGCTGAGTTGATAAAGCTAAATTAGGACAAAAAGACCCAAGAAGGATAAAAATCATAGCTAAAATAAAGTTGGATAGAAGGGGTCGGACAACCACAAAGTAAAGGCTAAATTAAGTCCAAGTGACCCAAGGATAACTTGGTGATGTGGATAATAAGGCATTAAGTGGAGCAAGAAAAGATAAAAATGGTACCAGACGGCCCAAAAAAATGGAGAAATATCAAAGCGTGGAAAGGAGACACGAGACTAGATGGCCCAAAAAAAAAAAGAATAAAAACTCAAGGTCTCAAACAAAACTAAGAAAAATCCTAGAGAGATAAGACAATGACAAAGAGAACATTTCATAATAACTCAAAAATGCAGCTTCTATTCAAATGTGTCAAGTTCAGAGGAGAACCTCTAAACACTAACACTTGTCACAATGCTAATGTGTATAACAGACATGAAAAATAAGATATATAGAAGATGGAAAAGATTTGGAAACAAATCTATCTGTCAAGGGAAAAATGAGAGGAGGAAAAAGAGAGCGCCACCAACGGGAAAACATGATCTTTACCGAAAACAAGACACTTTAATCAATTTGGTAAGACTAAGAGTTTTCTACGTCAATGGCCCTAGAGAACCTGACCCAGAAAGTATGAGCTTGGGCTAACTAGTGAAGTATAAAGATCATCCCACAAAGGCTATAAATGAAAGATAAAAAGATCCTACCTTTCCACAACGTGTTCCTCGTTCCTCAAGACCCCTTGTAGAGTCGTTGGTCCACTGCAAAGATTGAGTACTTGCGTGATAAATTAGGTGGCACTAATAATGTATATGAGACCTCCTACCCCAATCTACTAGCCTACCACAACCCAATGGGCCTCGACTCTATCATGAGGCCAATTCTGGAATTTGCTCTTCAACTAAAATGGGGGGGGTACATGTCAAATGATATGATCACGTCTTTTGATGTGAATTGAATTTTGAGAGATATTATGCCTTTTGAACTTTTTTTTTTTTTTCCCCCCCATGATATTATGGCTTATGACTTTTTTGGCTTTTCCTATTTTCCTCCTCCATACGGATTCAAAAGACCAACAACAAGTGCTAAATATGATTGACACAAAAAAGCTTACACCTAACCACTAAAAAAGAGAACCTAAAGACCACAAAGCTTAGATGCTCCTAGAGTTGCACCTTAGAAAACACTACAATCTTGAAACCGACCTTGGTGTGCCAAAAAAGAGGTGCAAAGTACAGAAAAAAGAGATGAGCAAGAATGATTGGGTTGCCCCAATCGCAAATAATGTATCAATGGATATGGTACAATGACAAGCAGGTTCGAGACTTTCATCATAATAGAGGATAAAATGTAGATGAGAAACATGTAGATAGATTGCAATAGTTTTGCCACGAGAGAATATAACCAACTCTAAGTGACAAAGCACCATTCATGACCATTGCATTACTTTTCTAAAAAGACACCTAGCTTAGGTTGGGAGCAAGAGCAAGATATAATTGGTAGTATCAAGATGGACACTTGTGAGGAGGTCCTGGTTGTATTCCCCAAGGTCTTACCATGCAACTCACAAATAGAAAAGCCAAAAGGCACAAATATAAGTGTAATAAAGGATGCCCGAAGGCGCAATGAAGACAACAACAAGACTAAGAAAGTGGAAAAAGTAGTAGGAAACCCAAAGGCGAAGATAATAAGGTACTAAAAAGAGCCCGAAGGCAAAAAGGGTGGAGGATGGGCATTTGTGAAGAGGGCCTATTTGTATTCCCCAAGGTCTTACCATGCAACTCACAAACTGAGACGAGTATTTGTGAGGATGGGCATTTGGTCCAAGGATATCTTTTAAAAGGTAAGGACCCCACCACTTTTGGGCATATTTACCCTCTTTGTCATGGGTGTAATCCAATTTCAACATTAAATCTCCAACATCAAATTTTCTAACCTTGACTCTCTTATTGTGTTGCTTAGTTATGAGAGTTTTGTATTGTCGATTGTACTAGAGAAAACTCGTGCGTCTCTCATCAAATAGATCTAAAGTGTGAAGGTGGGTTTCACGAAGCTCTTCATCAGGTATAATACCATGAATAAAAATGCACAATGAAGGTAACTACACTTCTAGTGGCAAGACAGCTTTAGAACTAGACAGAATGGAGTTGCCTCGATGGAGATATTAATACTAATGTGGTAAGTCCAAAGCACACAATAGAGCTTTAGATGCCTATCAGTGTGGGAACCTCTAATAGTCTTTTGCAAGATATTGTTAAGAATCTTAATGGTTGCTTCGGCTTGACCATTGCACTAAGGATGATAAGAAGTGGAAAATTTGTGCATAATTTTAAAATTTGCGAGCACAGTTGTTTTATGTCCTTGTTTTTTAAATTCCCGCCATTGTTATATACAATGGTGTGTGGAATTCCAAAGTGACAAATGATTTGGTTATGGATTTGGAAATAATAACGCCAGTGACATTGGTAAGGGCATAGCTTCTACCCACTTGGTAAAGTACTCGTTAACAGTGATAATAAATACATAGCCATCTTGCGATCGAGGCAACTTGCCAATGAGATCTAATCACCACATAGAAAATGGCCAAGGAGATTCAAGTGTTTGAAGCTCGATCGGAGGAAAATGAATAAGATCGTCATGTAATTGACAAGGATTACACTTCTTAGCAAAGGTTATAGCATATTTCTCAAATGATGGCCAACAATACCCCAGCGTAGGCATTTGTGGGTTGTAGCGTGTCTACTACAATGATTGTTGCAAATTCCCATGTGTGTTTGCTTAAGAAGAGGAGGAACCTCATCTTCAATAACACATTAGAGTAAGATGCCTTTGAAGTTACAATAGTAAAGGATATTATGCTTAAGGACAAACTTGAAGGCTTGCTTTCAAATTCTAGTCTTTTCATGAGTCGACTTCAAATGGGATAACTCTGATTGTTTATAAATAGGATGATGTTTGCATACGAGGGGCTTTGTCGAGTGGTAACAGACTTGATATAACAAACAAGGGAATCATCCACAAGTGCTAGGGTACATGGGGATTTCTGAATGTGAATGAGAAATTGGTTAGTGTGAAATGCCTATGTGGGTGAAAAGGGGAAGTCAAAGAAGCAAGAGAATCAGCGACAATGTTATATTCTCTTGGGATTGCCTCACTTGAGAAAAATACAAATTCTTTAACAAGGTTTGTAGCAAAGTCGTGGTATGCTTTAAGGTTCTCAGTTTTGCATTGGTAGGTGCCACTAATTTGGTGATATACAAGTTGAGAACCACCTAAAGCATGTAAGTACTAGATATCAAGATTAATTGTGGCTTGCATACCAAGTATAACTGCTTTGTATTCAGCCATATTATTAATGACATTGAAGTCTAATTGAAAAGGTAGAGGAATGATCTTACCAAAAGGATTGGAAAGGACACATCCCACTCCGGCTCCTTGCAAGCACTTGGCATCGTCAAAATGGAGTCTCCAAGTCTCCTCATGCAAATCAATGGTGACTTTGGGCTGCTCTTCATGTTCAGTTATTTTGGTTGATTTTAATTTAGCTACTTGAATTTCCAGCTCTTCAAGGGCTTGGGCCTCGAGATCAGTTGTGAAATTGTGGAAGCAGTCTTTAAGGGTAATGGATTGATCGACACCTTCAATGAAGAGGACATATTCATCAGGGAGGGTATCCTAAATGTGCCAATGGGTACAAAGGGATGTGGCGGCAAACAATGACTTATATTGATTGATTTTTGAGTAATGATTTGAAGGTCAAATTCCATCAAGAGAGACTAAAGTCATCCATTTCCCAATTCTATCGCCAGGTAAAAAAGCCTCAACGAAGAAATGATGAAGGGGATCTGAATGGACAATGACATTGATTGTCTGATAAAACATGTAATGCCGAAGTTTTTTAGCTGCAAAATAGATGGCAAAGCAATCACGCTTGATCTTAGTGTATCGAGCCCCATAATCAATCAAAGAATAGCTAATGTAGGAAATAACATATTCTTTGTCAAACTCGTCTTGTTGTGCAAGCATTGCCCCAACTAAGACAAGAGTAGACGATATGTAAAAGATGAGAGGGTGATCACTAGATGGAGGTCATAAAGTGGGAGACTGAAGTAGAGATTTCTCATGTTATCAAAGGCAGTTTGGCAAGCATCTGTCCATTCAAAAGTGGTACCTGTTCTAAGAAGGGAGTTTAGCGAATGAGTTTGATAACCCTGTCCAGGAACAAATCTCCAAATTGCCCAAAGCTTACCAATGTAAGTGCGAATATGAGGGATAGACACTGGTTAGGGCATGTCCATGATAACTTTGATCTTGGAAGGATCTACGTTAATCCCTTGTCTGGAGACCAAAAACCCTAAAAGTTTTCCAAATGTAACACCAAAGACGCACTTTTTAGGATTTAGCTTAAAATTTTATCGGATTAGACGCTCAAGGATGATAGCTAGATCCCAAAGATGATCTTCGCAACCCTTGGTTTTGGCTAGGAGATCATCCACATAGGATTCAACTATTTTGTGGATAAGATTGTGAAAAATATGGGTCATAGCACATTGGTAAGTTGCCCCAGTGTTTTTAAGGCCAAAAGGCATCTTAACATAACAGTATGTGCCCAACTCGGCAATGAAGGTGGTCATATGTTGATCTTTGGGAGCGATGTGAATCTTGCTATACCCCAAAAAACCACCCATGGGAGAAAGCATCTCATTGTCAACTGTAGAATCAACAATGGCATCAATTGAAGGTAGAGGAAATTTGTCCTTAGGACATGCTAAGTTGAGATTACGAAAGTTGATGGATATGCGAATGACCATTGTGACTTTCTTACAATCAAGAACAATGTTGGAGACCCATTCAAAGTAATCTATTGGCTTAATGAACTATGCATTACTACACTTAATGATTTTTTTTAAACAATGTTTAGAAATTTCTAGCGGAAATTGGCATTATCATTGGCAAATGGGAGTTGCATCAAGATATGTAATGATGTTATGAACAGCAATGCTAGGGTCAATTCCATGCATGTCTTCATATGACCAAGAAAAAGCTTTTAAGAACTTGTCAAGGACCAAGTTGAAGGTTTTTGACTCTTCAAGATATGTAATGATATTATGAACAATGATGCTAGGGTCTATTCCTTGCATGTCTTCATATGACCAAGAAAAAGCTTTTAAGAACTTGTCAAGGACGAAGCTGAAGGTATTTGATTCTTTAGGACAAGAGGAAAGGAGAACTAGGCAATAGTCATCAAATGCTCCTATGTTGATCTCCTTGGAATCCTCGATGAGCATTGCATTGCCATCTTGGAAGTGATAAGGTGCAGGAGGTAAGCTAGAGACAAGATCTTTTGGCTCAACGCTAGCAATAAAATTATGAAAGTGTGGAGGAGTATGCTCCAAATGTCCGATTTTGCGAGGCTGACGAGGAAGTTGAGGTTCCCTTGCATAAAGAAGTTCTAAGATAGTTATGTCACAAGGAAAAGTAGTCCAAGGACCATAATATTCAATGTACATGTGTCTCTAAGTCAACACATTTACCTTTTGTGTCAAATTCTGTGCGAATCTGTCTCACAGCAGTAGCTTTGGCATCTAGGGTAATTTTTGGATCTTTGGGAGACATTTCGGAAATTTTCTATACGGGATCGGCCATGCCGATCTTGTTGTGTGTTTCTCGACTGTTTTTAATTAGATCAGCAATGTCTATATATGTGACGATTTTGTTATTTTCGGCTAAGTTAGGGTTTATAACTTGACCATCCATCTGTGTAAATGTGCTGATTTCGTCACTTTTAACTGATGTTGATTCTATACTAGATCGGCCATCTCGGGAACATGGCCTATTTCATTGTTTTCTCCAAACTGAACTAGATAGGCCATCTTTGAAACATGGTTGATTTCATTACTATGGTCTGACGATGAATGTTGAACTGAATCGACTCGGTTAATTCTATTGTTTTCGAATGTGTTTGTATCCTGAACTAGATCAGCCATGTCAATTTTGTATTTTTTGACTAAATAATCAAAAATAATTTGAGGGTGATTTAAAGGTTTTTGGAAAAAATCAGAGAATTGTTGAGTAATTCAGTGGGAGTTTTCCAAGGGTGGATTAGCGGGAGGGACATAACCTTACGGTTCTTCCTCTTCATCACTTGAAACAAAATGAGGGGAAAGATGGATTACGTGAACATCCCAGTTGAAAGTATGCATCCTAGCAAAAGACTTTTGATTGTGCAGCGCGTCCAAGTCTCGTGCTCAAGCTTGGGAAACTATGTAAGCTTCATCATAAGATGGGGAAATATCGAATGCTTGATTGGGGTTTTGAGGATTTTCAGTGGAAGTATCCTTAGCAGTCACGCCAAGTTGACTAAATATTCGTTGAGAGAGTAGCAAAGGTTTTTGGACAAGCTTAGCCACCCCAAACTCAATGCATTCATAAGTGTCTTCCTCGTAGGAAGCTTCATTAGCATTGCAAGGAGGTGGGCTTTCACCATCATCTTCGTTTAAGGGAAGAACCCTATCTCTTGGTAGGAGACATGGAGGAGCCATTCCGAGATATAAGGTGGCAACCGAGTGGTGTTGCAATTGTTTTGAAGCTCGTTGGGTTAGTGATCGTCGAAGTCAGTGATAGTGACTTGCATGTAAGGATGCGTGTTGACGAACTCAAGTAAAGGAGGGCTATTAATGTTTTAACTGGTAGGAATGCAGAATTGTGATTTAGGGCTTGGTAATTTGAGATCCCATGGATTGAGATCAGCTTCATGTTTATATCGTTTAACATTGTGTATTAGCTTTAAACATTGGCTACTGGAGGAAGCGATGGCTCTCATGTTGTGGGTCCAAGGACGGCCTAAAAGGATAATATAAGAAAGTGGAAGATCAAGGACCATAAGCTTGGTGTGCATAGTTTTTGGGTTCAATGGTAAGAGGGAGCCAAATGCAACCAAGAAGCTTTTGGTTAGTCATGTCAAATCCACGGCAAGTAATCCCGGTTTTCTTAAGGTTATTGGTGGAAAATCCTAGTTGTTTGATTAGCCATAGGGAAGTGAAGTTAATGCCCAAACCTTAGTCCATTTAGACTTCCCCTCTTTGGACATCATGTCTCATGATCCTGATAAAGAGAGGTGGGTCATCAGCGCAGAAATAAACTTCGCCATTGATCATATCATCCTCAAGAAACTCAATAGAGGGTTTGTTAGATGGTTGAAGTTGGGATATAGTTTCAATGGTGTATGCACTTCGATAGGGCTTAGACCTTAGGAAGAGTGATTAGATGGTTTGTTATGATTTGTTGAAGGTGATTCTTCTATATCTTGCAATTGTTGTTTGAGAAATTTCCAATAATGTGGTGGTGTTCTCACGAGTTCCATCAAAGGAATCTTGCGAGGCATAGCTTTAAGCTCATCTAGGAAATTCCATTGGATTGATATTTGGTAAGAACTGCAACAATATTTAGGAGGGTAAAAAGGATTGGTTTTGGGAAACGAGGTAGCAAGAAGATTTTGAGCAATAGGTTGAGACTTCGTTGATGGAGTGGACTCATCACTAGGCAGGGTGTCAAAGGTAGAAGTTGTGGTATCTTTGAGAAGCATGTCTTCTTGGGAAAGCTTCGTAGGCTTCATAACGAGATCTTTGTGAGTGGGCTTACAATAGTAGTTAACCTTGGCCACATTTACATATTGAGAATTGATATAATAATGATCATAATCGGCATCAACAATGTCTACAAAGCTGTTCATAGGGGCCTTATTGGGATTAAATGATTGAGGAGGTTTGTTTTGAGATTTTTTAATTTTGGTTGTGGTGTTTTGTTGGTTGCCCTGATGAGATTGATTGGAATTATGGGATGGGTTTGATTTGGCTTTAGAGGCTTTTTGATATTCTTGGTAGCGCCCTTTAGAGATAGCTTCATGGTAGAAGTGTTCTCCTAGCATGAAGTCAAAGGCAAGTTTCTTGAGTTCATGACAGTTTTCATGAGAATGACCAACATAAGCATGAAACCAACAAAACTTGTCAAGATTATACCACAATGGGGGTGAGAAATAAGTGAAAGCTTTAGATGATGGCATCAACTTCCTAAGTTCTTGTAAACTTATGCCAAGGTGGTTAGGGTGTTGATTGTTTGGATTATTTTTATTAGAAGTTCCCAATTTGGATTGTGAGGGAGGTTTGTCTTGGAATGTACTAGCATTGATTGCGTTTGTCGATGTTTTGAAAGAGTCCTTTATGGGGTTTTGAGAAGATTCAAATTGACTCATAAGGATATCTTGCCTTCTAGCTTGGTTGAAGGCTTCTTCCAAGTCTTGGGGGAGAAGATTTGAAATTTTTATTGGAGAGGAGACATTAAGGTGGTGACAGAGTTTGAAGAGATTTTCCTCATTCATGTTATGGTCTACTTTATGCACTAAAGATTTCCATCGCTTGATGAAATCATAGGCAGACTCCTTAGGTAGTTGCTTAGTGTTAATGAAATTGCTAAGGCTATTTTCAGGAAGATCATGATATTAGAAATATTTAACAAGAGCATTTACTAAGTCTTCTAGTAGGGTAATGGAGTAAGTTGGTAGTTGATTATACCATTCTAGTGCATCTTTGACTAAGGTTTTAACTAGAAGTTTGGTAGATGCATAGGTGTTTGTTGGAATCCATTCTTTGCAGAGGTTTCCAAAACCTCTAAGGTGAAAAGTAGGATCGATAGTCCCATCATAAGTGATGGTTGGAGAAATGTTTCCAAAGTCCATAGACACAATGCAGATAGCTAGCGGCTCATTTTGAAGAATTTTCAGCATCTTGTTACGAATAAGAAGTTGAGGAATAAGGTTCCCATTAACATCTCTAAGAGGATGAGGGATAAAATTTTGACTAGGTTGGTTTATATTGACTTGTTGAGGTTGATTGGCCATTTGCAAACGGTGGTTTTGCATTTGGAGCATTTGGGGTATAGGTGGCTTGCATACGAGCCAATTGTTCTAGCACATCAGTAAGGACTTGTGTAGTATCTACAGTAGGATTTTAAGGAGGATTATGGGTAGCATTGTTGACAAGAGGAGGATTGGTAGGAGAGATGTTAATGGCATTGGTATTAAAAGTAGGAATAAAAGCTAAAGCACTAGCTATAGATGTAGAGTTGTTAAGGTTATTAAGGCTTCCATCCTTGTTTGGAATATAAACAACTTTTGAAATAAGATCTTTGATGTGACAGAATTTTCAGGGTCATTATCAAAAGATACTGACACCATGTTGCATTGAGTAGACCAAGATTGTGATTGAGGAAAACTACACCATAAAGAGTTGCCTTCAATGATGAACATGAGAGGGATAAAAGAGCAGCCCATATAGAATCTAAACAGGTTAAGGCTTGCTAGAAAAACCCTAAGAGGGAACATCATTATAAAATGATCGAAAAAGCTAGGAAAAGAAAAGAAAAGAAAACGTGAAAATGACCTGACCAGCAATGAGATAAGATTCATGTCAAGTTCACCAAAATGTATATTGGGCGAATATGGTCAACAATATAAATATTTTTTAATATAGGAAAAAGAAAAACCATACTAGGATCAACTAGATACAATTGATTGCACCACAAAGCAAGATGGAGGCTGAAATCAAGAGCTGTTTGTAAGCGGGGGTAGCGATGACATAATAAGGAAACCGCATGCAAGGAACTGATGAATAAAGGCAACCTAGGTCCAAGATGGTAAGAAGCTAAACTAACAAGATATAAATGCCAAACAGCTATAAGGGATTGTGATTACATGCAAAGGTAATGAAAACTAACCTAAGCATGGATAAAGGAAGCTAGCTATGGTTGTATTTGCAGACCTAAATAACATACACTACTATAAGCATAAAGATAATCTAGGCGAGAGAAGTGACAACATCATACTACTCTAGCAATATGTAAAATATATCTATCTATTAAAGTAAATATAACAAAGAGATTTGGGATAAGGGCACTTTGAGTCAACTTGTCGGCACATCAATCTCCTCCTTCGCTCTAGTGGCACTTTGCAAAAGATGTTATAGGTAAAGGCATCAAATGGCAAGGATGAAAACCTAAGTGTCCTTAATTGGGGACTCCAAAGACTGAGGGGCACCTCCTTGGTTTAGCTTCCTTCTATTGAGCTTGAAAGACTTTGAGCAAGACTAGATCTCCACAAGAGTAAGATCCTATCTCCTAAATCCTCTTATATCGTTAGAGCAAACTTTTCGTGTGCAAGCAGAGTAGAGGAGTGTTGTTCTTCTATCAAAATGACATTTAGGAACACTATAAATATTGGTCAAAGTCCTAAATGTGACCTAGCTAAACTATTGACAAAATCGATCCAAATCGACTCAGTATAATGAATCAGGAATGACACAGTACTAGGTTGGCCATGTCAATCTAGTACAAACAAGCAAACAACTAAATCAATAAATTTAGAAGGAAAGTGTAATGGGCAAGCAAATAGACTAGATTGATAAGGATCAATCTAGTAGGGCATATAGGGAATGATAGAAAACTAGATCGATTAGGATCTATGTTACCGGATACGTCCCTTGCCTAATACGGATACGCGCAGGGTCCATGCTGCACCCTATCGATGTGCCCGAATACGTCAATCGATCTACATTACCGGATACACCCCCCCTACATGATACAAATACATGTAGGATACGTCCTGCACCCTGCAGATATGCCCGGATATGTCCCTCTATGTTACTGGATACATCCTTCCTACTTGATACAGATACGTGCAAAGTACGCCCAAATATGTCAATTGATCTACAATACCAGATATGTCCCCCCTACCTAATACAGATACAGGCCAGGTAACATCCCAAGACATATCCAAGCGTACCCACAGCGTGCAGGACGTACCCTGGGCGTATATGCCCTATATCCTATAGGAAAAAATGTCTTTTTTATTTATTTTTCAATTTTGCTTACTTAAAAGTCAAACATGGACTTCATAAAACAATTAAAAACAAAATAAAGTATACTCTCAAACCTAAAAGTGGCTTTTGCACTCATTTTATCAAAAGAAAACACCACACTTACCTTTCATAGGTTTTTTGCCTCTCATTGCACATTTGTTCTCTCTCTATTTTTTCAATTGCTTAGGATTGAAACTCCCTTTTGTTAATCCTACACTATTACCTCTACATATTTGGCGCCGAGTTTAAGGAACTTGCAACGAAGAGGATTGTTGATTTAAGGTAGATTTTCAGTTTTGTGGGTTTTGTTTTGTTTTTTTTAAATGTTTGTAACTAGTTTTTTTTTTTGTTATTCTTTAAAACATTCTTTCAACAAATGCCAAATGCTTTAAATTTTAATAACAATATTATTATTTTTTTACCAAGGGCTATAGAGATTTGCCAAAATGTTTCACGCTGCAAGTGCTAGTTCGGTGGGCCAAGGGATAGCCTTCAAAGCCAATCCGCAAGCACCCCTTTAAAAGTATGTGACGATGTTAGAACAACTGCTAAGTGGAGGGTGTTTCCTTTGGCTTTGCTCATAGTGTAACTATAAATACAAGAATTCTTATAGTCGGGTGAAAGCCCATTTATGTGCAATTCCTAGTTCTAGAATCAAAGCTTGTAGTGGGCCAATCATAAATGGAAATCCAAGAAAGGGCTTGCCACAGGTAAAGATCCTTGCATACATCAAAGAGCAAAAAGAAGCAAATGTCATTATTGCCACAAGATCGAAGCATCCTTTCAGAAATAATGGATCTACATCCACCGAGCCACATGTTGATCCATCTCGTGCTAATGTCATGACCCCCCCACACCCATTTCTTTCTACACCTGTCGCAGCCGCAAAAGAACAGAATTCACCTCTCAGTCACTAGAAAGCAAAAGACACATGCCCATCAGAAAGGGCATTCCAGAATGAATCCAGGGACAGTGGAACATAACATTGCGCATTATGTTTACGCATGTGGACGGCCATACCAGCAGGATATGGTGAGATCTATCAATGATGCCCGTAAAGGGTTCATCGGCCCAAGTTATGAAAAGGTGCAGACAACCTTGTTGACAAAAGAAAGAAAACATGTTGAAGATGCATTGAAGCCCATCAAGCATTTGTGGATCGAAACAAGGGTGTCCATTGTTTCCAATGGATGGAAAGATATGACAAATAGGCCATTGATTAATGTGGTCACAGTATGCCTTAGAGGGACAATGTTTTTGAGGGTCGTTGATTGTGAGGGACAAGTAAAGGATGCATGATTCCTTGCCGACATCCTGATAGAGTCCATTAAGGCAGTGGAGCCTCAAAATGTTTTTCAAGTAACAGACAATGTAAAAAATTGCAAAGTTGCAGGGATATTGGTTGAGGCAAGATATGGGCACATATTTTGGACACCTTGTGTCATTCCTTCCCTCAATCTTATGTTGCAAAAATTGGGGACCAAAATTGACTGGATCAAGCAAGTCTATGAGGTGAACGAGATCCAAATGTTCATAAGCAACTATCATATGTCCCAAGGCATCTTCAAGGTCTTCTCAAAGTTGCAGTTGTTGAAGGTAACATTTTTTTAATCATTCATGAATCATGTATATTATTAATTTAATTTTGTAAATTTGTAATTGATAGGATTTTTTATTTTCGAACTTTTTTTTTAATTTTATTTGTTTTAATTTTGGATTAGGTTGTTGAGACTCGGTTTGCCTCACACACACTTGTCTTGAGATGACTTGTCAAGGTGCGTGAGGCATTGAGCAACATGGTTATCAACAACCTTTGGAGTGTATGGAGGTAGGCAAACACTGAGAGGGCCACAAAGGTGAAAGGGTGGATTCTTGATGATATGTGGTTGACACGTATGGAGTATTTGCTCAGTTTTACTGAGCCCATCATGAATATGTTGAGATTTGTGGTTATGGATCACCCATGTTTGGGTGAGATTTATGATAGAATCGACTCAATCATTGAGAAGATTTGGTCCATCATAAATGCCAAAGAGCAAGATCCTGCAAAGAGGTTTTTCAAGGAAGTGCAATCACATCTCATTGAAAGGTAGAACAAAATGACCACCCCATTACATCTTGTTTTTGCTTTGACTCCCAAATATTATAGCGTAGAGATCATTTCTTTGCCCAGGAGAGTCACACCGTATAAGGATGTTGAGGTTAGTGAGGGATATAGGGCAACATTCTCTAGACTTTTCCCCAATCCAAAAATAAAAGACAGTTACAAGAGATTTTGGGCATTTCATAACTTTCACAGGTGACTCCATTGGCGCTCTTCATGACAAGTACAAGAACACTCATATGTGGTGGCACCTCCATGGGCAAGCATCCACCCACCTCCAACCACTTGCAATAAAAATTCTATCACAAGTAAGATTTTAATTTTTTTTAACTCTACCCTTTTCGACATTTTGTTTTAACTTTTTACTTTTATAAATTTTGATTGACTTCATGGCTTGCCTCAATAGGTTGCAATTTCCTCCTCAACCAAGCGAAATTGGGGTACCTACACCTTTATCCACTCAGTTAAGCACAACAAGTTGGCCACGAAAAAGGTGGAAGATCTGGTCTATGCATTCCAACTTGCGTCTTCTCACACACAAACAAGTTGATTACAAGAAAGGGGTAACAAAGTGTTGGGATGTGGACTCATAGACTACTGACTTGGATGCCTCAATTGCCTACTTTTAATTGATCAACACGGAGCTAGAGGATGCTTCACACAACCTGCATAGTGGAATTGCTAGTGGGAGTGGCATTGCTACTGTTTGTGATTCTAATGAGCCACATGATAATGCTCTCGATGAAGACATCGCAGCCAAAGACAAATATGAATTAGTGAATAATGAATATGCTGATTTGTCTTTATTTTTGTCCATGCATTGTAACATTTGCACTATGTACTTGTTATAAGACTAATCTAAGTTTGACCATTGAATATTATGATATTTGACATTGAATTATGAGTATGTTTTGTGGTTATTTAACTCGTTTTGTTTCCTCTATGCATGTTTTGTGGTTAATTTTGCTTATATGGCTAAATATTTAATTTTTTACATATATTTTTGTACGGCCGTATCCAATACATATCCAAGACCAGAAAAAAAAATTGTCGTATCCACATATCCAATTCCCATATCTGTATTTGTATCGGCTACTCAAATTCGGATCGATCTAGTAGAAAAAATTCAAGATGCTAGGTAGAAAGAGATGACTGAAGGGAAAAGAGACATGGAGGAGGCTAAACATAGCTGAAAGCATGATGGTGATGAGCAGCAACTATGACAAGATAATATGGACATCTCTCACAAAGCACCACAAACTGACCCCACCCCTTTCCTGATGCACTCCTTAGGACATGCACTTGGGGAAAGTGATGCGCCGACAAATCCTACAAGAAAGATCGTCAATGACTGAATAATATAGGCATATACAAACCCATGATCATAGTTGTTGTAGAACAATTTTCTATTAAATGGTATACATCAGCGACTCCATCTTGATGACCGAAACATAATTTCAACTCTACTAACAATGAAAAAGCACAAAGTAGGAGACCATGAACTCATCACCAGTTGGAGGCCCATAACTTTGTTCAACATAGCTTACAAGATATTAGTTAAAGCTCTTGCATTAAGGCTTCAAAATTTGCTTCCTCTGATCATCAGGGTAAGGCAAACGAGCTTCACCTTCAATAAGTATACCTTACATAATAGCATTGTGGTATGCGAATGTATAAAATGGACTAGTGTCTCTAACCAACGAGCCATCTTTGTTAATATTGAATTTGAAAAATCTTATGATAAAATTGAATGGCCCTTTATCATTGTTATGCTTCAAGCCCTTGATTTTGGCCCCAAATTTGTGAAGGATGTGCAAATGATTTTTAGTAATGCTTTTGTTTTCCTTATTATTAATGACCACCATTATTTGCAATAACAACTTGGTTCATGAAATCCTAAATCAAAACAACCAAACCAAGCTTGGAGAATTTATTGCAAATCTAAATGCCCATTGAAATAATTGTCTAAATAAACAAATGATTTTAACAATCAAAATGTTTCTTTGAACTAACGGGATGTTAAATATCATCTCTCAATTTGGTCTCATTTTGGGTTTTTTTTTTAATTGTTTATTATTTTAATTTGTGTATGGTTTGTTGCTCCCTTTGCAAGGCACTTCAGTTGGGAAAGAGCCCAAAGATAGTGATGGATGGCATCAAAACAATAAGTCACATTTTCAAAGAGGATACAAGAGAATTGTATTATTTATACACTTCATTGTGTCTTATAGGCCAATTTGGTCTTAAAGGACATTAAAAGTCATCATTGTCATTGTCATCATCAATATGAGCAGTTTGACTAATTCATATCCATTACATATGAGTGCCCTATTGTCCCTTCATTGTATGTGCTACTACAGAAGGTCTTGGATATCTTTTGGGCAATTATGCTTCTAGAGGGCTAGTTAAAAGCATCACTTTTCCATGGCTTCATGGGACTCGATAAATGGCCATTTTTGTTGATGATTATTTTCTCTCTTTGGCCGAGGAAGAGGAATCGATATGAATGGCAATGGAATGCCTTGAAAAATTTTACATTGCCTCTAGGTCTAACATTTAATGGGGCAAAACCTAATGCTACAAGAAATCCTTCTCCCCATTCACCATTGGTTCTCTCCTTTAGGGCAAAAGTAGATCTAACAAAGTGAAATTTTTAAATTTCTTGGGATCGACTTTGCTTTTCAAGCCTCAACCTCTAATCTTTCATCCTATATCATACAAAGAATTGAGAAGAAGAATTCTTACTAGATTGTTAAGCCTCTTTCCCTCACTAAAAAAATTCAAAACAACTCTAGGGTCTTGCCAGTTACCTATGTTTACTACTCTTCTTGTTGGGCACCATCCATAAAGGATTATCAGAGCTATAAAGGGTTATGAAGCTTGAAAAAATCTCCTTTGTCATTACATTGTTTTTGGCAGTCCCTCTGGTAGGTAGTTCTAAAGGGAACTTGGGCTTCAAACCTCCAAATAGCCCATGTGTCCATCAAATTGGTTGACACCTTTGTAACTAGAATAGTTTAGAAAACTAGGGAGGCAATTAAACCTTTGCTCGTCTAGAAAAGGGAAAAATTTTGATCCAGCCTTTTTGTCGATACTCACTTCTTGTGTTGGTCCTCAATTACAATTTTTCAAGGCATTCCATTTGCGAAGATTCCATGGATAAAAGCAATCTGTTTTTTTGAAAAATGATCTTCGCCATTAGTGATCTCTTTAACAGACACCTGCTCCAAGTTTACTTGGCTTGAGTTTGAAGCCAACTTTGGTTTCTATGGAGGGGACTTTGAAAAATTCAACGATATTCAAATGGTTGTGCCTGATGAGCTTTGACGCAAAATTAGTATTAAGGTGCCCCAGGGGTGGAGAGATTGGAAATGGCATGTTGACATACTTTTCTTCTAGCATATAAACCCCAACTTGTTATCATTGGCTTTCTCCTAAATTAGTACCTTATGAGAAGCTCAATCACAAGTGAAATCTTAATCCTGCTACCCCAACTTGGAGCCAAAAAATTTATTTTGTTTGGAAGGCCATTGTTGAACCCAAGGAAGTTCAGTTTGCTTGGTGTCTATCAAGATTTATCGGTTGGGGAGAGGCTCCTACATTTGGGCCATTCAAACCCTCGTTGCCCAATCAACAAGCAGCCAAAATGCATTAAGCATTTTTTATGGTTTTGTCCTAGAGCCCAATATGCCTAGTTGTGGATTCACTCTTTTTTCAAACCCTTTCAGCCAAATTCTCATGGAAAATGATTTTGCTTGGGAATTGTGCCGTGTTACCTACACAATTCACTTAAATATGGCATATTTTTCACATTAATATTCTCTTCCAATTGTTAAAATACAAAAATGAAATTATTTTAAAAATACTTGAGTTGACTATAGATCGCATGTTCTTAAAAAAGTCTATCATGTCCAATGTAATGTTCTAGATATAGGTGCAAGTGAAAAAGGTGCCCAAGAAGTTGACTACCTTTGGACCATCACCAACCATTGGGGAAGTGCCTTGTGCACTATTAACCAAGTACATCTTGACTCCGATAACAAGATTCATCAGGGCAAGGTCAGGGCCATCAAGATAGAATGCACAAATGGTGCCATTCTAGAAGCAAACCGAGTTTCTCACTACCACCTCAACATCCTTCCTTGCCTAGAGGTCATGGTGGTTGGGCCATATCTAAAACAAGTTTCCCCTCTGAGTTTTGGTCATATGTCCATCCCATTTCCAATAGTAACAAAAGGTAGAACAAACAAAGGACCGGAATGAAGCACAGACTGGGTGGAAAACCTCACTTGAGACTACAAATCCTGCTACCAGAAGCGCTTGGGGAGACAAACTAGATTCATCAACCTTCCTACTACAACAAGATTCATCAGGTCGAGGTTGGGACCATCAAGATAAAATGCACTAATGGTGCCATTCAAGAAGCAAATCGAGTTTCTCACTACCACCTCAACAGCCTTCCTTACCTGGAGGTCATGGTAGTTGGGCCATATCTAAAACAAGTTTCCCCTCTGATTTTTGGCCATATTTCCATCCCATTTCCAATAATAACAAAGGGAAGAACGAACGGAGGACCGGAATGAAGCGCAAACTAGGTGGGAAACCTTACTTGAAACTACAAATTCTGCTACCATGAGTGCTTGGGGAGACAAACCAGATAATTTTCTGCCTCCTTATGCTATTGGGTTGGTCACCTATGTGGCTTGATATTATGTTTGTCCTTGATACTTTCAGGACTATCATATTGTGTGCCTTTGTGGGCTTTCAACTGTAGTTTTAAAACATTGTTATTTTTTTATTCTGGTGCTCTATGTTGAATCCTAAGGCTTTTCTCGAAATGCAAGCTCAATATGATGACTCCAGTGTGTGATTCCATTCCACCCACTTTTTTTGTACAATTAGCTGTAATATTTTTATTTTGAATTAATATAAGACCACTCTTCAAACATCAAATACATTGGTCTCACCTTTATGTATCTAATAAAAGGATTTATTTTGGTACCAACTGCAAAATTATTTACCAAATGAATGAGGAAAATGGATGCATCGCAGACAATAGAAAGAAACAAAATTCAATGAAGTGGCAATCAAAGAATATTTTGAAGAACAAAAAAGCAAGAAGAAAGAACACATGAAAAAAAAGGAGGAGAATGGACAAGGCAAAGGACACTAGAAGGGTAGGTCATGTGACAAATTCAAGGGAAGATATTTGAAACTGCAAAGAAATATCTTCTATTGGACATCGAGGCCAACGCCATCCTAACAAAAATCAAGGTGCTAATAGACAAAGCACACATTTACAAATTTTCAGGGGTGTGGTCTTCGATAGATTCAATAATGCTCTATGTTGAAGCCTAAGGCTTTTCTCGGCATGCAAGCTCAACATGATGACTCCAAGGTGTGATACCATTCCACCTACTTTTTGCATACAATTAGCTGTATTATTTTTATTTTGAATTAATATACGACCACTCTTCAATCATTACATGAATTGATCTCACCTTTATGTATCAATAAGAGTATTTGTTTTGGTGCTAATTTCAAAAGTATTTGCCAAAGAAATGAGGAAAAAGGATATGCATACAGAGAATAGAAAGGAAAAAAAATCAAAGAAGTGGCAATCAAGAAATATTCTAAAGAACAACAAAGCAAGAAGAAAGAACAAACGATCAAAAAGGAGGAGAATGGAGAACACAAAGGTCACTAAAAGGGTAGGTCGTGTGACAAAATCAAGGGAAGATATTTGAAACTGCAAAGGAAGATCTACTATTGGACATCAACACCAACGACATCCTACCAAAAATCGAGGCGCTAATAGACAAAGCACTCATTTGCAAATTTGCAAGGCCATGGCCTTCAATAGATTCACTGCACTCATGGGCAACTTCCAAATTGAAATGGAAGGTGGTTTCAAAGAGACATACAGAAATTGGGTTTGATCTAGCAATCGTTGAATCATAGGAAGGCATAGATGAGATATCAAGAGTAGGTCCCTAGTTTTACAAAAACGTGGGGCTTTATATGCAATACTTATTGTTCAATTTTGACATGACAAGAAAACTTCATGGCCCTAACTCCACATGGGTGAGACTCCATGGATTACACCCAAAACTTTGGCAGTTTATGATCCTAGAGAAAATGGGGAATAAAATCAACAAATTTGTTTTAATAGCAAAAGCAATAACAAAATAAACTCTACCAGCATCATGACAAACTTGTCACAACCCCTTCCAAATCATATTATGGTGATCTACACTAGGGGCTCAACTACATTTTGAAACAATCTCTTTCTAGTGCTTCATATGTCATGAACAATGGCATATCGGTCAAGAATGCCCCTCCTTAAGCTCACCTTTGATAGTCCGAGAAAAATTGGAAGAAAGGAAAATGTAGACGAAAGAATGAAGAGCAAAAACCCTAAATAGGGAGCAATAGGAAAATAATCTTTAGAAATCACACCATATTTCCAATGTTAAAAGAAAACATGACGAAGTCTCTAGAATTAGAAGACGCGCCAAAAGATACACAAAAAACAATACAAGAGAGGCATTTGGGAGTCCAACAAGAGAGATTGAGGAGGACCCCTATCAAAAGGAGACAATTGGTCGATAAGAAATTCTCACTCAGTTACCTTCAAAAGATATTTTTGCTAATCACATCAGGAGTCAAAAGATATTTTTGCTAATCACATCAGGAGTATAACTATTTGCTCGATTTCATTGTCAAAGAACCAAAAATCTACCCCTAATGCTGGGCAAAAACATTCAAAAAGTAAACTAGAAGCTCAACGATAGTAGGCGGAAGCAAAGAGTGCAATTGGGCTTGTTTCACACACTTAAATGATAGATATGCTAATGCCTAAAGAGCAAAGGGTGAAATTGCCTAGAAGTAAAAAATGAAGCTACTTACTTGGAAAGTTAGGCACCTAAACAACCATAACAAGTGGAGACTCCTAAAAGTGTAGTTCTAACATCAAAGACCAAACCTCGCTTTGATTCAAAAAATTCAACTTATAGAGGTTGAATCCATAGAGATGGATGGTGGGCATTGAAGGAATATACTATCATTTGTTATAGAGATTGAAAGAAGCTTACAAGGACTACTAATCATGTGGAATCCCAAAAACCTAAAATGCAGTCCCATAGCTAAGGGAAGGAATTACATGTGTGGGAAGGTAATTGCATACAAAGACAACATTTTTTAAATCATTTTTTTCCTAACTCTAAAAAAATAATGTTACCAAGAACCATCAAATTTAATATAAATCTTGGGATAATCACAAATCATATTTGGCGGGGATTGCAATGTCATCGTTAATTCCAATGAAAATAGAGGTGGCATCCAAAGAGCACCCACAAATAAACTCAATCACAAAGGGACGCTTCCTAGTTCATAAACAATAATTACTTATGGGATACACCCCTACCTTCAAGATAAATAGAATAGCAGGATTTAGCAACAATGTGGAAAGGATAAACACATTCCTCACCTATTCCAATTGGTTGGAAGGTCACTAGGCATTAGAATCTATCCTTCTAAATGTCTTTGAATCTGATCATATCTTAGTAACCTTGACATTCATCTCTAATTTGGCTCCCAAATCCATTATTTTTAAGTTCAAAACAATGTCACTTAGAGCATACATGATTCATTGCATGATGCAAAATTGTTGGACGAAATGTCCAAAGATAACAAGATCGAGGACATATAGACTGGCCAACAAAATAAAATACAAAGAATTGTCTAAAAGAGTATAATTCAAGTCACTTGAAAACATCTATTCACAAAGAAAAAATGAAATCGACCCAAGAAGATATCAATGGACAAACTCAAGAAAGCCTCTCGAACTACCTACTAGAACTGGAAAATTCAAATTTAGTAGAACTAGAGGATGTGTATGCAAACTAGAGGAAGTGTATGCCCAAGAGGAGGATTGTTGGATATAAGAAATCTAGGGAGTCGTGGCTTAAGGAGGGCAACTAGAACACCAAATTCTTCCATCAATCAAATGCATCCAAGAGAAGCAGCAATAATTATCCCAAATAATGGATAGAAATGGAAAAGTGTTAGAATAGATAAGTTATTGTCCCCAATTATGGTCAAACTTTTTTTTTGCAAGACTTTTTGGGACCATGGTAGATCACAAAATTAGCAGGTGGGCAGAAGAAAAAGGAAAGGGAGCAATAGGTCAAGCATGTTTTGAACCAAAGCATTCGACAATAGACCACTGTGCCACATTAAGACACCTAGTTGGAAAGGTTTGGGACAAAAGAGGCGAAGTATACTACTGTTTTGTAGATTTCAAAAAAGCATTTGATACAGTACCAAGGAGCAAATTATGAACCAAGATGGAAGAACTAAAGGTCACAATGCAATACAAAGCAACAATCCACATGCTATATGAGCAAGTCATCGCCAAAATCAAAACACAAGAAGAGTTGTAGCAGATTTTATGCTTTCACAGTCCATATAATTGGAATTTGCTTTTGGAGAAACTATGTGAAGAATTTTCACCTTGACGTTTCGGATCACCTCCTGTGATCCTTCTTCAAGAGAAAGACATGATAAGGAACAGCAAACCTAACATCCTTAAATAGGGCAATGAGAGTGATCACTCAAGGTAAATAATGAAGTAATCTTTGCAAGCTCGTACCCCAAGTGCCAGCAAGAAACGCACTCACCAACCCTAAGCCTCTCAACAGTAAAAAGGACCAAAGTTTGAATTTGACATTAGTGAAAAAATATATATTTAATGGAAATTAAAAAACTTGTGGATGTCTCAATGCTTTGGGAGCAATATAGGAGTCAAACAAGGCTGCCCTTTGTCTCTTGCTTTGTTTTGATTATATATTGACAAGCTAGAAGAATGGATAGAAAAGTAGAGGGGTGGAGTTCCTTTGTCCAAATATGTATTGAAACTCCTCTTATATGTTGATGATCTAATTCTAATTGTTGAAACAATTCAAGGCTTGCAAGACCACCTACAAGCTCTAGAGTGTTTCTTTAAAGAGGTAGGGATGTAGGTTAACATAGGCAAAACCAAGCTACCAATTTTCTCTCCAAAAAGAAAAAAGGAACAATTCAACTTCAAATTCGAGGTAAACCTGCTTGAAGCAGTATAGGAATACAAGTACCTTGGCCTAGACTTTCACAAAAAACTTAGTTGGGACACATGTAGAATGAAAAAATACAAGGAGGATGGAAAGCTCTACTACAAAATAGGTGTATGAATGCAGATTTGTGAGATTGGAAGACCAACAGGATCTTATTCAGGTTACTTGTCACCCCAATGGTCCTATATGGGTGTGAGATATGGGACAGCGGCACTTAAAGTTTGAAAAGAAGGCAAATAGAAAAGATCCATAAGCGCTTAATCATACACAACTTCAAAATCAAGGCCTCGGTTCCCCACAAAGTACTCCTAGTAGAAATAGGCACTTCCCCTTTAGAGTCAACAACTATGATCAGATTATTATGCTACTTGAAAAAAAATAGAAAACATGGGAAATGATAGGTGGCTTAAAGCAACAAAGAAAGGAGAGTTAAATAGGATAAAGAGCACATAGATGAAGCAAAACCACAAATGGATGAGTAGATGTGATATTGACATAAAGGAATGTCTAAACATTAACAAAGAAGTAAAAAGCTATGTGAATGAGAAGTTTAGAACAGTCATGTGGAGAAATAAATCAAACAAGAAACCACAACACTATCTTACAAACTTTAAACCAGCCTATGAACATCACAAGAACGCCTACGATGAACATCACAAGAAAGCATACACAAGGGCTGAAATCAAATGGAGGGAGAAGATAGTTGTAGCTCATATAAGAACTAGTTCCCACAAGATCAGATGCGAGACAAGTAGATGGATGACCCCCAAGGAAGAATGGGAACAAAGGATATGTTTGTTTTGCACCACAAGAGCAATCGAGACAGAAAAGCACTTCATCCTAGAATGTCCAGCCTACAATGATGTCCATGTCGAGTATACACAAATATTGAGAGTAGACACCACTTGGGAGCTATTTGGAGAGACAAGAATAAAAGAGTTGGTGGAGCTGCTAATCCAAATCAATAGGAGAGGAAACAACCTTCTTATATATAAAAAGCGTCCCTAATGGTTGAGACAACTATGATAAAGTGTGGTCCCATAGACCGTTGGGTCTCATGGACGTAATTAAAACCATTTCATTTCATGTCAAATGATCTCCCTTCCCGAAATTATTGAGACAAGATCCAAGAATACACAATTAGCACTTCATAGCATTCAACACATGCATCTACAATAACATGCAATGACAACAAAAAGAGAGATGCAAAAGATATGATGGTACAATGAGTGTACCAATTATCACAATTGCACATCGATAATAATGATAGGGTACAACCCTTATCTATCTATACAATATAAATGCCTAACCTTAGGCTGACTTTATCTAACACCAACCCCCTTATTTTACACAAGGAGGGTCAGGATCAATGTATTGGCATCATAAGGTAGGACTTATAATTGTGGAACTCAACAAACATAAAGGATGTACCTAAAGTGGGTCCGCTAAAAAGTTACCCAAGGGTCAACTACATGAATAGATGCCTCAAGGGTATAACAAATCCAAGCCTATATTGAAGGAACTAAAAAGGAAAGATTGCAATAGAGTGCAAATTATGCACTAACATCCCCCCTTAAGGAACTTGGAGGAAGACCACACTCTCTTAGTCTCTCGGGAAGCTTTTCAATGCCTCAACTCCAATGAACAAGACCACATCTCCAAATATAAAGAAGTCTAAGTCTACAACCTATAAGTGGTCCTCACAAATGCTAAACTCAAACACCGAAATATTACTCTCGCATATCTAAAAGCTTAGAAGCTGCAATTGCAAAACTCCAAAAGATGATGTCCCTTGCATATCACTGGTGGGGTGATGACTCTCCCAAGCAATGAGAACATCGAATTTTTACTTGTATCAATTTCATCCATTGGCAAGCCAAGAGTATGGATTGTTCACACTCATCCCTCTTTAAGCCAAACTTGTCAGCTAAGGAGCCTGAAGAAGAAACGTAGAAAAATATGTAGGGCCATCAAGTGCAAAACCCAATCAAGATCATCCCAAAAAATTATTTAGAGGTACATCAAATATCACACAAGCAACCCAAAAGAATTTCATGGGATCAATTCCAACTTCTAGAGTAACACTAAAATCCTAAAAAGCAAGCTTTTAAATCTATTCCCTTGCTAAAATCATATTATTATGAAACCCGAATGAAATTGAAATAGTTCCAACTATGTTCATAAGGTCAGAACTCCAACAACATTGCACACAAGGACTAAATATTGTTTGGCACACCAAAATTTAACAAAAACAAACATTTGAGTTAGAATTATGATGATAAACAATTGGGCGACTGGAAGCTACAATGCAATATAGATATGATTTTTCAAGTTAAATAAATATGATGGTACATCATGTTGATTGAAAAAGAAGAGAAGGAAGAAATCCTCAATTAAGAGTATAGTGTGTGTGACATAATAATAAAGTAAATTTATATACCCAATCATCCATTACAAAGCCTCTTAGAAGTTGCATAAAACCCAAGTTGTATGGTAACATATGGACCTTACTAAATAAGTTTATATACCCATTCATCCATTGAAAAGCCTCTTAGAAGTTGCATAAAACCCAAGTTGTATGGTAGCATATGGACCTTACTAAGTTTATGATACTTATAAAGTAAGGAAGGCCAATAATTCCTTTACTATTCAAACCTAAATTTCAAATTTGGAGTGCCCAGGCCAGGAATAATTAAAAGCTTATGTTAAGTAAGTGTCGACAATTAACTATTAAAGGGGACCGCCCAGCTTAGCATGCTACTTTTGGCATTGTCATTGTAAAGAGCTAAGTTCCAAGAAACACCATAGGGCATCCCCTTTTTTACGTTTGCAAAACTGAAACAAAAAACACATTTTGGAAACACCTGAAACGTCAGGATTGTCTGGAAATGTCCCAGAACAGCATTTCCAAGCCATTTCCATGATTTTTTTAACTTTTTCTGCACAAATTTTGAAGATTATTAGTGTAAATATAAAGTTTTTAATATTTTTTATACAGACATTTCGATGCTGTTTTGTTTCCATGGATTCCTGGAAAATCATTTTTTCTCGTTTCTTTTTCTGATTATGTTTCCTCCTAACTTAAGAAAAGAGCTGATCTGTAATGTAGATGTGCATATTTCTGTTTTTTCAACTTGGAAAATTTATGAATAATTCACAATTTTAGAGTTATTTAATTCTTGGGTGACAATTTGCAGTATGCTATATTGTAAGAGTCTTCTGGACTCAACTGCGTAGGTGATTTTGGTCTGACATTTCAGGACTCTCTGCAGAATCCATCATCAGGGATAAGATCGAATCCAGTGCTTGAGCCAAAGCCAAGGACATTAACTCTTCTAGATATGTTTGCTGCAAAAGTGGAGGTCCAAGGTCAGCTAACTATATTAAAAATCATTTGAATAATTAATTAGTTAACTAATCAACTCATTAGATAATCTATGGATTATCTATTGAGAATTATTATTCCAATATCTAATGCAATTTTGCTATTATTTTGTTTAATTGATCATTATCTTCTCTAAAAGGCACACAGAGCATTTTCTGCTCTCAAGAAAAGTATCAGAGTTTAATTGTTGTTATAAGTTTGCATTGCTGCTAATCATGCACATATGCAATTGTATTTTTACATTTCCAGAGTTCATTTATCACTGGAATTTCTGTCTTCAGATTTCTACTTTATCCAGTTATTAGCAGTCACGTAGCATTGCAGCACTGTTGTCTAATTTTAGATTTGTCGATTTCAAAACATTTGATAACTGCCCTTGTTAGTCTGCAGTTTGAGCAGCCAGGGTATGTCTCATTGGTATGCTGGTCAATCTCGTTTGTGTGGACTATTATCATAACCATTTTCTACTCCACAGATTTATTGAAATTTTGGACAGCGCTTAATTCTCAACCTAGTGCTTTATCTTTGCTTCAGATTTGACTGTTACAGATAGTTGTGGTGCAATCTTCTCAACTGATCTACTTATTCTGAGATTTTCAATGTGGAAGACACAACTACAGAAGCAGCATGGTATAAGGAATGTATGATAGAATGTTCCCAAAAAAATGGATACAGAGGAATTTCAAACGAAATATTGAAGGAATCATCGATGGAAAGCTTTCTTCCTTCACAAGCACGTCATCTCAATATCAACCATGACAACTAGACTGAACATCAGGGCATGAACCTGATCAGATGATTTCAATTATCATATTTTCTCAACTAATTTAAATGTTATTTCAGTCAGAGCAGATGAATATCTTACTGAAGGAAGACAATTCAGAAACTATAATATAAAGTTAAATTCACGAGCTCAAGCAATCTTTCAGAATAAGCACTAACAAAGATGAGGCGAAGATTCACTTTGCTATGCTACATTTCAACATATTTAATCCAAATGGTGGCATAACATAAAATTTGGGAGGCCAAGATAGTAATTTACTGATTTTGCATTACTGGAGAAGTCTAAATCTCAATCTTTACTTGATGATAATTCTTCCAAAATTTACTTTTGTGATGTGAGAAACACGAGGCAAATGGGACAGGTCCTGAGTATTTGTTTGTTGAAATTATCCTTGATGACCTATAAACTGCCAACTCGTTGTCAATTCATGTTCATTGTGGATGAAGAGAATAGGCAAATATTAATACGCAAGATCTTGGGCAGAAAAGCCAAGCAACCTGATCCCTGCGCTTTCTTTCTTCCCTAGCATTTGGGACATATCTGAAGGCTTTGTGACCTGAAAACTCTAAGGAAGGGTACATTGTAATCTGATCAATGGGATAGAGGGGAAAATATAGATTCTCGTGTGAAAAACGATATCGCAGAGAAAAACTCTGAAACCATAGAGAGGTTGAAATTGCCTTATAAATTATAAGTTATGACATACTTAAGGTTATTCCAGATAAGTTTGGTAAGGATGTATTGGTGAACTGGTACATGAACCTGATCGTATCAGGAGAACAAATAAAATAATTCTCAGAAGACAGGAGCTTCTGAAGAGATAAATACACGCTTATGCCTCTGCCGCCTTTAGAGAACAGGCGAAGCGGCGCCTCAAAATAAGATTTACACCCCTAGAAGTATTCAGAAGTTAAAACTATTTTCTAGAGAAAACTTATACAGAGCATGCTAGAAAATTAAGATCCAAACTAATCCTAAAAAAGAATATTTTGTGTTTCTCCTGCAATTAGGTGTAATCTTTAAATCACCAGGATCGCTAACCACAGTCAAGATTTGAACTAATTGTGGATGAGGATTGGATCCCTCAGCCTCACGAGCTCAAAATATATATTTCACCTCAAACATATATTAAAAAAAATAAAATGAAAAGCTTGAAACAATGAATTGGAAAGTCCAACGCCAAAGATCCAGAAACTAACTAACTAGAGAAGAGGATAAGAAAGGGAACAAAATTATAGCTAAATTCAAAAAATGGGTAGTTAAAAAACATCTCCTGCCAGCTTAATTCGCATACCTTCCAACAATCCCACTGCGCACTTGCCGAGACACAAAACGCATCGCACATATGTGACCTCTGCAAATAAGATATACTTTGAATCGCAGCAACTTTAAAATGGGTCAGACTCGGGGTAGGCCAAAAACATGATTCGCTGACCCACGTACACATTCTTTTCAATTTGAACATTTTAAAAATAAATAAATAAATAAAATTGCAAGTGGGTGAGGACGCATTGATTTATTTTAGTAACACCCACCATAGTCATATGTGGGCTCTTAGGGTCGCCTTCGGATCCAAATTGGGAGTCATTTTCAATACCACCTAGCTCATTTGTGCAATGTTGTCACTATTACTTTTTCTTATTTTATATTTTGTTGGGGGTCTATTAGGTTAGTTGGTGTGCACTTGTACAAGAGGGAGTGTCATGTTCTCATGGTGCAAGAGGTAATGTTATACTCTCTACTCGAGATTAAATTTTTGTAGAGTGTATATTAAGATTCTTGTATCGATTTCTTAAAAATATCAAATCATACATATTGGGGCCTTTACCAATGTATAAAATTAGATTCATTCAAATTAATAAGTATAAATAAAAATATGTAATAAGGAGGTACCCCTGCTTCCCATACACATACTACTTTAAGATTATAGAGGGCATATATATGAAAAAAGATGTTGGAAATGAAATGGATGTGGTTGGATTTGAATCCTTATTCAATTTTGTACACTAGTACTTATTTATGCTTAACATTAAGCTAAAGAAAGGTTATTATTCATACGTTTGAGTCACGATGGTTATGCAAACACCTAATTTTGGTGTAGGTAATTTTAGTTATTAAATTACATTGTTTTATGGTACTTATGTGTTTTTTTATTATCATATCATATTAGTGTTGTATTGGTGTAGGTTTCTTGTGTTATAGTCCTTGTTTACTTTCCCTTCCTCTCATTTTCTCTTTCCTCCCTAGTTTTCTCTCTCCTCCCCTTATTTTCCTATTATTTTGGGTTTCCTACCAAGAAAATAACAGTGTGGTCTTACTTTTCCAAGACCGTACCACTATGTTCAAAACTAGGGACATATTCCCTCTTTTTTGTGAGCTCTTTTGACCCTTCCTTTGGGTGTCATGTGTCTTGTGTTTATCTTTTGTTAATGTTCTCGCATGTTGTGTGTTGTCTTACACAGCAGTAGGGTCTAATTTGAATTTAAGAAGTCTATAAATATGCAAGTGACTAATTGCATTTAGGATAGGAAGAAAGTGAATGAGAATTGAAAACCAAATGTCAAAAGTGATAAGTATAATTGAAATGTTTGGAGTAGAATTTGATTCAAGATCGGAGTCTTCATATTGTATTGTCATTTGTTCATGCTAGAAAAAATCATGTATTGATTTCGGTTTGAATTCATGAATTGTTTATCAATGTGCGTCAAGTGTTTCTTTTCAAACTTCTTCTATAATAGAAGCTTGATAATAAGGGAAGGATAACACATGCCCCCATGATGACTCCCTCATTTTGAAGGCATTGTAAGATAATTAAGGTTTCAATAAAGGAGATCAATTTCATAGAGATCTATACATAATTTTGGAAAGTGGGTGAAGCTTTTAGGGCCTAAGTCAAGGGACAAGGTCATCAAATTTGTTTCTCAAAATATTACAAATTTTAAGGACGTACCATATAGTTCTTATAGTATTGTATAGGAGTGGACGTTCTTGGCCAAAATTGGAAAGTTCTTTATTCACCAAAATATTTATGGGTTTTGTTTGGCTTATTATCTAGAGCTATTTCCCATTATTTTCATCTATTGACTATCTATATATCTACGATAATTTAGTATTCTACTTAGAACCCTATTTTTGCACATTTAAATTATTATAAAATATTTTTTATTACAATTAAGTCTGATTTTTATTATTAAGTTAGAGTAAATCTAGTTAGATATGAATTACACATTTTTTATGGGTAGATGTATTACATTTTGAGGTAAAACCACTTTCTAAAATTACATTTTGACAAACCTACATTGCCTTGCATGGTTTATGTCTTTATAGGGTTAGATCTTACTTTCATTGCAGTAGATCTGACTTTTCTAAGACTAGTTCTATTTGTTGAGATCACTAGCCCTGACAATTATGTCACTTGCAAACCCTAGTTTGTTATACTTTATTTATCATTCATACCCTATATTATTTTTCATGTTACATTTGTTTCTATCTTATGCCACCTAAGGTGAGTAGATTTAAGACCCCTACTAGATGAAGTGGTAGATTGAATTATCGACCTATTGATTTTGTTATATTTAACACTCACACTTATTTGAAAAAAAAATGATATATCTCAATTATGTTAATGTTTCTCCTCCTACTATGTGTTAAGATGTTAATGTGAATGACAATGCTATGAATGATAATTTTTTGAATGACAGTGTTGTGAATGGATCTCAAATTGATAATGCTTCTAATGATGAGAATGATAGAGCTAAAAGACTTCTTATGTTTTGAAAACATGACCTAAATAATCCTAAAAAAATAGATGCAATGTTGTATGTATTAATAGAGGTCCAAAATTAAACTTGAAGCCAAGAGAATTATTGGACCCCAAATTTTGGTTAAGTTTTCTGATAATGGCATGAAACAAGCATGGCATAGAACAAGCATGGCACGGGACAAGCATGGCATAAAAGAGCATGGCACAAAACGAGTATGGCATGAAAGTTATACAGGTGCAGAAGACCACGACATAAGAGATCATAGTGTGAGAAGACCCAGTTAGAGAGGATGCATAATAAATAGAGAACCCGAGAGTGAAGGGCTTGAAATATTAGTGGAAGATTTGTGAATCATGCAGGAGGTGGGAGATGGTTAAGGAGCGATTCTCAGGGATAGAGCAGACTTAAATCATGCATGAGTTTAGTGTCAGCCTGTACAAAGATAGACACTTGGCAATGAGGATCCAACACTAAACAAGAATATAGGGGCATAAATGCTTGGGTCCCAAGCGACCAATGTAGTTGGCTATCATGACTCTTAGTAAACTATAGATCGTTGGCTAGTCACTGAAAGTATCATTACTATTGCAACTACTTGGTTGGGGAGAACAAACCACAAATACCCATGTTTAAAGCTTTGTAATGTTGTTGATCATTATTGTAGAATGATTGAATGTTGTTGATTGTTTCATTGATGTAACCATGGATATCATTATAATGTTGTTATTGTACTCCAATTTATAATTGAATTATATCACTAAGTTGCAGAATGTGCTAGTTATGTAATTTGAAAATCTACTATGAATATAAGGAATATAATATTTGTTCTCTGAATATTATCAATGTGGAATCTAGATATAATGGTGATGGTCATTTTAATCATGTTTGTTTACTCAACTGAACTTAGGCCCATAGCTGTGTATTTTTTTTTGTTAGTCATTGAATAAAGTATATGTTTGATCACTAATTTATGACAAGTACACTTTCACATGATAAAACCCATGAGAACCAATTTCTTATTGCATGCTTTGAGTAAACACACAAGAACTATAAGTCTTACGTGAAATACTAACGTGCCAACTTGTTGGGTCTTAGTCACTTTAGCACATACCCAAGGAAAAGTCTAGATAGAAAATTAACCCAACATTTTAGTTCTATTGTTGAGACTCTTAGTGTTTATTACATGATGGTAGAAAATGCTTGAGTGATTGTCTCTCAAAAACATTGAACAATGGCTTACCAGTGTTGAAGAAAAAATTTGCACTTCCATTTATTGAACTAGGAGTTTTTGTGCATGCATGGGTTGAACAAAATCTCTATAGTTCCTTATATGAAACTTTCTTTATGGAAGTCCATGTTCATTTGCATGTTTGGATCATAGCCTATGTTAAAGATTGGTCAAAAAATCATAGATGAAAGATAACTTGGATAATAGAGCATCAGACGACCTTAGCACACTCGGGAGCACTGCAGACACTAGTTGTCGAGGTCTAGTGGAAAGGGGTGTTAAATAGTTATGTCTTAGAGTATGTCATTTCAACTTATTCTTGTCTAGAAGAAACCAAGTTATAGTTTCTTTGAGAACCACGTGGTCAATATCTCATGCATTTCCCACTAGAGGTGAAGAAGTTGTTTATTGACTCTTGACTTGAAGTTTTTCCCATGAAGGGCTAAACTCTCCCTTACATGAGTAGCATGGTTGGTAGGGGAATGTAGGTATATTTGTGAAAAATTATTGGTTTGGTATGGTAGCCAATTAGTAGGAGTTGCAAAAGCACAAATATGATGAAGCTTGATGAAGGATTATAGGTAGAAGCGACATAAGAAGTGGACGGAAGGACTCAAGAAGTGTTGTTAGGATCTGTAGGGAAGCAAAATAGCACAAGGACTCTCTAACTTTTGAATCATAACCAATGCTAGTTGTACCATATGCGAGAGAAATAAACTAGACAGTGGAGACTGAAGAACCTGAGTTGAACCAACCTAATTCCCTAATCATAGTGCGAGCTTATGCTTTTGAGCTAGATGAACTAAGTATACACAATTTGGATACAGATGACATAGATTCAAAGACTAACCTTATAAGAGAACCTTTAATTGAGAAAGTTTTAGACACTAGTGTATTGACTGTTTCTTTTCCTTTGTCATATAAATTTATGGCCTGACTTGGTTTGCCTGGTATACCCAGTATAAATAGTGGGCAAAGTATTGTCCCAAATATAGTGAATCAACATGTCTCAGTGCCCAACATCTTAGGTGTTTCTATTATTGTTAGAGGCATGAGAGGTGGATTAGGTGGTGGTTCATCTGATGGACTAGGAGGCAATGCAGGAGGAAGTGGTGGACTTCCCCCCAAGGAATAAGAGGACTTGAAAGTTTTCAACAACCACCATTACAAGCACCTCAACCACCCATCGTGTACTGTGAAATGACACTTCATTTTCTAGAATATTGAGGTGTGGATAATTCCACCAAACATGTTCACAAGTGTGAAATTATATGGAGAACATGCGACATAACCTCCTCTAAATGAAAAGCCACTCAAATCGCAAACACACTCTTGGAATGATTGCACAAATGGTATAGGAAATATGATCCTCAACAAGCAATCATTGATAATGACCAACTTAAGGTAGCATTCCTCCAAGAATTTGAGATTCTATATTTTTAGAAACTGAGTATTGTTGTGCTAAAGATATAAAATAATAACTAACTAAGAATGTCCATGAATACGATGCATGGTTTATGACACTTCTCTCCAAGCTTTCCTTTGAGATTAATGTTTCTCAACATGCTCAGTGGTTTGTGGGAGGACTATTGCTCCCCTTTAGATGAACATTGTCTTAGAGAACTTTTACTAGCTTGTGTGAGGCCTTGGAAGCTACCTTTTGTGCTAAAGTTGTTAGCAACATTGATACAAGAATTAGTCCTTTCATGGAGGCTCAAATCACTACAATGGCATCCCAATTAGAAAATTTGATTGCATACAGTGCTCAAGACACTCATAGCGGCCTATGGTGAACTGATTATGAGTCTATACTGAAGCAATTATGTGAGATTTACCAAGATGAACATGATGTTTAAGATTTTCCTTTGTTTTAATGTGTCATGCAGTTGAAAGTGTCCACTTACTGTAAGATATGTGATGCATATACCCATGACACCAATGACTGTTGTCTCATCAGTGATATTAATGAGGCACATGTGCACGGTACACATTAAGCCTTTGTTTTAAATAATCAAGAGAATGGTGGTTATCATGGGTGAGGTCAAGGTTGAGGATGAGGAGGAGGACATTTTCCACCATGGATATTTTACAAGTGTGGTTTTCTTGATCACTACCAGTGAGACTATCCGGTCTATCCTACATGTGTTTTTGTAAAAAGAACGTCATTTGGAGGAATGTCCTGATTTGTAGATGACCATTACAAAAGAAAGAAATGAGAAGGGTGTTAGTATGTGTCACATCCCAATTTCTCTCTAAGCTAAATAATATGATTAATCTATGAATTATGGTGATTAATTAATTAATTAACTAATATTTGATTTAACTTGATGACATATGTTGATTATGGGATAGTTTGTGATGTTAAATTTGCATGATTAAATGCTATGAGTTAGCGGTACTATTATATTTTGTACTTTGTGATCATGTTTGAATAGTTATATAACATTATTTTATGGATATGATGATATTTCAAGCTAACTACATTCATTTTTGTGAGGTGGATGTAGGACGAAGTCTTCCCTCAAATTTGTGATGGAGAGAGAGTATCATCAGAGAGGATGGTTAGATGGAGATGTTGGGAGATGACAAAGAATGAATCCAGAAAACCTGTTGCACACACCACATTTGTAGTTGATGATTGTATGGACAGTTTAGTATGCTTAGTTTTATGTTAAATGAATGATGTGTTCTTTTATGATTTCATTAAATATAGTTGATATTTATGATCATGTTGATTGTTTAGATAAATTTTCTAATTTAGTGATCATGCGTAGTTTATCATGTTTGATGTAACTATTTGGTTGATCAAGTGAAATTGTTTATGTTATGCTTATCATATTTCCTTATTTTGAAATGACCGTGTAGTGCAATATTTTGATGTCATTTAGGCATTAAAAATATTTAGACGGATTCCATTATTATTGATCTAGATGATATAGGTAATAATAATTAAATATTATTATTACAATATTATAGTATAATATTAAAAGATAATAACAATGATTTATATGTCTTTATAAAATATGAATGCATTGAAATTCTTGTGTTGCCAAATGTTTTGTGGTAGACATAGTAACATAGGCTATGGTTTTTGAATACATTATATTTATTTAATTTATAATTTAGTCAAATGGGCGACTTAACATGGAATGATGAGTCGACTAGGTCGATGGACGTGCATGGCATGGTATAAAGGTTTTGATGTTGTTTATTTAAATTGTGAATGGAAAGGTAGCAACTTAAGTCATTGGCATGTAATTATTTTATGGATTATATTATGATTATTTCTATCACTAAAATGGAAGCTTCAAGAAATTAGGGTTGTTAACCCCTCATTGACTTGGAGTTATGCATCATTTGGGATAATCATGGAGTTTTACTGAGAAATTGCATGGTGGCAAATATAATGATGAAAAAGTTTTGTTGAGATATTTTTGGCATGCATTTATCAAACAGTTGAAGTGGTAGTAGATAATGACAAGGAGATAGGTGGAAAAAGGAATAAAAAGAAAATGGGGGTTATGAATGAGAGCGGACAGTAGACAAAAAGGAGGCAATAAAAGGAGAAGAAGGTGGTGAAAAAGTGTGAGCAGAAGGATTTTTGTTTGGATTTTATTGGCTTACATGCTTTTATCAAATTGGTTTAGTAATTGATTTCCGGCATGCTTTATGAAAGAGTTTTTGAACTTAGGTTACTAGGTTTTCTTGTTTGAATCCTTAAAATCAGATGAGTGGTTTGTGGATCCCTGTGGAAGGCTTGGCCTCCATAGAACCCCATAAATAACTCAAGGTAACCTGAGGATTTTGAGGGATGAGCCATAGAAATACTATAACTGTTAGGGTTTTTTGTTAAATCTTAGAATCCTCTTAAAGTTTGAAAAACTATTCATATAGGGAAGGAATCATGGCTAGATATATACATAGTGGCATGAATTTGAGTTATTTAGATCAATGTGTATATATATATTTCCATTTTAGTAGTTTAAATATGGGTTACAAAAATAGACCGTGTTGGGTTCAATAGTATAAATATCTATTTTTGGATACTCAGCAAAAATATTGAAAATCACTATATAATAGTGGGTCAGATGATATATATATATATATATATATATATATATATATTATATGTATGTATATATATACACAGGTGCAAAATATGGATAAAATCATAGGGTTATTTATACCAAATGTTGGTGATAATAAATAACACTTTTGATTTTATCAATTTAGACAAATTGAAGGTTGGGGTTTAAACTGTGTTAGTTAGAGTCAAATGGATACAGATAATACAAAAGTATAAAAACATACACCTGGTCTTAAATCCTATGCTATGCATATATGATTATATGCATATAAGTTGGGAATATTTTTAGTTTATGTCTATTATATATGGGGATGGGATGAGGATAAAATGACTGAAGATTCACACTCGGCTTTATGTAAGTTTATACTCGATTTTGATAAAAATCGATATGGTCATTTATGTTCTAAACTATGTATACAGTCTTTATTAAATATTTGATTCAGTAGTATGTCTTTATATAGATATTGATTTGTGAATAACATTGACTTGGTCAATAAAGGACTGATACCAAGGTGAAAATTGTTAAATTGCATAGTTATTTGGTAATTTGTGTTCTGGTTGGTTTACTAAAATTTGACTGTGCATTATGATTTGGTATTTATATACCCGACTGGGTGTAGTTGGTGGAATGTACAAATTTGGTTGATAAGTGAATGATGTTTTGGATTATATTATTATTTTGGTTTAAAAAGGAATTTGAAAAAGAAATGATACTGAGTATGAAATCTGTAGATTTCATAAAAACATGTATATGACTTCATTTCATTTTTGATATACTTATGGGACTATTTTAGATAAATGGATTCATGTACATTATATATACAAAACACTCTAAGAAATACAACAATGTATGTCTTCTTAGGGGTATTATGCATACAAAATGGTAAATGTACGACATTGTTAAGACATTTAATGATTATATATATATATATATATATATATATATATATATATATATATATATTGGTTAAACATATAATAGGGAACTATATTAAATCAAATATGATTAAACTAAATTTAGACACACACAGATACTCGTCTATATTATACATTGTTACCATGAGGTGTATGAATGCTTATTATAATGTTGTTATAATGATAGTGAGTGGTTGATGCTTGTTGTATTTGGTTAAAGCATAGAAAACAAGTGAATTATAAAACAAATTATGTTTTGTTTTCGATGTTGTTGTATTTAGAATATAAAAAATTAAATTAGCCAAAATTATAATATTATTTTGTGGAGAAATAATGTTATAAGTTAGTTATGATTACAATAATTGACAGTCTAGATTAACATTACCCGGATGGTATGTTGTTGAAGATTGTTTTTATATTTTGTTTATTATTGGAAATATATTTTGTATGCAATAAGAAATGCATTAGATCTACAAATCAATCCTAGCTCAGAGAAGATATATCCTACTGGCACTTCTAATTGGGGATACATTAGATAATTGGAGTCATGACCAATATCGATCCACTAGACCGAATCAGGGGATATCTTACCATAATAATATGACTAAGGAGGGTTCCAAAGCCTCTAATCAAGCAAAATCATGCAATAACCCTAACTAGGTCCTATGTTTTCATATTCACTATACTAACAACAAGTAAAGCAAAATGTAATCTATTGCTCACCAAAATTTGTGACATAAATTCAGGGTAATAAACAACAAAAGTAAACATGCATAGAAGACATATACTCACATCAATGTATACAAAATCCTAATGCATAGAAGATAATTATAAATGCATATCTATCTACTCTTACAAAACATGAACAAAGTTAGAAATACTTACCTTTGAAGATGAACCCTCTAAGCCTCAATCTCTCCCTTGGCAAAGGTGTTTTGCAAGAGGTTGTTATGATATGTAAGGATGACAAAGATAAATCAGCTATAGGGCACACAAAGATCAACGCATCCAAAAGACTCTTCCACAAGACAAGATCTATATCTCCAAAGATAGTATGAAACCCTAAGCTTGCTCTTCAAGTAGAATGATGTCTAAGTAGATGCACATTATATGTTACTTCTCTTCTCTTAGAAACAGTGAAATGATTGTGTTTATATAGGTGGATCTAACACTAAACCCTTATAAAAAAATTGATCGACAAGGTCGACCTAGTCGACCTAGTATTGTTATTGACAAAAACTCACTAGGTCATAGACTAGGTCGGCCAGGGGCTGACCTAGAACCTAAATAAGTTTTGTCAATAAAAGTACAAGGTTGACACAGTTGACATAGTCATGTAAACTATCAAAAAAGGGTTTTAGGTTAGAAAAAGGGCTACTGAAGGTGGTAAAAGACTAAAGGAGTGTGAAAAAGAGAAGGCCAAGTTTAGGGGAATGGTTTTTAGGAGATAAATGTGTAGATATCAAGTGGCAAAGGGGACACCAATCTTGTGAAATACCAATGGTTTATCTACCCCTTTCCTAGCATACCCCTTAGGGAGTGCACTTAGAGAGATTGAGACTCAATGGGTTCTTTAAAGATAGAGATCATTAGTAATTGATAAAAGTTTGAAAATATTATGTGTGTACATATGCCCCAATTGAAGCTCATCACGTGTCATGTAAGTATAACATGGGATGGTGTTTTGAGAAAATAACATGATGACACATAATGTTGATGCTAAGTAAAGTGTAGCAAGGAGAAAATAAGATAAATGAAAGGACATAATTGAAAAACACATACCTTTACTTTCCTTAGTTTTGTAAATAAAGAAGGAGATGTGAGAGATGTGAAGGCATCCAATATAAAGAACATTAGGTGAACCTATAGAGATTAATGTAAAAGAGTGAAAAATCAAAAAAATGACAACCTATGCATATAATAGTTAGAAAAATTCTCTACAACATCAGGATTCCAAAACTTTTTATGGTTTGGAAAATGAGTTAGTAAAAATAAAGATATGATCAAATTAAGGAATCTAATGGTAAATATTTAAAGGGTAAATATTTGTGAATAGTAAATATAAATCAGTTGAAAAAGAATTCATTTGTTATTGTTGAATATTATGATAAAAAAAGAGTTGTGAGAAACCTAATGAGAGCCTAGAGGGCTAGGATGGTAAGGAGACGACATTTGAGATGAGAAGGATGTATAGTGGCCATATCGAGTGCAACATAGGTAAGCAACTGAGAATTTCAAATTTTTGAGTGTTTTATTTGAAATTGAGTGTTTTATAAAAAATTGTTAATTAGATCAAATCTAGATATCAGAATGAACCCTAGGAAGGACTTAGAGACACTAGGGATCAAGCGGGGTACTAAGTAAGAAGGGGTCAAAATAAAAAATGCCTAGGGCATTTATTACAATTGGTCAAAAAGTCATCATTTTAAAAGAAGAAGGTTGACCTAATCGACCTAGTTGGTAGAAAACAAAATTGTGAGTGGGTTAACCTAGTAGGTCATGGTTGACTTAGTTTGTTGGGGAAATGGGTTGACATAGTACATCATGGCTGACTTAATATGTTTTTTAAGTGGCTAACTTAGTACTATAGAGGGAAAAAGAAGGCCGAGTTAGTTGTTTAAGTCTATGGGGCCAACTTAGTACTATAGGGTCCCCTTATTTAAGAATATCTCAATTTAAGTGT
Organism: Torreya grandis; assembly: GCA_037957365.1. Lineage (NCBI taxonomy): Eukaryota > Viridiplantae > Streptophyta > Pinopsida > Cupressales > Taxaceae > Torreya > Torreya grandis. Next base: position 345,230 of record JARHVA010000643.1, on the reverse strand, counting down.
AAAATGAATAAATTAAGGCAAATTAGTTGATTTTTATGAAACTTAAAAGAATGTATTCTGATTATAAGTGACATGGAGGTCTAATACATCTTTTGTTATTTGATTTTTATAGAGACACTAGAGATTTTGGTGATTAGTGGATGCATCATGACTAACTGATATATTGAAGCCTCTGGCAGATGTAAACAAAGCTAGATTGGTCACATTGAGCTTGGGAGGCATCATGGAAATGCGACGAATCTCATTGAGTGTTGATCTTGTGGTTATGTTGTTGGGAGCCTGGGAACATTTGACCAATACATTTAGATGGGTGGTGGATGGGGAATACCATAGAGGTTGGTATCAATTAAGAGGATGTCCATGCATTTTTTGGACTTCTTATAGGAGTAAATCGATGATCACAGGGATATTGAATGACCAAGAGGAGATGTGAGCATTAGCCTGATGGGTGATGTGCTCAAATATGATTTACTCATGATTGAGGGTGAGTCTATTTGATGTCTATATTGCACAAATTATGGATATTTAGAAGGCTATTATAGGACTTGTGACAACACGAGTGTTGTGTCACAAGTTAGATGATAAAGTACCACTATATGTGATAACCTTATGTTAATCTATATTGGATTAAGGGGTACTCTATGACTTGGGTTTTGTCATCTGGGTTCAACTCATACATAATATGTATGGGATGTTGTCTAGAGGGTAGAAGACCATAAGACTAATGGTACACCTGAGTGCTTGGATATATGAAATATTTTCAATATTTAGATTGCCCCATGTGGTTAATGATTGATTACCTTGAGTTTTGAGGTAGAGACAAGATCAGATGGCATAGGTCGTGCCTCATGTGTTAGCATTGTAGACAATCATACAAAGAAAGATCATGTGGAAGTCTTATTCACACATTATAACTATTCAACCAAGTTAAGTAACTATGGTTATAGGGTTAGCATGAGTGCAGATCATGGGCCACTATACCTAGTGAGCAGAGCCGCAATCGATGGCACACTTACTAGGATAGTTCAAGCTCACACACTTGATAGTTCCTATAGTGGTGCCTACATTTTAGGCTTGGCATGTGAGAGAGATGAGGGGGAGAGGAGGAGGAGGATCACTAGTCGAGAGATTGGAGATCAAACCATGGCATGTGCGACCATAGACTAGTTAAACATGACAATCAACATCTAGAGAGGGCATGGATGTGGAAACATGGGTGCCATAGGTACCACAACTGGCACCACAATAAGGGAAGCAACAACCACCTTGATCACACCACTGATGGAGATGTCAATGGTGAGAGAGATCACACAAGGTGGTTATCCAAGACAACCCATCAGTCGGTCTAGGGTAGAGCTGGTCTATAGAGGCACCACTGAGGTCAGGTTTAAGATGTGCACAAGTGGTGACCCCAAGGTTTGCTTTGATTAGGAGGCATCTTATGGATGAGATACTCATGGGATGAATCGATGGAGAAACCATGCTTGATGGACGATGAGATGGGGAGATGGTAATTAGTGACACCAAGATAGGTAATAAATGCTTGTAATTTATAGTCTTTGATATAAAACACTAGTTGTATAGATAGATTATAGATAAATATATTTTGAGATGTATATGTGATTTGATTTCTATTTGGTTTGAATTTTGTAGATCCTGTAGATGAGGAGGAGGTTATATGGGGATCCATGGTGATGGGAGCACACCATGATATTCTAGATGGGGTGTTAGCACCATACAACCCTACCACATTGGATGATCCTAGGGTGCCATCTACCCCAACTCAAGCAAGCTAGTTTAGACTAGTAGGGGAGGCCACGAGGCAACTACATGCATGTAGAGATGGGATACAACCACCAACAAGGGTGTGAGAAGGAAAGGCATAGGCATGATAGGCCTTAGCTCAGGAAAGAACTATGCATTTGGCTACCACTATCCAACTAGGATACGTTCATGCCTAGGTGGCCAACCTACAGGGATAGGTAACAGGCTTGAGATTTCAAACATCCTCTTTATAGTGTACTAATCAGAGGGGATAGTCTGAGGCACTTATGTGTAGTGTGGCTAGGCCATAGGATAGACATGATAGAGCCCATCCTTAGAGATGGAACAATGTATATTTGTATTTAAAACACATGATATATATAGAGATATTTTGTGTTAATAGTTGGATGTTGATCTTATGTGTTATATTTTGGTTGTGGTTATAGATACATGGATATATTTATTTTTAGCAAATGTATTTTGATGTTGTTGTATATGGTATAGGAAATATATGTGTGGTGTTTTGTTTTCTAGCATTATGTAGTACACATGTATGGTTAAAAAGAAACAAGCGAAAAGACTTGGAAAAGTATAATTAATCAAAAACAAAAGTAATACACAATATATTTGTTTTTGATTAATTATACTTGGAAAAGTATAATTAATAAAAAATAAATGTAATACACAATATATCATGATGGGAAATGTGTAATAACAAAATATGACTAAGTATAATAAACCAAAAATGTAGTAAATAAGAGGGCCAAAAATGTTTTGAAATCAGGAGAAAGATTAGCACCAAATTAAAATAAGTAAAATCACACTAAATCACATTGAAAAGTATGAAAATAATGTAATAAAATGGAAAGCATGTGAAAGAGAATGGTATAAAAACAAATCAATTAAGTCAATCAATCATTCTAAATCATGTTGGGAAGTATAAAAGATAAACAAAATTGGTAAAATGGTCTTAAATTAATCACACTAATTGAAGTTGGGAAGTATGAAAAACTTAAGAAAAATGATTGGATGCTTATATGAAATTGGAAAATAAGAAGATAAAAAGGTGAGATATTAATGAAGTAAGCATAAAACATACTAAATCAAGATGGGAAGCATGTCAATGACTTGTAACTCATAGTCAATCACATCTTATCTCATATTTGACACCTGTAATTTCGTTGTGATTTGGACATTGGAAAATTTTGTGAGGAAGGTCAGGTCCTATCCATGGTCTTACATTGCAACACACAAAGGAAACCCCAAGGAAGTGGAAATAATGTAAAAATATGGTAAAAGGGGATGTTTGGAATGGTAATTAGAAAATTTTGGTAATTTGTGAGGAATGGCAGGTCCTATCCATGGTCTTATAATGCAACTCACAAATGGAATCCCTAGGGGAGTGATCAATAAACAAAACAATATTTCTCAAGGGAAAATATTAGGGTTTTAGGGAGTTAAAAAGGGAATGTAAGAAGAATAACATAGGGTCTTCTGAGAAGATGTTAGGAAGTATGAGGCACACTAAAGACATGAAAAGACACTAAGTGACTAGTGACCATTAATACATAGAGGATACATGTTCCCTATAGGTACAAAGTTGTATAGAAAAATAAGTGTGGTACTAAAATCAAGTCATGTTGGTAGTTTTGAATAATAAAAGTAAAATGGACCTACCTTCCCACAATGCGTTGTTCATTCCTCAGGACCCCTTATAGACTCGTTGATCTACTATGAAGATTTGGTACTTGCGTGAGAAAGTAGATAACACTAAAATATTTTTTTATTCTCATTTTCTAATCTACTGGCCTACAACATCTCAATGGACATCGACTCTATCATGAGGCCAACTGTAGAGTTTAAGCTTTGATTAAAAAAAGGAGACATTCTTAGAATCATGTCTTTTAGTGTGATTTTATTTTTGAGAATTTTAAATGTTGCATTTTAGATCATTGCCTTTTGTTAAATGATTTGGCTTATGAATGTTTATGGCTTTTTAAGATTCCTCCTCCATACGGACTTAGAATGACCAATCATGAGAAATAGAGTGATACACACGAATGAGCTTTAGGCTTAGGCTAAAGTAAGCTAAGTATCCAAAGATATGACTGACTATAACACCGAGGCTCAATGATGAACCAACATGTTATCTCAAGTCTCAACCATGTGTATGCTTAGTTTGTGAAAAACAATGAAGGGGAATAAGAGGAGATCCAAAAGTGGATAGATAAAAGGAGATTGTAGTGAGATGAAGTGTTTTCTAACTGATCACATGGTAAATGAGGAATGACTAAAAGGATCAAAGTTTATATAACTAAGTCACAATAATAATTATCTGTGTGTATAGAGATAAGATAACAAAAAATCATGAAAAAGAATAGAGTAATCGTAAGAAATGAACTCAAGAAGAATAAAAATGCAATTATGAAAAAGAATCATAAGAGATATAATGACATCATAACCAACATGTAATGCAAAATAAAAGTCACCATGTAAGATAGATAAAAATTTGACACAATGTGACATGATATAAATATCAGAGGATTCGCCAAGGTCTAAATAACGAGGATGCACGAGTCGTGGTTGCATGGGACGAAGCAAGTGAATACCACAAAATGCTAAAGTAAATGAAATCAAAGAAGAGACAATTGCATAGACAATTTGGAGAAAATCCAATATTCCATTAACATGAGATGGCCATAATGAAGAATACATATAGGAGATCTAGTAAGTAACTCCTCCACAAATGGTGGTCAAAGCACCCCAAGAATAGACTGTAACTCCTCCATGAAAGGTGGTGACAAGGTGTTAAGAATAGAGAAGTAACTCTCATACCTGGAATAGCCAGTCAAAGGAGTTACTTATGACACCTATGACACATCTATGACACACATCTCCACATAAGCTAGCCTATCCCACGAACGTAGGAAAACTCCATGTATGCACAAATATATAATTTCCCTAATTAAATAATAGGGAAAAATAAAAACCTACACTAATACCCCCCCATAAGCGCAACTTAGGTGGACAGTGTGGAAATATAAAATGGGTCTCGGCAACTAGGCCTGATGAGGTACCCATGTACAAAAGCAATCTCCCATAAGATAGAGAAAAGGAGAAAACACATAAGAAAAAACTCCCCCCAAAAGAGAGACATAAATAAATGAGAAGGCTAGAAGGCCCCCCTGAAGATGATGTTGCTGCAGATGTAGACCGCACCCCAAGAAGAGCTCATAGATGAATGAACTTGCTCTTGGTGAAAGGTTTGGTGAAGATTTCTGCAACCTACTCTAAAGACTGGTAAAAGATTAAGTCAATGACCTAACTATGAATAAGCTCCTAAATTAAATGCATGTGAATCTCTATGTGCTTGGTCCATTGATGTTGAACCAGATTCTTGCAAATCTGAATGGTACTCTGGTTGTCACAATAAATGATGGTGGGCTGCCTAATAGGAATGCCAAACTCAAAAAGAATCCCTTGAAGCCAAATAGCCTCAGTAGATACATTAATAGCTCCCCTGTACTCTACCTCTGTGGATGATATAGCAATATCATTCTGCTTCTTGCTAGACCAACTGATAGGACCAGAACCTAGAGAGAAACTGTAACTAAAAGTTGACTTGCGAGTCTGTGAATCGCTAGCCTAGTCTGAATCTTTATATCTAACCAAGTCAACCTCTATACCAAATCTGTAATGAATCCTATATCTATGTGAACCTTGTATGTAATGCAAGATCCTCTTAGTTGCTTTCCAATGCAGCTCATGAGGTTCCTGCATAAATCTGGAGACAAGTCCCACTACATATGATATGTCGGGCTTGGTGTGAGTCAAGTAGATGAGAATGCCAATAAGTTGTCAATACCAAGTGGCATCAACCAATGGTGAAGAACAATCAGCCTCAAGCTTGACTCTTGATAGAAAGGGAATCAAAGATGGCTTGCAATCAACCATGTGAAACTGAGCCAATAAGTCAAGAGCATACTTAGGCTGTGCACGAGAAATCCTTGAATCTGACTGTGAGATCTCGATGCCAAGGAAGTAGTGCAACAAACCCAAGTCTATCATGTCAAATCTATCTTGGAGAGATGCCTTCACCAATGCAATAGCTGATGAAGAACTCCCAGTGATCAAAAGGTCATCAACATAAAGAACCAGAATCAAGAGCGAGTCATCTTGTCACAAAAAGTAGATATTAAGATCAAAATGGCACCTAGTGAAACCTGTTGTGAGAAAGAAAGAATCCATCTTGGCATACCATGCTTGAGGGGCCTGTTTGAGGCCATAGATAGATTTTCTAAGTCTGCATACTAAGGAAGAATCTTGAACAAATCCTGGCAGCTACTCCATGTAGATCTCCTCCTCTAGGTCTCCATGAAGAAAGGCACTCTTCACATCTATCTGGTGCACATCCCAACCATGTGCTACAACAATAGCTAAGGTGAGTCGAATAAAAGTCATCTTTGCAATGAGTACAAAGGTCTTTAAGTATTCAATGCCTGCCACTTGTGAGAAACCCTTGGCAACCAATCATGCCTTGTACTTATCAACTGACCCATCTATTGCAAACTTGGTCCGATATATCCACCTACATCGAACCATCTTCCTTCCCTTAGGAAGTGAAGTCAAGTCCCAAGTGTGATTTTTGATTAAGGAAGAAATTCTTCCTCCATAGCACTATCCCACTCAGGTACTCCCGATGCCTCTCGAAAAGTCTGTGGATCTAAAACTGAAGCAAAGAAGGCATGTGGATCTCTCTGAAAATCCCCCCTAGTTCATTTGTTATCTGCAAGATCTCTAACCCAAGTGCTAGCACTCTCAAGTGTCTGTCTGGCCCAAAGTGGCCCAGAAGTGGGCGAGTCAGGTGCTAACTCCTCATCCTTTGACTGACTAGAGGTAGATGACCCTGTATCACTATCCTCGCTGTCTGAACTCGAAGAGGAAGAAGAAGATGTTTCTGGCTTAGGAACCTACTGTGGCTAATCTAAATATAAGGAATCATCATGAAGAAGTAGATCCGATGAAGAAAAAGAACTGCCAAGTGTTGATTCTCTAGGACTCTCCTGAAAGTGGACACTTCTCTCAATGAACAACTCATGAGTGGTTGGATCTAGAAGGTGATACCCCTTAATACCATCCGGATATCCTACAAAGATGCAAGGCTTGGACTAACATTCCATAGCTTTGCGTTTCTTCTTTGATATGCGGGCCATGGCTGGAGATCTAAAACCCCTAAGGTGCTCAACATCAGGTTTCTTTTTATGCCAAGCTTCAAAGGGTGTTATCCCTTTTAAAGCTCTGTGAAGAACCCTGTTTTGAATGTAGCAAGCACAATTGATGGCTTCGGCCCAATACTATGGTACTAAGGATTTGGAGTGAATCATACAACTACCCATCTCTTTCAAGAACCTATTTTTGCATTCTGTAACCCCATTCTGTGAAGGACTGTAAGTGACTATGCACTGCAAATCAATCCCCTCTTTGGTGCAAAACTGCTCAAACCTGTTGCTGACATACTCCCCTCCATTATCAGTTCAAAGAACCTTGATGGATTTCTCACTCTATTTCTCAACAAGAGCCTTGAAGTCTAAAATTTTTTCAAACACTTCAGACTTTTGTTTGAGAAAATATATCCAAGTGTACTTAGAGAAATCATCAATGAAAGTGAGGATGTACTTGGTCCTTGTGAAAGATGGTTTGGGAAAGGGTCCCAATACATTACTGTGGACTAACTCCAAAGGTTGTGAAGCCCTCCAAGGGAGCACCCCTCACAAAGTCCTTTTGAGAATTGGACACGAGGCAAGCCAATGACCATGTCATGTTTGCAAAGTTGCTCAAGGTAGTGGTAGTTAAGGTGGCCAAACCACTCATGCCATAATTTGCTAACTCCATCTGAATGAGTCAACAATGTTATTAGAGAAAAATTAGGTGCAAAATGTGAGGTGTATAACATTGCTTGGTGATCTGCCCTACCCACTGCCACTGTAGTATCACTATGCAACTCCCTGATAGCCACTGAATTTGGTGAAAACTCAACTCTCATGCCCTAACCAATGTGAGTGATTTGGTACACTGATAGGAGATTGATTGAAAAAGAAGGAATACTTAGAAAATTATTGAATGTTCCTCCTTCCATTTCAACTGAACCTCTCATTGCAATGAAAACTGATGTGTCATCACCCAAACTAATTGAAGTCATGCTACAAGGCTCTAAAGATGAAAACTCAACTAGGGAAGAGCCCATGTGGTGAGAAACACCCGAGTCAATGACCCATGAAGATGTAGAAACTGTTCTAGCTACAAGGGCCTTGTCCTTTTCTTTCTCCTTACCCTTGCCTTTTGCCTTAGTAGAATCTTAGGTAGATGAATTCTACTTGATGGACTCAGGAACACCTGTGTTGTGCTTCTCTAGAAGATGAGTTAGGTGATCTATTTGTTTCTTCATGCATTTGTGTTTATCATGCCCTGTCTTCTTACAATAGGCACACTTAACCTTTTCTTTCTTAGGTTTAGCATTGGAGGAGGAAGACTCAGTGTTGTTTTTGGCAGGATTGTGGTTTTCTTTCTTTTTCTCCTGGTCCTTGTTCTTTTTCTTCTTCTCCTTTATTGAAGTCTTATCCTTACCATTTCCAGCTATCAAAGTTTGGTGTTGAGTAGACTTCATTGTGCCCATTTGAATTAACTTATTTTTCTCCCTAGTCAAGTCGACAATGAAGGAATCCAAAGAAGGCATTTTTCATGTAGTGCCAAGGGCACTTTTTGTGGCATGGAAAGTGGAGACAAAGACTGAATAACTTGGACCTAACTTAGCGAGAATAGAAAGGATGAGTTGATCATCTTTCTTCTCTATCCCACATTCTTTCAATTGCAATCTAAGGGCATTAAACTTAGTGAAAAAGCCCTGTAGGGTGTCAAATTTGCTAGGACTTAGACTTATGAGTTTGTTTTCGAGCTCATGACCTCTCATCTCATCAAGCTTCCCAAATAAGGTTTTTAGGGTGTCCCATATGTCTTTGGGAGTCTTGGAGGTTTCTAAATAGAAGAAAAGTTCTGAAGACATAGATAAGCTCAGTAATCCATAGGCTTCATCACTACGGTTGTACCACTTGACCTTTTCAGCATCAATGCTGGGTTCTACTTCAGTACCCATGGTGATCCTATACAACCCTTTGCTTCTAAAAATGATTTACATTTTAACCTTCCATTCATGATAGTTGAAGGGTGTTAGGGGTTTAAGTTGAAAAAAATCCATTTTTAGCTAAATTTAGGTGAAGTTGTGTTGATTGCAAGTTGTGAAATTAAGTAGAAAGGAGAATGAAAGCAAAGATTGCAAGTGTTGAAAAGCAATCACACTCCCCCAAAATGTTGAGACCCCCCCAAATATGCAATTTCATGCTCAAAAGATGTCAGACTCAATTGAGAATGCGTCTTAGAGTAATCAGTGCAAGACTTTAAGCAAACAGGATGTCGAACTCAACCGAAAATGCGTCCCGAGAGACCCAAAATTTAGGGACTTTATAAACTAGTAAATTTTCAACAAATAACAAGCCTACGCTATGGATAATTTAAATAAAAATGCTTTTACAAAAAATGGCACCCAAATTCGAGCTACCGTTTGCAAGATATTAAAGATTCAATTTCCTGTAAACTAATATTTTTGCAAAAAAATAGCACTAAAACATTAAAAATGCCTATTTTGAGAGATAAAGTGGCCTTCCAACCACTCGTTGGACTCAGAGTAAAGCGAGGAATCCAAATGAGGTCTTTGTGAGGGGGAATTGGCTTCCTGCCAACCTGGGCCTCACCCTTCGTCTTCGACAATCGAATATACAAGCTTTAAAAAAACTCAAATATTGCTCAATCAAAGAACCCCCCAAAAAAAGATGATTTGGCACTTTATATTAGTGTGTTTACAATTGCCACTAGCAAGAAATACTAAGTGGTCTTGATTTCAATGCATTACAAAACCCTCATGAAGAGCATATGCTGAAAATACAACTTTGGCATAATATGTAGAAAAATAAATAGAACCACTGCAATCCACTCAAAAAATCATGCACTTTCAAAAAAAGAATCATCTCGATACGAGGTCTTATGTGAAAGTTATGATCCTCCAAAGTTCCCAAAATGAGAACTATGCAATGTCATGACTGATAATCTGCTATTTTTGAAAAATCTTAGCATCAAAATCAAAAAATGTCTACACTAGTGCATAGAGCATGAAAAAATAGCTAAAATCAAAAAAAAATCGTGGGAAAAGGAGTTTGTATGAGCAAGAACGGAGCATTTGAAATCTGCCTTCAAAATTGCAACTGCCAACGGAGAGGGGTCCTGCTGTAGCTTTTTGAGCGCGTTTCTACAAAGTATACAGAATATATGCAAAAACTAAAAGATTTTCAAATGGTTTTTTTGGGTTGTGAACAAAACCCAGAAGGCAATTTTCTTGCTGATGTATAGAAGATGCAGATCTAGTGTAAAAAAGATGCCTTTAGTCAGAAAAAAATGACCCCAGCAACCAAAAAATGGCATGCAAAGGCAGAATCAGCTATCAAGAGATTGCAAAGGCATGTGACAACCTGCAATTTTGATTAAAACACAAAATATGCAAGTCGATTAACAGAAACAAGATTATTGGATCTTGCAAAATCTCGCCCGCATGTATATGGAGAGACCAAACAAGCCATGGAAGGAACAAGAGCACGGAGAACTAGCAATATCTCCCATAAATTTTCAAATTTCACAAAAAAAATGCCTTAACAAAGCTCTAAATTTCAATGAAAACAATAGCAAAATAGACAACCAATTATCGGGGTGGCCCTGATACCATATCAGAGGATTCGCCAAGGTCCGTAACAAGGATGCACGAGTCGTGGTTGCACGGGACGAAGCAAGTGAATACCACAAAATGCTAAAGTAAATGAAATCAAAGAAGAGACAATTGCATAGACAATTTGGAGAAAATCCAATATTCTATTAACATGAGATGGCCATAATGAAGAATACATATAGGAGAGCTAGTAAGTAACTCCTCCACAAATGGTGGTCAAAGCACCCCAAGAATAGACTGTAACTCCTCCATGAAAGGTGGTGACAAGGTGCTAAGAATAGAGAAGTAACTCCCATACCCAGAATAACTGGTTAAAGGAGTTACTTATGACATTCTTATAACACCTATGACACATCTATGACACACATCTCCACATAAGTTAGCCTATCCCACGAATGTAGGAAAACTCCATGTATGCACAAATATATAATTTCCCTAATTAAATAATAGGGAAAAATAAAAACCTACACTAATAATAAAATAGATAAATGTGAAGTTAAAACACACGTCTAATCCAAATGAAAATGTAAGAACACCATGCATGTGTTCATAAGTATTGATATTTTTGTCCACACACATTATCCATAACATCTGATAAGTCTTTATGAAGTTGAACTCGGACTGCACCTAAAGTCTCATTAATCTTCAGTGAAAGTTGATAAAAGACTTCACATTGAATTTCTTGGATAAAAAATGTAGGAATCCATGAAGGATCTTACTAATCAGGGTTATCATATAGGGGATGCTCAGGAGAATGTATGGGAGTGGATTCGATGGGAGATGGTGGAGAAGGATCCATGGGTGAGGTACTCACTGGTGGAGAAACAATAGGTAGAGAAGGGACCATAGGAGGTGGAGCCATGGGGGAAGAAGGGGGAGCCTTCTTGTGAGAGCAACATATGGGAAGAAGGGTAAAAGGTGAAGGAATGGTTAGGAGGTGATCCTTAAGATGTTGTTGAAGGATGCAACAATGATCAATGTGATGTGTACCACATTGGTGCCAGATACAATATACCTCTATGTGCTTAGGAAGATACTCAGGGAATATTGTTAGGGGAGGTACAACCTTATATGAGGGTTGCAGAGTGGTGAGATGTAAGGTGTCAATATATTGTCACAACTTTTGACAATGCATGGATGAATGGTTTTTTGTGCCATGGAAGTAATAAATATGCTTGTGAGTAGACTTGGTAGGTTTACTCATAGGAAGAATAGAAATAGAAGCTGAAGAAGATTGGTATAGGGAATAGTCTCTAGTCTAATGACCAATAACTTTATGAATGTCACAACAAGGCTGATTGGCCCATTTGGTGGGCGAAAGAACCAGTTGTGGTAAAGGGAAAAAACCATCAGCAAGAAAAGGTGGGGCTAGTAGAGAAATTGGACAAGGCTCGACCGAAGGAGCAGTAAGATCAAAAATAGGAAGAGACTCAACTATAGAGGGAGTGGGAATGAGATCCAAACTAGGCTCTATTGAGGGAGGAGCAGGATACATGAAAGGCTGAAGAATAGTCATGAGCATCTAAAGGATAAGTTGGCTAGATAGGTCTTCGTATCTAGCAAAGTGATAGGGACCACTCATAACAAGATCCATAAGCATACTCCTATGAGGTTCTTCACAAACTGAAAGTGTGTGCACCATCTCTACCCTACGACCAAGAGGAAAAATGCTAAAATTAGGAATGATAGAGGATGGAATGCTAAAAGATATATTGAAAGACTGAAGCAAAGAGGAATGATAATGAATAATCTCAGCATCTTAGGCCTGTACACGACCTCCTAAGAATGGACCATCTAAGGTATAACCATCATCATAATCAGGTGTATGAAGATCAATGGCACAGGTAGGGATGACCTTGTCATCTGATGTGGTGTGATGAATGTAATGTTAATTTTTAGTTAAGACAATAGGTATATCATCATAATGTGGTTGATGGGAATGAGGTTGTAAATAAGTTAAAAACTGAGATATGAGATGAGGTGAGAGATATGAGGTTTTAATCTTGAGATTGATCTCGTCAAGCTCATCGTAATCAAAATCTAGGAGGTTAGGGGTATATTCATGATGAGTTTGAGGTAACTATTATAACCTTAGGTGGAATTGACAAGAAAGTTAAATAATCGAGATTCATGAAGTGGAACACTTGAAAAGGGTTCAAGGGTGGAAACCCTGAATACACCACGGTCTTGGAATTGTTTGAAATTCCAAGCATTGGTGTCACCCTGAATCATGTAGATGGATTCATTATGAGGAAATTTGAAATATTGGCAAACGAAAGAGGAAATTGTCCTCATGTGATGAGTCTATGGCATGCCAAGCAAAATGCTATAGGATAGAGGAAATTTGAATGTCATCACCTTCATGTGAAAGGTGATAGGTGGGATAGTAATGAGGAGCCACACACAACCTAAGGGAGGCATTTGCCTTCGATCATAGTCTTGACGTGTGTTGTGTGTGGACTTAAGATTACACTCATAATATCCAAGGGTTTTGATAAAATCAAGACATGCAAGACAAGTTCTAGAGCCCTCATTAATCAAGGCATGCTTGATTTAGATATCACCAATTTAGACACTGATAAAAAAGGGAGGATAATTCATACGAAGCAGAATCTCATCAGGGATCATAAAAGCAATGGGGAATTTGAGGGAATGTAAAGTGTCAATTGTTTCATTAACATGTATGGACATCTCTTCACATTATTTTAAAATGCTATCTTCTGACCCAGATAAGGTGGCTTCACATCCTACTAGGGGAGGACAAGGGATGTTCATTTCAAAAAAAAGCTGCATAAGATGTCAGGATCCTACTCCACCAATAAGGGTATATATGATTACCTCTTGTATAAGCAACTAAACATGGAATTTAACCAGAATGATAAGTAACTAGAAATATGAAACAACACAGGATATGAGAGACAATACACAATTGTATTAATAATCATCCAGAAGAAAATACAATAAAGAAGATGCCACACTTCTTCTTCCCACTCCTCTAGAGCTCCCACACATCAAGGGTTCACCTGTAATTCTCCTCCAACACTTCACTCTCTCATCATGGTCCTAACAATCAGCTCAAATATAGAGTTGTTGTTCACCTCCACCAGTTAGTAACAATGTTGCCAGTACACCAAGTACATAACCGCACTCCAAGTAGATCTCCCTTTCCTTGCTGCCACCTACAAATCAACAGACCTTACTTACCATGTAGATGTCTCTACACCCTGAAGAACCCTTGTCCTTGCCTCACCAAGTCCTCATGATTCTTCAACCAGTACCCCAGTGGATCTCCTAGTAGAACTTGCACAACCTACAACTCTCCCTGATCATACACACTCAGCACCCCTTTGGAACTAGGAGGAGCTACTCTAGCTCTCTCTTTAAGCACAATGGCTTTCTAGCAAACCTTTACAATACAAACCATGAGTCTATTATATAGATCTCATGCATACAAAGATTAGACTTTCTTAATTACAATAATGGGACACGCAACTCAAGACTATAATTAGCTTTTAACATGCAAACACTTGATTCAACGAACTAACTGTCTGTGCAACGAATAGTTCTGGAACCACCACAAGCGACTGACGTCGATCCCTGTCTGCCTAGAGGTGACCGACGTCGACTGATCCTGACCGATGTCGGTAGCTTCCTATCTCTCCTCTGACCGACGTCAGTTTGCCTGATCGACGCCAGTGCCTTTGACACTTTAGCAACTCCTCCTGTTCGCATCTTGGTGAAGCTTTTAACTCCACAACCTAACAATCTCTCACTTAGAGATAAACAGCTGCACCTGTACCTATACTTGTACCTTTGTCTAATTTGTTTCCTAGTTTGTATCCCTCTTCAAGCTCAATCTTGAAGACCAACCACCACACAACCTGTGATGCATCACCTGTCATCTAAGTAACTTGCCTCATTTGAACCTACATATCCATGTAGTGAAGTCCTTGACCCTGCATAGCATGAATCCCTACTACTGATCCCTCTCAGATACCTGAGAATCCACCTTCCCCGAATTGGCTCCAAACTCTCTGACAACTCCCACTGCTTGGAAAAACTCAGGTCTACACTCGATCTCATGTGATTTTGAACACTGTTCTAAGCTCAGCTTAAACTGTCCAACCCTTGGTGTGCTTACCGATTCTGCATCCTGCATCTTGAACCTCGCTAACACCTTCTTCACATCAGCTCTGACTAGAGATCAACCTGTGATCTTCCATGTCTCTTATGCCAAATAATTTTGCTGCTCCCAAATTCTTCATGACATACCTTTGAACTAACTTTACCTTTAGCTCAGCAACTCCCTGCATGTGTAATCCTGTAACAAGCAACCACACCACATACAGTAACAGGATAATGTTGCAATCATCATCCAACCTGGTAAAGAAAAAACACAATAGTTACACTGACATTGACTAAAGCCCTGCTTTGTCATCCACCTGTCAAAACCTGTACCACTGTCTTGCAGCTTCCTCAAGACCATATACACTGGCCTTCCATCTCACCTGTCCATTCCCGCTCTTCTTTATCCTAAACATTCATTTGTCTCTTAGTGATTTCTTTCGACTGGCAACTCCACCCAAAAAACTCCTGTTTGGTTCTTCTCTAAGGAATCACATTCCTCATCCATGCCAAGCTCCCACTGTTCCCTGAATCTACCTGCTATGCTTCTTTAACAACTTCCTGATTCTTGACCATCAGTGAGCAACAAGTAGTGTAAAGAAGGGAAATGATGAATTTGAGGCTTACTTACCCCTTCAGTCCTCCATATAGGTGTTTGAGACTCCTTGACAGCTTGTTGTCCGCCCAACATCCATTCCAGTGATCGATCTCGACCATCTCCCAATCTACACCCGACTGACGTCGGTTCCCTACGACTGACCCTGTCTGTCGACGTCGATTCCCTGACCAACACCAGTGTACCTACTATCGACGTCAATTCATGTATGACCGACGTCAGTTCTTGCTGCCCGACACCACTGACTCTGCTGATCTGCACATGATCGACGTCAGTTCCTGTCTGTTTGACATCAGTTCTTCTTGACTGATGCTGGTACCTGTGTTCGCCTGTGAGTGATGACTTTTTACCCGTGAGCTCCTTTTGGATCAAACCCTTGTCCATATCAACACAGCCCTGCTCAGAATAATTTAGTCCCTTCAGCTGATCTCTGTTTGTCATCTCCTCCATGAACACCAAGGCTTTCCAGTTCTTAAGTTTGTCAAAAACATCTATCTTTCGCTTAAAAATATACATTCTCCTCCTACATATGTGACCAAGCCTACAAAACCACATCTCTGCAACAGAAGGTGAATCAGTAATATATGTAGATAGATAAAGGATACCTACTTTCTTACCACCGTCTAATTCAAGTGCATCCGCTGTGAGAGTTACTGTGCATCTCTCATCACCTAACTTTTCTGAAGAAATTAGACTCATCTCCAACACTGGTACTTACATGACCTCATTCAACACCCGTGTGTTATCTATCTGCAATTTCAGCTTCACTTCCCCTTTGCCAACCATGTGACAAGGCTCACCAACCCCTAAATAAATCTCTCCAAAGTCTCCCTAGACATACCCATGAAAAGATGCTCTATTTCGGGCTACATGGAAAGAGGCAAAAGAATCTGTAAACCCATATTCTACTTTATCTAGAGCAACCTGTGCAACAACACCTGCAACATCTGCTTCTACACGCTGATCTTCTACCAACCAACAATCTTCCTTTACCTGCTCTTTCTTTCTATCAATCTGACCATTTGTGCTATTCAGTTTCTCCATTTGTAGCTTACTTTCTTCTGCCATTGCTATACTCCCACTCAATCAGAAACCCCTGTGAGTAACCTGTAATCAACAAACACTAACTAGATCTAAACCACTTATTAGTCAACCCAACCAAAAGCTCTGATACCAACTGTCAAGATTGGTATCAACCTGTTCCACCTGCTCCTGCAACCTAAGCTCTGATACCAACTGTCAGAATTGATATCAACCTGGTCCACCTACTCCTGCAATCTAAGCTCTGATACCAACTGTCAGGATCCTACTCCACCAAAAAGAGTATATATGATTACCTCTTGTATAAGCAACTAAACATGGAATTTAGCCAAAATGATAAGTAACTAGAAATATGAAACAACACAGGATATGAGAGACAATACACAATTGTATTAATAATCATCCAGAAGAAAATACAATAAAGAAGATGCCACACTTCTTCTTCCCACTCCTCTAGAGCTCTCACACATCTAGGGTTCACCTGTAATTCTCCTCCAACACTTCACTCTCTCATCACGGTCCCAATAATCAGCTCAAATATAGAGTTATTGTTCACCTCCACCAGTCAGTAACAATGCTGCCAGTACACCAAGTACACAATCGTACTCTAAGTAGATCTCCCTTTCCTTACTGCCACCTGCAAATCAACAGACCTTACTTACCATGTAGATGTCTCTACACCCTGAATAACCCTTGTCCTTGCCTCACCAAGTCCTCATGATTCTTCAACCAGTACCCCGGTGAATCTCCTAGTAGAACTTGCACAACCTGCAACTCTCCCTGATCATACACACTCAACACCCCTTTGGAACTAGGAGGAGCTACTCTAGCTCTCTCTTCAAGCACAATGGCTTTCTAGCACACCTTTACAATATAGCCCATGAGTCTATTATATAGATCTCATGCATATAATAATTAGACTTTCTTAATTACAATAATTAGACACGTAACTCAAGACTATAATTAGCTTTTAACATGCAAACACTCAGTTCAACGAACTAACTGTCCGTGCAACAAATAGTTCTGGAACTGCCACAGGCGATCGACATTGGTCCCTGTCTACCTGGAGGTGACCGACGTCGGCTGATCCTGACCGATGTTGGCAGCTTCCTGTCTCTCCTCTGACTGACGTCGGTTTGCCTAATCGACGCCAGTGTCTTTGACACTTCAGCAACTCCTCCTGTTCGCATCTTGGTGAAGCTTTTAACTCCACAACCTAACATAAGATGGTTACAGTGACGCAAAGAGGTATGCATAAGTTTGAGAAATGGGATTTAAGATGGGAGATTAGTAATCTCCATGATATGATCCCACTCATCATAACCCATAAGAGGACTATTGGAAAGAGGTGCATAGTATTGAAGGAGGTCCTCAAAAGGAGGAGCCAAAGTACATGTGAATTTAGGTTGATAAGAGGTAGAAAGTTTAATTAGAGGACAAGTTTGTTGATTTTCTTGAAAAGATGGAGCAGTTAATGTAGGTGTGGTTTGAGATATATTAGAAGTGTTGATAAAAGTTTGAGTATCATTGGTGATAGGTAAAGAGGTTAGAGGGATGGTAGAAATGGTATGAGAAGTGTTATCCAAGGGGGATGTTGGAATTGGTTCGTCAAAGGAGATGAGGTCTTTTAGCCCCAACTCTATTAGGTGATTTGGACAAGAGTCTTGGATAACATGAAATATGTGAGACAATTGAGGTGTGTGGATGGGATGAGGATCAATGAAAGCAACCACCCTTCACATGTTAGTCATATTGACCACCTTCTCTTCAGGATTTGGGTCAAGAAGACTATCAAAATTATTGGTAGAAGGGGTATCTTTTATTAGTTGTCTTGGTGATTCAAAAAAGGATCTTTATAATTAACTAAATGAGCATTAGCTTGGTTCAAAGCTTGAGATTTAGTTTGTGTTTCATTGTATTTGAATGCAATGTCATAGGCTTTTTGGCATTTACAAATGATAGATTCATGGTCAAAATTAAGACCAAGAAGGAAATCCATACCCAAGTTATGAAGTTCCCTACAAGTTTCATGAGAATGACCCCAACTAGCATGAAACCGACAAAATTTATTGGGATCATACCAATATTTCATGGGTCGAGTGGGATCAAGTTCTCATAGTAGAGGCCTTAGTAGATGTTTTCATAATTCTACTAAGGATAAAGGTTTATGAACATTGATGTTATTGGTTGAAGATAAATGAAGGTTGGTGATGTGGTTAGGAGAGGAAGCTTGTTATAGAGTTTGGTTAGGAAAAACAACTTGAATAGTATGAATGGTGTCATAAGAGTTGGTGACACCATCATTGGTAGTGTGATGATTCTTATTCTTAACATACGAGTACCCATAGAAGGTTAAGATGGGTCAAATTGATGCATAAGGAAATCTTGATGCTTGGCTTGGTCAATGGCCTCTTCCAAAGTATGTGGAGAGAGAATTTAGACCCGATATTGTAACTTGGGAAAAAGAGCATTGGTAAATAGATGAAAGAGGTTATCATCTACCATGTTATGCTTATATTTTCTAGACAAGGTCTTCCATCATTTGATAAAGGCTTGTGTAGTTTCAGTATCAAGTTACTTACAATTGATAAAATGGGCCAAGGTATTTTCAAGGAGATCATTAGTTTGGAACTCTTGGAATATAGTATTAACTAAATCTTTCAAACTACTTATAAAATGAGATTTAAGTTGGTTGTACCAATCTAAAGCATTGCCCGTGAGAGTTTTGGCTAATGGCTTGGTAACAGTAAAGCTGTTTAACTTGACCCAATATTTATATAGATTTCCAAATGTTTTTAAATCAATAGTAGGATCAATTGACCCATTATAAAAAATGGTAGTGGGATAGCTCCTATATCAATATTAGCAATTGAGATTCAAGAAGCTCATTTTGAAGATGCTTAATTGTTTATTAACAATAGGAGGTTGAGGGATAAGATTAACAGGGGAATCCTAAAGAGGAGGTGGGGGAACATTTTGGTTATGCATGCCCCATGGTATCTATTGAGGGTGGTTTAAAGATGAATAAGATGATTTTGCAGTTGCATCATTTCACTTGCATTGTTATCTTGGAAATCATTCATTTGATTAAGAGTTTGTAATAGGAATTGATGGGTTTGAGTTACATATTAGCATTGTTTTAAGCATTGGAATTAGTAGGAGTGGCTTGGGTACCACTATGGGTGTTAGTAGTAGCTTGAGAAGAATTCTTAGTAAGTGAGGCACTAGTGGCATAATTTACTTGTGTTGCAAAAGATGTACCTAGTAGAGGGATGAGAAGAAGCAGCGCTAGAGGCATGATTACCATGGGTAGCAAATGATACACTAGTGGATGAATTGAGAAGAGTGGGTCTTGGAAGAGGCCTACTAAATGTAGAACCTACCATGTAAGTAGAGATACTAGGCATGAAGGCAGAGGAAATTAAAGAGGAAGAAGTCATGGTATGATAAGGGGTCAAAGTAGAGGGAAGAGGCTAAGAAGTAAAAAAGCTAGTATCCCCAAATTTATGTTAGAATGTGGGAAAGGGTGAATGTGGCTCCTCGACTTAACCACCTATTATGAGATGGTAAATAATAGAAGGATCCTTTCCTCAATGTTGAGGAAATTCATTAATGAAGAAGAGAATTTTTAGTGTACACTCTAACTCATGTTGATCTTAAATGAGAAGAGAGTATTACGAAGTGAAGAGGAATGAGGAGGGGTCCCATAGTTTGTAAAGTGGCTACATGCACATTACTTTTATCTAGGGTAGGAGCCATAAGATGTTTATGGGAGACCCTATTAAGGTTGGTAAGACTCATCATATTTGTTGAATTCAAATCAGTGTTGTCTTCAAATAGGAAGTTCATGATGAAGGAGAGAGATTAAAGAAGGCAAAGTTGATGTAAAATCAAGGAGATGGAAAATATAGATAAGAGCATAGAGTCGACTAGGTTGACCTAGTACTGTAAATAGGGTATGAAACTGAACTAACAAGGATACAGAGTCAACCAAGTTGACTTAGTACTATAACCTAAGATAAAAAATAGCTTGATAAGGATATAGAGTCGACTAGGTCAACTTAGTACTATAACCTGATAGGTAAAAATGAGTATGGGGTTGACCAGGTCAACTCAATACTGCAATCAAAGAAAAAGATAGTCTATAAGAGACTATGTCAAATAAAATAATCATGTACTAAAAATAGGGATTTTTTTTGCAATTTACTTTATATAAAGAAATGGAAGTAAACATACAAACAATTTGATCAATGAGACATATCCAATTGGGAGCACAACACAAAACCTTGCATCAATATTCAATAATGCAAGTTTTTACAATACAACATAGAATGAGCAAAGAACAAACAATCAACTGAAAAGTAAATGCTAGCTAAGTGGTCATCCTGAATGTTGTTAGATTATTCTAAAGTATTATTTTAAGTGTGATAGGGAAGTTAGCTAAAAGTAGAGAACTAGAAAGCAATCTGTAGATGGTTTCAGGATGTTTAGGCTAAAAAGGATTTGTGTTGGCAATGGTATTGTCTTGGTATTGGGGCCTACCCCCTCACTTCACAATCCCATAGTGATAAGGGTATCAGGTGCTTTGTCAATATATAACTTTAACCACATGTTTAAACTTGGCCAAAAAACCAAAGTCGACTTCCCCCTTGGTGATGAAATCCAAGTAGGTAGGCTTGTGGTAGACAAATGTTTAAATGCATTTTGAAATTATGTGATTTGGTAATGTGTGCAAGAAAGATAAAAATAGTGCAACTAAATGGTATATTGAAAAACCACCTAATTAGACTATGTGAGCTACTCTAAGCATGCAAACAAACTAAAAATGAAAGTGTGAATTAATTACTAACATATAGTTATTAATTCTAATTTAAGCATGATACAGAGTCAGTTCAGATGACATTATATGCAAACACTATTGAACAGAGTTGAGAAAGTCATTACAAAACTATGGAAGTAAGAGTCCTTAAGAACTAAATTGACCAGGTTGACGTAGTCTTTCAGATAAATGACATACTATAGAACTAGGTCGACCTAGTTTGATGTAAAATTATAGTTTTTAAGACTACAAACTTGTGCAAAATAGAACTATAATGAAAAACTAAATTGAAAGAGAGAAAAAAGGAACCGTGATGGGTTGGAAGATGTTGAGGACTATGAAAATTTAGTTGAAGTGCCTTGAATGCTACTTTCAAGTTATACCAACTGTGTTGATTGGGTTGATCTAGTTTTATGATTCCCTATTTGCTGAAGCCTGTTTAAGATGACTGAGTTGACCTGGTCAACTTGGTTTTCTATCTGGAAGCTATCTAGAATATTATGTCAACTTGCATGACTTAGTTTGATGTACTAGAGATAAATAAGAGACCAAGTCAACCTGTTGGACATAGTCTACTATTTGAAACTAAATAAGAGTATTTTATAGACCTGCTCGATCTAGTTCATGTATCTAATGAAGACATGCACAAAAATACTAGTCATTTTTATGAGACTATGTATTAAACATGTGAACAAAAGTTATAAACTATACCATCATGGTTGACCTAGTATCAAAAATATATAAAAATAATAAAATGATAGAAATTAAAAGCATGAAAGAAAACTTACAAGGCTTAGATTCACATCGAGTTCAATAGAATGTATTATGAAGGTGAAGCTAAAGTGAAGATAATGCTAAGAAGAAAGTGGAGATATGAAGACAATCTAGCCAGTGGTGGGATAGGATTCACGTTAGGTTCACCAGAATGTACGCAATAAAAAATGCATCAGATCTATAAATCAATCCTAATTCAGAGAAGATACATCCTACTGACACTTCCAAATAGAGACAGATTAGATAATCAGGGTCATGTCCAATATGAATTTGATAGAATGAATTAGGGGGTATTTTACCACAATAATATTACTAAGAAGGGTTCCAAAGCCTTTAGTCAAGCAAAATCATTCAATAACCCTAACTAGGTCCTATGTTTTCATATTCACTATACTAATAACAAGTAAATCAAAATCTAATCTAGTGCTCACCAAAGCTTGTGGCACAAAGAGGGGGTAATAAAAAACAAAAGTAAACATGCATCAAAGACATATACTCATGTAAATGTAAATAGAATATCAATGCAAATGCATATATATCTACTCTTACAAAGGAGGAACAAAGTTATGAATACTTACCTTTAAAGATGAACCCGTCGAGCCTCAATCTCTCCCTTAGACAAGGTGCTTCGAAAGAGGTTGTTGTGGTATGTAAGGATGACAAGGATAAATAAAATCTAGGCTACATAACCTATCAATGCATCCAAAATACTTTTCCACAAGATAAGATCCATATCTCTAAAGAAAGTATAAAACCCTAAACTTGCTCCTCAAGTAGAATGGTGGATAAATAAATCCACAATATATCTTACTTCTTCTCTTCTCTTAGAAATGACAAAATGATTGTGTTTATATAGGTAGATATAACCCTAAACCCTTCTAAAATTTTTAGCTGATAGGGTCAACCCGATGGACCTAGTATCGTTATTGACAAAAACTCACTAAGTCACAGACTAGGTCTGCCAGGGGCAGACCTAAACCCAAATAAGTTTTGTCAATAAGAGTAAAAAGTCAACATAGCTGCCATAGTCATGTAAACTATCAAAAAGGGTTTTAAGTTAGCAAAAGGGCTATTTAAGGTGGTAAAAGGCTAGAGGGGTGTGCAAAAGAGAAGGCCAAGCTTGGGGGAATGGTTTTTATAAGATAAGTGTGTAGATATCAAGTGGAAAAGGGGCAACAATCCTGTGAAGCACCAATGGTCTATCTACCCCTTTTTCGGTGCACCCTTAGGATATTTACTCAGAGATATTGAGACTCGATGGGTTCCAATAAGATAGAGAGCATCATTAAATGATAAAAGTTTGAAAATATTGTGTATACACATTATATGTTTGGATTACATTAAATTCATTTGATGAAGTAAATGATTGAAAATGATATTTTAATACTTAGCTTAATTTTAAATTAGCAAAAATAGAATATTATGAATGAATCCGTTAGTTTTTATATTATTTATATATTTGTCAAATCTCGCATTCATGACCCTAATTAAGTAGTGAATGGATTTTATTATCTTAATTAGCACCAATAATGTACGATAAAGAGTAATCTGATTCAAGTGGTGTGTATGAGTTTGATAGATCTTAGAGATCATTTATTATTAATTTTTTTGACCAAAGTAATGTTGATTAGACATTTTCATTTAATAAGTTGATATAGTTTTCATAATTGTGAGATATCATATTAAAATGGATTTCTTTATGGTACACATTATGTATTAGATATATTCAACACATAGGTTCTAGTTTGTTACTTTGGATTTCTGCACTATCATTATCTACCCATCCATGAATGGAGGGTCTTCCCCTTGATAAGAGATAGTTTGGGGGATCTATGGTCCATGGTTGGTATGGAAAAGCACTCGGATGATGTTATCCCTCCCAGTTCGAGTACTATACATGAGACTACACTTGAGATTACATATTGATACTTGAGTCATGGAGACTATACAGTGGTGGAGACTCTACTTAGAGGAGATTTGTATCATATTTTAATCATTATTGATATAATTATTATATTTCTAAAAACTGTAACTTATATTCATTATGCTTATACAACAGAGGTTGTAATGATGTAACAAGTATGGATGAAATTGTACTATTTCAATTATGATGTAATGTAGTATTTATAATTATTCAATTTTGCTCATAAATTTTATTTATGTTCATGGTGATCCTTAGCTAAGTGGATTAGCTAGAACCTTAATGGTTAACTAAAATAAAATAGTTAGTTAAAGATAACTAGTTAGGATTTCCTATGGAGAAATCTATTTGTCAAATATGTGTTAAAAAAATTGTAGCAATATTATAGGAAAACCCTATGGGGCTTGTTATATTGTGGTATCAGAGTTGAAGCTCAAACATTAGGACTTAATGTGTCTCCTAATTCAAAACTATTTCTCTTGATATAAGAAGAATAATGGTGTGCACTAGATTAGGAGGTGAGGGTAATTTGAATACCAAACCCCCTATGGATCCAAATTAGTTTGCAGTTGAGAAATCTAAAAAGTTAGACCAAATCCTCACAACCATGCAAGAGATTAGGGACCAAATCATGGCCCCAGAACAAGAAGTGCATGGCCATGAAGAGAAGAATGCCTGGGAAGAACTTGAAGAACATTCTAATGACTAAGAACATCTTCAAGAGCATAAACATGAGGAGGTGCCACATGATGTTAGAACTTGAGTAGTTACAGAGTTAGCATGTGACATGAAAAAGGTGAATCCACCCACATTTAATGGAACTATATTGGGGGATGGAGTTGAAGCATGTATAACATAAATGGAGAAGTATTTCAAGATTCCAAATTATTTTGAAGTGACAAAATCATTTTGGGGAGCTTATCAATTGGTTAGTGAGACAACAACTTGGTGGGCAAATAAGAAGCTTGAGATGAATCTCAACTCAACCATCACCACTTAGGAACAATTTGTGACATTGTTTAGGTCATGATGGCTTCCTTAGTTGTAATTCAACCAAAAAATTATGGATTTTCATAATCTTAGGCAAGGGGAATTATCAGTGAATAAATACTGGGAGTAATTCACCAAGATTCTTCATTATTACCTCAATAGCAAGTAGATGAGAGGTTCAAAATCAAGAAGTTCATCATGGGATTGAAACCCCAAATAGATGGCGAAGTAGATGTGCATGGTACATTTACCATGGATCAAGTATTTGAGAAGGTGATCAAGTAAAATCATAAACTAAAATCTCTTACCCAAGCCAGAGATAAATTCAAAAAGAAATTTGGAAGTTCTAAACCAAATTTTAAGAAGAAAAACTAGAATCAAAGGAGTGGAAATTCTAAGGGTTAATTCAAGAATCATAACACTAAGTTCCATAGTGGTTCATGGAACAATAAGCTTGGTAATGGTTATAAGGGTGGTCACAAGGGAAACCAACAAATTGAGAGGAAATGGCCAATTCAAGGTTGTTTTATTTGTGGAGGTGACCATTTTGCTCGAGAATGCCATTAGGATAAATCAAAAAATAAGGGACTAGCTTCTCAACAAGATATGTTTTAACAATGGATTCATGCAACTTTTGACAATTGATTGGTTGAATTTCAAGCTTCACCCATATAACTATTAGGTAATTTTGTTCGAGTTGTTATTTTAATTGATATAAGAGCTTTAAAATTTTTTATTACTCTTAGAGTGCTCAACAAATTGACTATAAAGGCTGGAGTTGTGTCAAATGCATGGTCGGTATAATATGGGAATAAGTTTAAGTTTAAGGTTAACAAATGTCTAGTTGAAGTAGAGGTTAATTTTTTTGAGTTTACTACTATAATATATCTCTATGTATCACCATTGGGATGATATGATGTGATCTTAGGATTCAATTCAATTACAAAGTATAAAGCCAAGGTTGACTATTTTCTGAATAAGGTTGAGTGTCTTGATGATTTTGGAAATCAGACACAACTTCAGGGAGAGAGAAAGGAGTTGAAACTAAGACAAATTTCTACCTTCCAACTCAAGAAAGCTTAAATAAAGGGATTCCAGGAATATATCATTAAGATAAATGATATAAATTAATCTAAGGAACCATCTACTGAAGATTATCCTTTCTTAGAAACTTTTATGATGTATTTCTAAAGGAATTACTAGGATTTACACCTAAGCACGAGTTTGATTTCTCAATTGATATCATACCTAGATCAAAATCATAGTACAAGGCACCATATAAAATGATAACCACTAAATTGATTGAGTTAAAGGCACAACTTTAGGAGTTGTTGTCGAAAGGTTTGATTTGACCAAGTGTATCACCATGGGGTGCTTCAATTATCTTCATTAAGAAGAAGGATGGTAATCTTCACCTGTGCATTGACTATAAGATGTTAAATAAAGTAATGATAAAGAACATATATCTATTGCCATGTATTGATGACCTCTTTGATCAAATACGAGGGGCTACAATTTTTTCTAAGATTGATCTTAGAGCAGGGTATCACTAGTTGAGGATTTGTGAAGAAGATATCCCAAAGATAACGTTTAAGACTCGATATGGGCACTACAAATTTATAGTGTTACCATTTGGATTTATAGATGCTCATGTAACATTCATGAATCTTATGAACAGTGTGTTCATAGATTAATTAGATCACTTTGTGTTAGTCTTTCTTGATGACATCCTCATTTACTCTAAGGATGATGAAGATCGTTTACAACATCTGGAATTGGTTTTCAACATTTGTGGAAGCATAGATTTTATGGCAAGCTATCTAAATGTGTTTTTTTCAAAAATAAAGTGCATTATCTAGGACATATCATCTCTATAGATGGTATTTCAGTAGATCCAACAAAAATAAGTGCCATTATGGAGTGGTTGACACTAAGGAATGTGCACAAGGAAATAAGTTTCATGGGATTAGTAGGTTACTATAGGAAGTTTATTCCTAATTTTTCTACGATAGCTAATTTGATTACCACTCTTCATTGTAAGAATCAAAATTTCATCTAGTTGAATAAGTATGAGTAGCCTTTTAGGAACTAAAAATAAGGCTTTAGCACTAATGCTAAGAGTTACCGACCCTAATATTCAATTTTTAGTGATCATTGATGCATTAAGGGATGGAATTGGAGGAGTTATTATGCAGTAAGATTTAGTAATAGCTTATGAGTCTAGGAAACTGAATCCTTATGAGATGAATTATGCCCCTCATGATCTAGAACTTTTGGTAAGTATGCATGCTTTGCAAGTTTGGAGGCATTATCTATAGGAAAAACCATTTCAGTTCAAAATTGATAACTTGGGACCCAAGTACATCTTCATCCAATTAAATCTAAATACTTGATAAAGATGATGGTTAGAATTCTTATCTGGCTATGATTTTGATATTAACTATATCAAAGGCAAGGATAATAGAGTAGTTGATGCTCTAAGCCATAGAAGGTACATAACAATCATGGCTACTATCAAAACTACTTTCAAGGATAAAGTGACCAAATTATTACTAGGAGATAAATTTTACAATTAGGTTAAGAAAGTGTTGTCTAAAATTCTCATAATCTTAAGTATAAGGGTTTTATGATAGAGAATGATGGTCTTTTATAGTATAATGGTAGGATGTATATACCTGATAAGGATAATTTGAGGAGTATAGTGATAAAATAACTACATAATGCCCCATATTCAGGATATCCAAGAGTGACCAAGCTCATGTTTCAACTTAGATCACTCTATTTATGAAAAGGAATTAAGAGAGATGTAGTAGGTTTTGTGTCTTGTTGTCTATAATGCCAGTGTGTGAAAGTTGAACATGTGCATTTGGTTGGATTGTTTTATCCACATAAAATACTGGAATAGAATTGGCAGGTGATCAATATGGACTTTATCCAAGTGTTTTTGTTATCTTGGAACAAGCATGGTATGATCTTGGTATTAGTTGATAAGCTAACCAAGGTAGCTCACTTTATACTAGGTAACTTGACGGATGATGTACCTACTCTTATGAAGATATTCATGAAGTGTATCGATTGCATGGTTTTCTAAAGAAGATAATTTTAGATCATGATCCAAAAATGACTTGTAGATTTTAGTTAACTCTAAATTCAGCTTTGGATACTTAGTTAAGCTTCAGCACTGCTTATCACTCACAAACTGATGGACAAACACAGTGAGTTAATCAGATCTTAGAAGTTCTCCTTCATATGTATTATATGTATCAACAATACAAGTGAGAAGAGTATCTTCCATTGGTTGAGTTTGCTTACAACAATTCATACCAATCAATATTGAAGATGCCTCCATTTGAGGTGTTATATATAAGGATGTGTATAACACCAATTAGTTGGGTGATTTAAATTTTTTGAGAATAACAAAGTTTTATTCATATTTTAGTGAAGGTTCTGGTTTAATAAATCAGTAAATAATATTGAAATAATTACAATCTTAATTTGTATAATTTATCTCTCTTTTTTACCTTTCTAAAAAATATTAATAAATTAGGAAAAATAACTTAGCTTAAAACAGGTTGAAACAACTATTGTAGTGTTTAAAACTAGTTGTGCAAGATTGGGAGAGTGTCACAAATTAGAATCTAGCTTTGATTTAGTGAAAGGATAGGACCATTAAAAATAAGACACCCTAGGGTTTGAAGATGTTGTCTTCTTCTACCACTATTTTCCAAACTGCTCATAAAGACTTTATTTTTTTGGGTCCTTTACGTTGTTCTTATGTGAGCTTACTTGTGAAATTTTGATTGTTGAATCTCAATGGGTCTCATTATATATCTATTTTAATCTTTAAATGCTAACCCTCTATCATGCTTGATAAATTAGATTTGAATCACTTGAAAAGGAGAGGGTTAGTGTGTATAAGATGCACTAAATATGTGATCCACACCCCTTGTGTGGGCACACTGCCTACATATCAATACTCTAAAGAGGGATCAAGCCATATGTAGTTCTCCCACTTGATGTGATTTATGAAATAATGTAATGCAAATGCAAAAATACCAAATTAAGAGTGTTTGAGGTGGTTAGGGACTGGTGCAAGAATATTAATGTGTTTGTAGTAGTGTTGGATTACTATATGCCGAGAATAGGAAAGTTTACCTTAGTGGTTTATTTGTATTCTTGCTTGCTTTGTAAGATTTTTCACCTCCCTTCTAAATGAAGTTTTAATGGGTTTTTATATGGAATTATTAGTCATGGGTTAGATGTCTTTGCACTAGGCCAACATGATGAAGAAAAAGAATAAGGAGAAAATGACCTTTCAGGTGCAAATTGTGATTGGATAGGAGCATAAAAAATGGATTACCGTAGGTTTTGGTGCTATATTATAGGTATGGCACTCCTATCCTATAGGCTCAAAACATAGGGGGATAAGATTGTCTTAGGAAATAGAGTCTGGTTGAGCTAAAATCAGGGTTCAAATGTCTATGGATGATTGATAATGAGCAAAAAGGTGTTTAGAAGGGTCACAAGAGCATGTAAAAATGACCTATGGGTTAGGTGTCACAAACCACACTCAAACTACCAATTTTAACATTTTATATGACTACATTTACCCCACTTTATTCTGGGGATGCAATAAAGTGAAATACTAAGATAAAGGGAAAGTAGGAAGTGTACCTGAACTTACCTATAAGGGTGAAGTCCATGAAGCTATGTGATGCTAAGTGTGCATAGAGAGCACATCATGAAGTGTAAATCTACAATAAAAAATAAAGAGTAGATCAATTCTTACTAGACACTCTATGTATAAAAAATGAATGTACAAAAACTAGGTAAAATAGAGGAAGAGAAAGGAATGAATCCACCTTACCAGGTACATGAACCAATATAAAACCTATTATGATGTTGAGTGATGCTAGATATATGTTGTACCAAAAGTAATATCATAAACAGAGTTGAGGGCTCAATTCCTCAAGAGTGGCTCAAGAATACAAAAGCTAGCCCTTTGGCTCCATCATCAGCCACTAAGTGAAGCTATGTGATCATGTGTGTGTTAATTGATGTTTGGTCTATGTGTCCAATCCTTCTGAGTAGGTGGTTTAATAATACAAAGGCTAGCTAGTCCTTTAGCTCCATCATTACCCCTTAAGTGAAGCTATAAACTAATACCAATATGAATTCATGTCATATGAGATAGCTTCTAAAGCCCATGAATGCTTTGAAATCTGAAAATGTGGCATGGATAGCCAAATGTGTATTAGAAACTAGGCCAATCTTGGCCACTTTGAGAGGTGGAGATTAGGCTTGTATGAAAGCCACTATGAAACTAAGAACTAAGCTCATATGGAAGCCACTTGAGAATGATGCCGACCACCTGCAAATAGAATAAAGTATGTAACTATTAAGAATACTTGGGCAATGTACTAAACTTGGAAAGAAAATAAGTCAAATGTGCTGCACACATTGTCTCCAATCACTGGTGTCTGTAACATGGATTTTGATCTGAATGTTATACCAACTGACCTATATAAAACTAGAAGTGAGAGCCATCATGTCGTGCATGATGCCCCCTATATCTAGATTCTCTAAGAAAAACTATACTAAAGCTGCCTAATATGAACTAAACTATTGCTGATAAAATTGTAACTGAACTTACCTTTTTGTCTGTTTCTAGAAAATCTAGGTTTTCTATTGTTTGGATAGAAGTTCTAAAAATAGGACACCTTACTTTATAATGTTGTAGTCCAAGTATGATGCTCTTGTCCTTTATTGTTTTTTATCACTGTTCTATGTTTGTCACTATTTTCTTGGTCAAATCTACTTAGTTTGGGTTTTGGTTGCTGTGCTGAGTGTTCTAAAAACTAATTTTTTGACTGATAAAGGCTCTGATCTCTATGATAAAACCCCTATTTGTTTCACCCTCTTTTGAGGGTAGGATTAAAGACCCTATAATGACTTCCCTCAGAAGAAAGAGCCCTGGAAGTGTGTTATACTGTGAAATACATGATATAGTAATGATAATTGAAAAGATATCTTAAGATATAGCATAGTTTGTATTGGAGATTGTTAGATCAATAGGGGTATGCCTAGATAGATGTAAAAATGTAATAATATGTGTAATATATTGAATTGAAACTAGAAATGTTAGTTATCAAGGAGAGATGGAACATGATGTCCATCATGGCATCTAAAAAAGCAAGACAATGCATGATGTGGATCATGGTATTGCAAACGATGAGAAGCAAACAAGCAAAAAACACACAAGATAAGAAGCAAGAAGCACACAAAGATGGCGGAGGGGCCAAGAAAATAAGAGACATGGGCACATGTCACTCAAACTAGAAAACAAGCATACAAGTCATGTTCAAATGCTTACATACATATACATAGAATGAAGGCCACAAGTACACAAAAGAGTATAAATAAAGGACATTGGTAAATGTCCAAAGGCACACACAAAAGATAAAATAGGAATTGAGAAATGAAATCATATCTAGCTACACAAAACAATAAAGGAAGGCATGTCAATACTAAAAATATAATTGCATCTAACTAATAAAAGCAAGAAGTGAAAGTATTCAAGACATGGATACAAGACTTGGTAGATGCTAAGAAATACATAAGTGTTATAAACTAGTGATTGTTGATAGAGTAATATGTGTAAGCTAGTAAGTAATGTACATTAACATGATAAATAGAGTGTGTGGTGTAGGAATGACATACCCTGGATGGTGTAGTCATGTAGAAGATGCCCCCGATGGGTAGATATATTGATGTATGTCTCGAATGTAGAAGTAGGATGCCCCCTAAATGGATAGAGTGAAGCAAACAAGGATTTGGGTATCACTAAACACACTCAAAGAAGATCAAGTGAAGCATGGTAATGTAGATAAATTGACATATAATAACATCGAATAACAAAATGTAAATCTAACATGGCAGTATAAATGTAATGCATGGATAATGCATACAATTGAGATGTTTTTGGTGTTTTTTATTTATTTGAATGTTTTTGGTATTTTGAGTTATTTGAATGTTTTTGTATTTTGAAATAATATATTATTTTTGAAGGAAAGTGATCTTAACATGTTTAGCAGTAACTTTCTTAATATCATCTCATATTATGAAAAGTAAGCATGAAAGGGAAAAAATGAAGCTTTGCAGTAACATATGGTAAACTTAATCATTCATATACATGATAGGACCAAGTATGAATTCATTATTATTTGTAAGAAATGTTTTCAAATGAGTAAGATCCATTTGTAATTTTTGTGTAAAAATCTGTAAAGTGATACCTCAAAAACAAAGGGACTTAGTAAATGCAACTAGGGTTTGAAAGAAATTATTTTAAAAATTACTAAATTAAAATTTTAAAAATTAAACGTAATTTTTTGATTTAAACATGTAGGAAAAATTAAAAAAATATTAGAAGAATATTGGGACCTAGTATAGGCAACTAGGGTTTGAAAGAAATTATTTTTAAAAATTACTGTGATAAATTTAAAAAATTAAATATGAAATTCTAATTTAAAATATGCTAGAAAAATAAAAATAAAATATTGGAAAAATCCACAAGGAATTTACCTTGGGGTTTCTAGGATTTTTATGTGCAAATGAAGTAAGTCAGGTTCACCAAATGATTTAACTTTTATGAAAATAATAGAGATTTATTCATATTTTAGTTAAGGGTCTAGATTAATAAATCAATAAATAATATTATAATAATTACAGTCCTAATTTGTATAATTTATTTGTATTTTTTACCTTTCTAAAAATAATAATAAATTAATAAAAATATAACTTAGCTTAAAGCAGGTTGAAATAGTTTTTGCAGAGTTTGAAACTATGTAGGACTGAGACAGTGTCGTAAATCAAAATCTAGCTTTCATTTAGTGAAAAGATAGGACCGCTAAAAATATGACACCCTAAAGTCTGATGTTGTTGTTCTCTTTTGCCACTGTTGTCCAAACTGCTCATAGATGCCTCATTTTTCTGAGTTCTTTGTGTTGTTCCTGTATGAGCTTGCCTATGAAATTTTGAGTGTTGAATGTTGACAAAGCTCATTGTAGAGATATTTTAATATTCAAACCCTAACCCTCCATCATGCTTGATAAATAGGATTTAAATCACTTGAAAATGGGGGGTTAGTGTGTGTAAGATGCACTGAACGTGTGATCCATACCCTTTGTGTGGGCATGCTACCTACATACCAATACTCTGAATAAGGATCAAGCCATATGTAGTTCTCCCACTTGATGTGCTTTGTGCAATAGTATAATGAAAATGCAAAAATGCTAAATTGAGAGTGTTTGAGGTGGCTAAGGACTGGTGTAAGAATTTATATGTGTTTGCAGCTGTATTGGGTGATTGTATGTAGAGAATAGAAAAGTTTGCCTTAGTGGTTTGTTTGTATTATTGCTTGCTTTGTAAGATTTATCATGTCTTTTCTAAATGAACTTTGAATGGGCTTTTATAGGGAACTATTGGTCATGGGTTAGATGTATTCACACTAAGCCGACATGATGAAGAAGAGGAATCGAGAGATAATGACCATTTGGGCTCAAATTATGACTGGATAGAAATGCAAAAAATATGACACCCTAGGGTCCGACGTTATAGTCCAAGTATGACACTCCTATCCTATAGGCTCAAGACCTAGGGGATATAATTGGCTTGGAAAATAGAGCTTGACTAAGCTGAAATTAGGGTTTAAAAGTCTACAGATGATTGATAATGAGCAAAAAGGTGTCTAAAAGGGTCATAAGAGCATGCAAAAAGGACCTATGTGTTGGTACCCAAAAATGTCACTCAGTTTTGGGACAACATATGAAGCTATTTTGGCCCTTGCCTTGGTTCAAACAAAAATGTTCAAAAGCGGGTTCAAGTAGCAGGTTTAATGTTTGGTTCATCCTTTGGTTCAATGTCAAATCGTTCAAAGGCGGGTTCAATCAAGCGGTTCAATGCTTTGATTCATGCTTTGGTTTAATCAAATGGTTCGTCAATCGATTCAAGGCTTCATTTGAACTGTTGAACCAAAACTTGGTTCAACAGTTGGTTCAAGTGACAAAGTTCAAAGGAGTGCCCCAAGAGTCAAAGACACAAGTGCTCTTGCGAAGGGAATTCCCATGGTAAAAAGTGACCAAGAAAAACAAACAGACCAAGACAAAAGCCTGATAAGAATCCCGTAGATGCTGCCAAGTGTCGATGACTAAGCCTCACTAAACTTTGTTTCTGTGAATTGGCAGATATTGCCATGTGTCCCTCTTGAAATTCGGTAGAAGCCTCCAAGTGTCAATATTCACAGTCTCTTCCCTTAGCTTCACTGTTTCCAGCAAAGACCATGGTGGACCCAGGGATGAGTGACTAAATGAAGTGAAATGCACCATGTGTCATCATCCACCTGACTCTCCAAAGACAAGTAGAAGCTGCCACCTTTTCCATTGTAACTCTGCAGAGAGCGACACATGTCTGCATCCGCGATTCTGAATTTCTAATAGGTTTCAAAGCCTCTATCAATAAATGTTTCTCAAAGTCCTGTGAAAGTTTCCACGTGTCTTCTCCTATTTAGCAGTGGAATGTGCCATGTGTCAATTGCTAAAGACCAGTAGAAAGTGACTAAGGAACATAGCATCAAATTGAATATAAGACCCAATTCAAATAACCAAAAAAGGAGGAATGATGAAGAAGGATCAGATCACCAAGTGGACATTGAAAGATGTAAACTTTCAATAGCGTGACTTGTTTCTTTGCATTGAGAAAAGCAAATGGGTAGATGCCCCTAAATTCTAGCCTACCTTCTTAACAGATTTCAATGCAACATGATGTGTTACTGTCCCCGAGTCCTTCTTGAAGAGGCTATATAAGGGACTCTCTTCTATTGTAAATAGGATCTTTTTTGGACAATCAGAATGAACCTCTGCCCAAATTGAAAGGCACTTCTAAGACTTTGAGCTCAGTTTGTTAATCATATTTTGTTATTGGAATAAGAAAGTAATTGGTTTTTCAGACTTTGTGATGTGATATCTTTGTTGTTGAGGAAACTATTCTTATGTCTTTTTCCTTGATATATTTTCTATTCTTTTAATTCAATAAGCAAAATAAGTGACAGTAGTCAGGAAGGTGTCCTGAAGAGTCAAGTGTGGAGGGACTTTGTGCCCCCATAATTGCCTTTAGTGTGTTTTCTTTTCATTTCTATGTAAAGGACCTTAGGACGACTTTGTGCCCTCATTGTCCTTTGTATCTTACTCTTGAGCAATTCAGGTGAAGACTTTGTGCTGCATCTCGTTTTGTTGGTTACTGCATCCTTTGTTACATTTTATTGTTACTACCTAGAGTATTCTTGTGGCTTGATGAATAGTACTTCTGAAAGAAGAGGAGTGCTTTCTATCATTTTCCTTAAGTTTCTCCTTTGATCCGCTCACATCATCTTTGAAGAAAGAGAGATGGATGGTTTGTCCTACCCTTGAGTATTATTTTTTATTTATATATATATATATATATATATATATATATATATATATATATATATATATATATATATATATATATATAGCCTATCTATAGGGAACCTCCCCTTGATGAGAGGAGAGATCAGTCCCCTTCTGATGTGATAAACCTACACATTTGGATGACTAATATTTCTACTTTGGCTGATCAGACCTATTTTGTTTATCAGTACGCTGATCGAAAAAATATTCAACCAACAGTTTTTGGTGACTCCGCTGGGGACACAGTAATTTTGTGCAATTTAGAACTTCAAGTTCCAGATTGAAACATCACCTGTGTCTTACCCATTATCATTATAACCCTTATCCATTACATACTCTGGCGACTCCATTATGTGTCTTACCCATTATCCATTTATAGCCTTACCATTTTCATCCATCTCCATTATATTATCTGGTCTGCAAAACTAGAGCCGTTGGGAAAGAAAGCACAGTTTGAAGCCTCAAGCTTTAAGCTGAAGCAAGGCCAGTTTATTTTCCATTTTTGTCCTATAATTTGGCAACTCCACTTAGATGTGTTATCCCTATTGTTCATAATCTGATCATGGCAGTTCGAGGCCCCTGGGGTAACTCATTTGACCCACTTAATCTAACTTCACCCCTGCATGAGCTACCACTTAGTTTAAGAAAGAATTTCCCCAAATTCTTTGGTGATGGGATAGTTCACCTTGATGAACACATTATAGCCTTTAGCATAGCTTGTGGTGTTATAGGGGTGGAATTTTAAGACATGGTAGTCAGGCTTTTTGTGGAGACACTACAAGGCACTGTTGTAGACTGGTTCTACCATCTGCAAGATGGATTAGTGACTGACTGGGATACACTCAAATCCAATTTTAAAGCCAGGTTCAAGCCTGTAGAGGATGCACATGCTTTGCTAGCCCAACTTACGCAGATGAAGAAGGAACCTCATGAGCCCATGAGGGATTTTATTGCAAAATTCAACAAGCTAAGGCACAGGATTCCCATGGTCTCCCAGTCGACACCTTAGAATCTCATGTGTTTCTTCATCAACTGACAACTGCCTGAAGTGAGTTTTCTATTGAGATGGGCTAGACACATAGACCTTGAGGCTACTTACAACTTGGCTACTGAGCTAGAAGGTGACCTAATCTTGGCAGGAAAGATAAGGAGAGATCCTAACAGAGGCAAACCCTCTTCATCTTTTGAATACTCACCCACAATCACCACTGACCCAATGGTAGAAAAGTTGGCAAGTGAACTGCTAGCCTTGAAAAGACAAGTGGCACAAGGTATGTCTTCTTTTCTTTCATACAGAGATGTACGAAGAAGGACATTCCCCAATCAACTATAT
The DNA here is from genome assembly GCA_037957365.1 of Torreya grandis. NCBI lineage: Eukaryota > Viridiplantae > Streptophyta > Pinopsida > Cupressales > Taxaceae > Torreya > Torreya grandis. The sequence goes on along the minus strand of JARHVA010000643.1, from coordinate 308,536 downwards.
CAGGGCAATGCTACCAGAAGTCAAGGGCAACCAAATCATCTTCCTCCCCCATAGAGGAACCTTGCCCTTGAAGCACCTCTAACAAACTCAACAGTGGGATATTTGGAAACATAACATATTTTCTATTTCCAACTTGAGTTCAAGCAAGAAAATGACGTTGGTCTCTTCATAGAGGATCAAGAAGAATCAACTGACGACTCCCACATTGGTTTCCTAAATTACTAGGATGAACCCAGAAGTAAAGGTGAAGCAAATGAAAGATCATACGCAATATTCACCAGGTCTGAGGATCAGTTAGCCTAGCAGGCTGACAAAGAGAAGATAGAGGAGTGACCCCAACTAGCAATTTCAATCGTTGAGTAGAGAACCCCTCTTCCTTTCTCGTCAAAGGATCCCGTGATTGCCAAAGAAATAAGTACATCAAACATATTTACACCTTCTACTTCAACTTCACAGATCAGTCCTTTCCCTCTTAAAAACCAAAAGGATGAACTCCCATCCTCTCTTCCAAGACCATCTCAGTCATTTGACATGAATGATCATGTCAAGAAATTTGAATTTCAAATGACTGAGTTTGAACCCCTACAAGCCAATCCTGAGCAGTTAAACATTGATGAAGAGCTAGGTGTGGACCTGTCTGAGGCAAAGATTGTGGTCACCCAAATGTCATCCCTTGCTGCTCAAATTCAGTTTGAGCCTTCAGGTAGGGGTAATTAATCCCCCACAGAGGATGCTCATGTCTTAGCTAATCAAAGTCTCGTGGATGGCAATCCAAGATTTGATCCAAATCAGGAATCAAAAGAGTTGGTAAGGTGCAGTACAAATCAAGAAGGATCTTCCATCTCTGATGAAGAGAAATCTAATAAAAGATCAAATTTTGATGATGCTTGGATCTTAGAATTTGATGGTAGCAATTCTTCCACTCATGCTAGATGCAGATCTCTGTTGCTCAGATTGAAGATTGCTCAGGATGAAGAGATCAAACTCCTTCACACCAAAGGGGATGCTGAGCTGATGGTTTGTTAGGAGTCTGATGCTGACAATCAAAGCATGTGCTAGACTGGACCAGCAGAATAGTAAGCTATGGTGGTGGACCATACTACTATAATCCAAAGTTAGTAAAAGGAACTCTTTGCCAAGAGAGTAAGGAGTTATGGTTTTCAGTTTGAAGACCACGCCCTACCATGGGGCAAGAAGAAGAAAGAGCCAAGAGGAAGACGCAAAAAATTGGTTTCTTGGTGGAGAGTTCCATTTGCTCATCACCGATTCTAAGGACAAAATGGTTTCCTGCTGGTTTATCAGGATGGGACGCCATTATCATTGTCTCACAATGGGTGGCATTTGAAGCACTTCAAATATTGAGGCATCAAATAAGTTCATTTGTACATATGTATATTTGTATAGTCTTTAGTTCTATTTTATGCTTTTTGTTTTCATTTTTTTCACCTTTCTTTTTGGGTAGCATGACTCTGTAGCCCAATGGCACACTTCAAGGCACTAGAAATTTTGAATTCTACTCCCTTCAAATGTTTTTACAATAGAAGGAAGTTACCCAATTGGAGCTAGCTGTTGGTCCCCAAAAATGTCACTTAGTTTTGGGACAACATATGAAGCTATTTTGGCCCTTGCCTTGGTTCAAACAAAAATGTTCAAAAGCAAGTTCAAGCAGCAGGTTCAATGTTTGGTTCATCCTTTGGTTCAACGTCAAATGGTTCAAAGGTAGGTTCAATCAAGCGGTTCAACATTTTGATTCATCCTTTGGTTCAATCAAGCGATTTGTCAATCAATTCAAGGCTTCATTTGAACCGTTGAACCAAAACTTGGTTCAACGGTTGGTTCAAGTGACAAAGTTCAAAGGAGTGCCCCAAGAGTCAAAGACACAAGTGCCCTTGTGAAGGGAATTCTCGTGGCAAAAAGTGACCAAGGCAAAAAAATAGATCGAGACAAAAGCCTAATAGAATCCCATGGATGCTGCCAAGTGTCGACGATCGAGCCTCACTAAACTTTATTTTTGTGAATTGGCAGATATTGCCATGTGTCCCTCTTGAAATTTGGCAAAAGCCTCCAAGTGTCAATATCCATAGTCTCTTCCCTTAGCTTCACTATTTTGAGCAAAGACCATGGTGGACCTAGGGATGAGTGACTAAATGAAGTAGAATGCACCATGTGTCATCATCCACCTGACTCTCCAAAGACAAGCGAAAGCTGCCACCTTTTCCATTGTAACTCTGCGGAGAGTGACACATGTCTGCATCCATGATTTTGAATTTCTAATAGGTTTCAAAGCCTCTATCAAGAAATGTTTCTCAGAGTCCCGTGAAAGTTTCCATGTGTCTTCACCTATTTAGTAGTGAAATGTGCCACACATCAATTGCTAAAGACCAACAAAAAGTGACTAAGGAATAGAGCATCGAATTGAATCTAAGACCCAATTCAAATAACTAGAAAAGGAGGAACGATGAAGAAGGATCAGATCGCCAGGTGGACATTGAAAGATGTAAACTTTCAATAGCGTGACTTATTTCTCTGCATTAAGAAAAGTAAATGGGTAGATGCCCCTAAGTTCCAGCCTACCTTCTTAACATATTTTAATGCAACATGATGTGTTACTGTTCTCGAGTCCTTCTTGAAGAGGCTATATAAGGGACTCTCTTCTATTGTAAATAAGATCTCTTTTTGACAATCAGAATGAACCTCTACCCAAATTGAAAGGCACTTCTGAGACTTTGAGCTTAGTTTGTTTATCATATTTTGTTATTGGAATAAGAAAGCAATTGGTTTTTTAGACTTTGTGCTGTGATATCTTTGTTGTTGAGGAAACTATTCTTATGTCTTTTTCCTTGATATATTTTTTGTTCTTTTAATTCAATAAGAAAAATTAGTGACAGTAGTTAGGAAGATGTCCTAAAGAGTCAAGTGTGGAGAGATTTTGTGCCCCCATAATTTCCTTTAGTGTGTTTTCTTTTCATTTCTATGTAAAGGACCTTGGGACGACTTTGTGCCCTCATTGTCCTTCATATCTTACTCTTTAGCAATTCAGGTGAACACTTTGTGCTGCATCTCATTTTGCTGGTTATTGCATCCTTTGTTACATTTTATTGTTACTACCTGGAGTCTTCTTATGGCTTGCTGAATAGTTCTTCTGAAAGAAGAGGAGTGCTTTCTGTCATTTTCCTTAAGTTTCTCCTTTGATCCACTCACATCATCTCTGAAGAAAGAGAGATGGATGGTTTGTCCTACCCTTGATTATATATATATATATATATATATATATATATATATATATATATATATAGCCTATCTATAGGGAACCTCCCTTTGATGAGAGGAGAGATCAGTCCCCTTCTGATGTGAAAAACCTACACATTTGGATGACTAATCTTCCTACTTTGGCTGATTAGAGCTATTTTGTTTATCAGTACACTGATTGACAAAATATTCAACCAACACTTTGGATTGGGTGTCAGAAGCCACACTCAAACTACTAATTTTGACATTTTATATGACTACTTTGAGATTGGTTAGAAGATAGGGTAGTCTTTGGACCTGAGATGCTTTCAAAAATGGAAGAGTAAGTTAGGACAATCAAACAGACGTTGGCGGAAGCCAATGATAGACAAAAAAGTTATCTTAATCTAAAGATAATAGTTAGGTAATTTATTGTAGGTGATAAAGTATTTTTACGGGTTAAACCTAAAAAAAAATTGATTAAATTTGGGAAGTCAATGAAACTTTCATTGAGATTTATGGGACCTTTTGAGTTTTTAGAAGTAGTCAACCTTGTAGTGTATAGGCTTGCATTACCATCAGCTCTAACTCTTTTGCATAATGTCTTCCATGTGTCTTATCTTAAAAAGAATGTAGTTGATCCTTCACATGTGTTGGATTGGAATGGTTTGTAGGTTCTGGATCCTAGGGTGGTCATGGTAGAACCAATCAAAATAATTGACACTCACAAACTCCATTTGTGTAATAGTGAAGTATCATAGTGCAAGGTCCTATGTGACCAATATTCTGAGGATAGTGCCACTTGGGAGGACTATGATGAATTTTATAGGCTATTTTCATATTTATTTTCTTGATTTATTTTTGCATATTTTATTTTTTTTGTTAGACAATGTTTTAAATCCATAAATTATGTTTGAATAAAAGTCATCAGGACGATGACCAACTTTAGTGGGGAAGGATGTCACATCTTGATTTCTCTACAAGTTAAATAATATGATTAATTTATGGATTATGGTGATTAATTAGTTAATTAAATTATATTTGATTTAGCTTGATGACATGTGTTGATTATGGGATAGTTTGTGATGCTAAATTTACATGATTAAATGCTATGAGTTAGTGGTACTATTATATTTTGTACTTTGTGATCATGTTTGATTAGTTTTATAGAGTTATTTTATGGATATGATAATGTTTCAGGCTAACTACCTTCATTATCATGAAGTGGATGCATGATAGATTCTTCCCTCAAATTTGTGATGGAGGGAGAGTATCATTGGAGAGGGTGGTTAGATGAAGATGTTGAGGGAGGATAGAGAATGAATCCAAAAAACCAATTGCACACACTACATTTATAGTTGATGATTGTATGGATAGTTATAGTATGCTAAGTTTTATGTTAAATGAATAATGTGTTCTTTTATCATTCTGTTAAATATAGTTACAATTTAAGATCATGTTGATTGTTTAGGTAAATTCATTGATTTAGTGATCATGCATAGTTTATCATGTTTGACATAACTATTTGGTTGATCAAGTGAAATTGTTTATGTTATGCTTATCACATTGCCTTATTTTCAAATGATTGTGTAGTGCAATATTTTGATGTCATATAGGCATTAAAAAGATTTATATGGATTCCATTATTATTGATCTAGATGATATAGGTAATAATAATTAAATATTATTATTACAATATTATAGTATAAAATTAAAATATAATAACATTGATTTATATGTTTTTATAAAAGATGAATGCAATAAAAATCTTGTGTTGCTAAATGTTTTGTGGTAGACATACTAACATAGACTATGGTTTTTGAATACATTGGTATCTATTTAATTTATAATTTAGTTGAATGGTCAACTTAACATGGAATGATGAGTCAACTAGGTCGATGGACATGCATGACATGGTATAAAGGTTTTTTTGTTGTTTATTTAAAATGTGAATGGAAAGGTAACAACGTAAGTCATTGGCATGCAATTATTTTATGGATTATATTATGATTATTTTAATTACTAAAATGGAAGCTTTGAGCAATTAGGGTTGTTAACCCCTAATTGACTTAGAGCTAAGCATTATTTGGGATAATCATGGAATTTTAATAAGAAATTGCATGGTGGTAGATGAAATAATGAAGAAGCTATATTGAGCCATTTTTGGCATGCATTTATCAAACAATTGAAGTGGTAGTAGATAGTGGCGAGGAGATAGATGGAAAAAGGAATAAAAAGAGAATGGGGGTTATTAATAGGAGGGGATAGCAGACAAAAAATAGGGAACAAATGGAGAAGAAGGTGGTGAAAAAGTGCGAGCAAAAGGATTTATGTTCGACTTTCATTGGCTTACATGATTTTATCAAGTTGGTTCAGTAATTGAATTCATGCATGTTTTATGAAAGATTTTTTGAACTTAGGTTACTGGGTTTTCTTGTTTGAATCCCTAAAATTATATGGGTGGTTTGTGGAGCCCTATGGAAGGCTCAACCTCCATAAAACCCCACAAAATGACTTATGGTAACCCAAGGATTTCTGGGAATGAGCCATAGAAATACTATGAATGTTAGGGTTTTTCTATTAAATCTTCAAATCCTCTTAAAGTTAAAAAAAACTATTCATATAGGGAAGGAATTGTGGTTAGATATATACATAGTGGCATGAATTTGAGTTATTCATTTAGTGTGTATATATATTTCCATTTTGGTAGTTAAAATATGGGTTACAAAAATAGATTGTGTTGGGTTCAATAGTATAAATATCTATTTTTGGATACTCAACAAAAATAATGAAAATCACTATATAACAGTGGGTAATATGATATGTATACACAAATGTATATACAGAGGTGAAAAATACAAATAAAACTGTAGGTTATTTATACACACCATTATCTTATATATACATATATACTTATATATATAAGTTTATACATCTCTATCGTAAGGTTTTAGAAGTGACAAGTAGGTTTAAATTATTGTATAGAATTGTATTTGAACCCATCAAGAAATGTTAAGTGATAATAATTAACACTTTTGATTTTATCAATTTAAACAAACTGAAGATTAGGGTTTAAATTGTGTTATTTAGACTCAAATGGATACATATAATTTATAAGTATAAGAACATATACCTGGTCTTAAATCCTATGCTATGCATATATGATTGTGTACATATAAGTTGGGAATCTTTGCGGTTTACATCTATTATATATGGGTACAGGATGAGGATAAAATTATTGAAGATTCAAATTCAACTTCATATAAGTTTATACTTGATTTTGATAAAAATCATTATGGTCATTTATGTTTTAAACTATGTACATAGTCTATATGAAATATTCGATTCAGTATTGTGTCTTTCTATAGATCTTGATTTGTGGATAAAATCGGCTCAATCAATAGAGGGACTGGTACCAAGGTGAAAATGATTAAATTGCATAGTTATTTGATAATATGTGTTGTGGTTGGTTTACTAAAATTTGACTGTGCATTATGATTTGGTATTTATGTACTTGACTGGGTGTAATCGACAGACTGTATAAGTTTGGTTGATAAGTGAATGATGTTTTGGATTATATTACTATTTTGGTTTAAAAAGGAACTTGGAAAAGAAATGATACTGAGTATGAAATCTGTAGGTTTCATAAAAACAAGTATATGAATTCCTTTCATTTTTGATATAGTTATGGTACTATTTTAGATAAATGGATACACATACCTTATGTATACAAAATAGTCTAAGAAATACAATAATGGATGTCCTATAGTAGGGGACTATATTAAATTAGATACGATTAAACCAAATTTAAATATATATATTCACACACACACACACACACAGACACACACACACACACACACACACAGACACACACACACACACACACATAGAGAGTTATATTATGTATTATTACCATGAGGTGTATGAATGCTTAGTATAATGACATTGAGTGGTTGATGCTTGTTATATTTGGTTAATGTTAGTTATCTAGATATCACCTAATAGAGATCATATTGTTCGAGTGTGAATCATACTTGGACTAACATGGGAATGATCTAAGGCTGTGGGATGTCTATATCTAGATCAAACCTCTAGATTTTGATGAGGCTAGCTCCTTTGAATATATGAATTAATGAATAATTACTAAACCTATTTTTAATTTTGGGGTGAAAATGGAAGAATAAACTAAAAATGAAACCTAATATACATTTAGTGATGCACCTAAATAGTTGTTTATCCTCTGAAAGCTTTGAAACTAAGGCACACATATGGATAAAAAAGAAACGCTACAGACCAGTCTTAAACATTAGTGTTTCAAAGGAAGGCTTGAAAGAAGACCTACAGATTGAAGGTGTGTACATAAATGTCTCTAAAGACACTTCATACAAATAATCTTCAACGAAATTTATGTTCCTAGCTCTTTAATTGACCTGTTGAGGATGAAATTACAATAGTAAGTGAGGAAAGGACCTGCAAAAGATGGCAACTATCACACTTATATGTAAATACACAATCAACAATACACACTACCACTATAAATTTATTTTCAAAGAAAATTATTTATTGATTTTATGGTGGAAGTTATAATTTTTGTATCTCTTTGTATATTAGCTTCAGGGATCCCCCTAATGGTTCCAAGAGCCTACATACATATAGCCCAAAAAGAAAGACTCTAGCCAATGTGGCATAGAGGAGACAAGGATCAGTCTTGCTTTAATTAACTCAAGACTAAAGTCCTTTTATAATTGTAGTCATATATAATTTAAAAATTGGTATTTTGATTATGGCATGTGACACCAAACCCATAGGTCCTTCTTGCATGCCCTTGTGACACTTCTAGACACCTTTTTGCTCATTACCAGTCATTTTTAGCCTTCTAAACGGTCATTCCAGCTCAAGCAGACTCTATTTCCTAGGCTAATTCTATCCCCCCAAGTCTTGAGCTTAAGGACAGGAATACCATACTTGGACAACAACATCGAACACTAGGGTGTCGCATTTTTGACACTCTTGTACAATCACATTTTGAGCCTAAACAGTCTTTTCCATCTGATTCCGATCCTTCATCATGTCGATCTAACATGAATACATTTAACCCATGACCAATGGTTCCCTATAAAATCCCATTCAAAGTTCATTTACAAAGGAAGGTGATAAAATATTACAAATCAAGCAAGAATACAAATAAAACACTAAGGCAAACTTTTCTATTCTTTGTATACAGTCACCCAACAAGCTGCAAACACATTCAAACTTTCACACTAGTACCTAGCCACCTTAAACACTCTCAATTTGGCATTTTTGTATCTACATTACACTATTGCATAAAGCACATCAAGTGGGAGAACTACATGTGGCTTGATCCCTCTTCAAAGTATTGGTATGTAGGTAGTGTTCCCATACAAGGGCCGTGGATCACATGTTCAGTGCATCTTACACACACTAACACTCCTTTTTCAAGTGATTCAAATCCCATTTATCAAATATGATGGAGGGTTAGGGTTTGAATATTAAAACAACTCTATAGTGAGCTTTGTCAATATTCAACACTCAAAATTTCATAGGTAGGCTCACACAGGAACAATGCAAAGAACCTCGAAAAATCAAGTCTCTGTGAATAGTTTGGACAATAGCAGTAGAAGAGGACAACAACGTCAGACCCTAGAGTATCTTATTTTCAGCGGTCCTCTCTTTTTCACAAAATAAATGCCATATTTTGATTTGCAACACGTCTCAGTCCTACACAACCAATTTCAGACCCTGTAATAGCCATTTCAACCTATTTTAAGCTAAGTTATATTTCTCCTAATTTGTTGTTATTTTTAAAAAGGTACAAAAGACAAAATATATAATTTAAGACTGTGATTATTGCAATATTATTTACTAATTTATTAATCCAGACCCTTAACTAAAATAGGAATACAAATCTAATATTCTCAAAAAAGTTAAATCATTTAGTGAACTCGACTTACGTCATTTGTGCACAAAAACCCTATAAACCCTAGGGAAAAATTCCTTCTGATTTTTCTATTTTTTCTTGGATATTTAAATCATAATTTTATATTTAATTTTTTAAATTTACCTTAGTAATTTTAAAGATAATTTCTTCAAAACCCTACTTGCCTATATTAGGTCCTGATATTTTTCTATTTTTTTAATTATTTTTTCATGCATATTTAAATTAGAATTTCCCATTTAATTTTTAAAATTTACCTTAGTAACTTTAAAAATAATTTCTTTCAAACCCTAGTTGCCTATAATAGGTCCTGATATTTTTACAGTATTTTTCTAATTTTTTCCTGCATATTTAAATAAAAAATTCCCATTTAATTTTAAAAAATTACCATTGTAATTTTGAAAATCATTTTCTTAAAAGCCCTAGTTGCATATACTAGGTCCCATGCTTTTGAGGTATCACCTTACATGTTTGTGAGATTTGTATCCTTTCTATGCATATTCCATTTCATTGCTTAGATTATATTTGTTTAATCTTTTATTTCATTATTCAAGTTGTTTTCCTTATGCCACCTAAGCTCCTTACATCTATTCCTTTGAGACAAAGTGCAAGACTTAGTGGCAACCCTCTTGAATTCACCCAAATTCTTTCAACTCAACCATATACCATGGATAAACAACTAGCTCAACTTCTTGCTATAGATTTTACACATCCAGATTACACTAATTTCCATGAGGATAATTTCAACAATGAACAGTATGAGAATAACAATGATGATACACACATCAATGTTCATGACCCACCACATCGAGTTCTTGATCCACTTCTACCTATTGTTGATAATAATGTTGTCATCAATAAAGACTTGATTCTAAAAAGTTTATGAAAAAGACTTAGAGAATAGCCCTGAGATCATACTCTTATCTTACAATATATCATAGAAATTAAGAAGGTTAAGTAAGTTGAGTCTTCCATTCCTTCAGAGCAACTAATTGCAAATGATACTACGGGGGAAATTATGTCTCAACAAGCCCCTATAGCGTCCCAACCTTTCTATGAGGCACCACTAATTAAGGCTAGTACATTTTTGTCTCCTAATGTGGCTACCCTTGTGCAAGAGATACAATCTCTTCAATATAAGGTGCTACATCTTGAGCAAGGTGCCTTTAAACCTACACAGGCCTTAGATTCTTTTATTTTATTACATACACCATTGGCATGTCATATTTATTTTACATCCTTACCACTAGGGTTTGTTCAACCCAAGTGTAATCTATATGATGGCAAGGGTGATCCAGAGACACACTTGAGAGTTTTTCACCTAGCATGCTTGGACTATGTGACAAATGGTTGGTTACTAACCAAAATATTTCCATGAAGTCTAAAGGATTATGCTTTACAATAGTTTTATAGTCTACTAAATTAGTTGAGAAACACATTCAATCCTTTAGCTGAGATGTTCCTACCTCATTTTAGAATTAACATAGGTGACAAGATTTCTTATGCTTAAGTTATAAAATAGAAGAAAAGGTCAAATGAGCATCTCACAGATTATATTCTTTGATAGAAGACTATCTTGGCTAAAATGACTCGCCCCATGACCAATCAAGAATTACAAGATCTCTTCAAATAGAGTCTTCTACCATCTTTACATGAGTCAATAATGTTCAAAAAATTATCTTCCTTCACTAAGTTATGTCATACACTAAAGGAAAGGAAAGTTGAATTAATTTCAATGGGCAAACTCAAGTACACAAGCATATCAAAAACAACAAACAAGAGTAACAGTAAAGTCCCATACAAAGTAAAGGTTAATGACAACAAAATTAAAAATCAACCTACAGTTAATGTGACTTCAAAGCCCTCTTAGTGAGTGGTTGTATCAATACCTCCTTAGCAAGCTTTTACCAATCTACTAGTATCTCTAGTTAGAGTCTTACAACATCTATTGTAATGTAATATCATATCTCTCCCTCTTCTTTAAGAAGTTAATTTAACAAAGCCTCTTCCATGAGGATATGCTCATAATGCATTTTGTGATTTTCACAAGGCACTAGGCCATACAACAAATAGATGCATCAGTTTGAAATAGAAGATACAAGACTTGATAGATGGAAACCTTATTGACATTGGCACTCTAGTTGAGCCTCCTCAAGCAAAGCAAACAGAAGAGAAGGCTCTAAAAATTTTCTCAGATCCTTTCCCATGGCATTCTAAATAAGAGACAGGGGATACATTAGGTGTTCACCATGCATATCATGCACACCCTCCACCAGCTACATATTAGGTACCTTTAGTTGAGTCACATCCTTTAAGCAACATGATTGGTGTGTCTAATATTAGAGTTTTAGCTAGACCTTTGATCTCCTTCTCAGAGCAAGAGATAGTTGAGGATGCTTCAGATTACCATGTAATCTTTATTAGATCTTGCATTAATTATAATCACATCCATAGTGTTCTCATATACATTAGATCTAGTGTAAACACGTACACTATGATATTACTACAGCATTTGAGATATTCAAAGCAATTTATTACCCTAACATACACAATTATCAATGGATTTAATGGACACATACAAATTTCATTGGGTGAGATTATACTTCTTCTATAGGTTGGTCCAACACATGTGGCCACAACATTTACTATTGTTCCCAATGCAGGAGTCTTTGATATGTTACTTGGTCGACCATGGATTTAGAAACTTCATGCAATACCTTTTACAGTTCACAAATGCATGAAATTTATTCATGCTAATTAGGTTGTTATAGTTGGTAGAATTCCATATAAGTTACCACTCCCCACTTTAGAGCTATCTACTATTTTACAATCACCAATTTCATCTTTTTCACTAGTTACAATTCTTCTTGTTTGGACAATAATGATATGAGTGGACAATAATGCTAGACCCCAGGGTGTCCTATTTTTGGTGATCCTATCCTTTTACTAAGTGAAAGCCAGATTCTAATTTGTGATACTATCCTAGTCTTGCATACGTTAAAAATTAGTTTTTAAAACACTTAGAACAACAACTAGAACCCAAATTAGGCAGAATAGACTAGGAAAATAATGACAAACATATAACAATCATCAAAAACAACAAAGGACAAGTCAAACTTGGACTAAAACATCAGACACCAAGGTGTCCTATTTTTGATGCTCCTATCCAAACAACAAAAAATTCAAATTTTTTAGAAATAGACAGAAAGGTAAGTTCAGTTATAGATTTGTCAACTATAGTACAATTCATAATCAATAGTTTTAGTATAGTTTTTATCAGAGAATCCAAAGGTAGGGCATCATACATGACATGATGGATCTCACTTCCAATTTTAGATTAGGTAGTTAGTATAACTTCCATATCAGAATCCATGTTATAGACACTAATTATTGGGGGAAATGTGCATGGAACATGTTCCTTCTTTTCTTTCTTATTTTAGTACATTACCCAAGTATTCTTAGCAGTTGTATGCCTTATTCTATCTGTAGGTGGTTAGCATCATTCTCGAGTGGCTTCCACATAAGCCTAGTTCCCAATTTTGGAGTGTATTTCATACAATCCTAATCTCTACCTCTCAAAGTGGCCAAGATTGGCCTAATTTTCAATACACATTTGACTATCCATGCCATCTTGTCAGATTATAGAGTATTCATGAGCTTTAGGAGCCATCTCATATGACACGCATTCATACTAGTATTAGTTCATAGCTTCACTTAATGGGAAATTATGGAGCCAAAGGTTTAGCTAGACTTTGTATTCTCTAGCCACCTACTCAGAAGGATTGGACACAGTCTAAACATTGATTAACACATGCATGATCACATAGCTACACTTAGTGGGAAATGATGGAGCCAAAGGGCCAGCCATTGTATTCTTGAGCCATTCTCAGGGAATTGAGCACTCAGCTCCATTCATGATATTAATCTTAGTTCAAAACATACCTAGCATTACTCAACATCACTCAACATCACAACAGGTTTTGTATTAGTTCATGTACCCACTGAGGTGTATTCATTCCTTTTTATTCTTCTCTCTTTTACCTAGCTTTTATACATTCTTATTTTAGACATAACATTTCCAGTAACACTGATCTACTTCTTGTTTTTCATTCACAAATTTATACTTCACAATGTACTCTCTTTATGCACACTCAATATCATATAGCTTCATAAAATTCACCCTTGTAGGTAATTTCAGGTACGCTTTCTATTTTTCCTTTATTTTAGTATTTCACTTTGCTGCATCACTAAAATAAAGGGGGAAAAATTTAGTCATACAAAATGTAAAAATTGGTAGTTTGAGTGTGGCTTGTGACACCCAACCCATAGGTCCTTCTTGCATGCTCTTATGACCCTTGTAGACACCTTTTTTCTCATTATTGATCATCTATAGCCTTTCAAATGGTCATTCTAGCTCAACCACACTCTATTTCCTAGGCCAACCCTATCCCCCCAGGTCCTGAGCCTATAGGATAGGAGCACCATACCTGGACAACAAAACCAAACCTTATGGTGTCCCATTTTTGGTGCTCTTGTCTAATCACATTTCAATCCCAAACAATTATTTTCATCTGATTCCTATTCTTCATCATGTCAACCTAGAGTGAATATATTTAACACATGACCAATGGTTCCCTATAAAAGCCCATTCAATGTTCATTTACAAAGGGAGGTGAAAAAATATTACAAAGCAAGAAAGAATACAAATAAACCACTATGGAAAACTTTCCTATTATCTGTATATAGTCATCCAATGCAACTACAAATACATTCAAACTCTCACACCAGTCCCTAACCACCTTAAGCACTCTCAATTTAGCATTTTTATATCTACATTACACTATTACATAAAGCAAATCAAGTGAGAGAACTACATATGGCTTGATCCCTCTTCAGAGTATTGATATATAGGAAACATTCCCACATAAGGGGTGTGGATCACATGTTTAGTGCATCTTACACACACTAACCCCCCCTTTCAAGTGATTCAAATCCCATTTATCAAGCATGATGGAGGGTTAGGGTTTTAAGATTAAAACAACTCTATAGTGAGCTTCATCGATATTCAACACTCAAAATTTCATAAGTAGGATCACATAGGAATAATGCAAAGACCCTAGAAAAATTAGGTCTCTTTGAGTAATTTGGATAATAATGGTAGAAGAGGACAACAACCCCAGACCCTAGGGTGTCTTATTTTTGGTGGTCTTGTACTTTCATAAAATGAAAGATAGATTCTAATTTGTGACACTATCCTAATCATGCATAGCCAGTTTTATACCTTAAAATAGCCATTTCAACCTATTTTAAGCTAAGTTATATTTCTCCTAATTTATTGTTATTTTTAGAAAGGTACAAAAGACAAATAAAATATACAAATTAGGACTTTATTGCAATATTATTTACTAATTTTTAAATCCAAACACTTAACTAAAATAGGAATAAAACTCCAATATTCTCAAAAAAGTTAAATCAACATTAATAAATCAAGTCTTCAAATATCCTTGAAGTCTTTGAACTTATGCATGATCTTCAATTTTGGTGTCGAAAGGAAGGTTATGAGCCCTTGTTGAGTTGGCAAGCCCTTGCATGAAAACTATGCCCATCCTCAATTGTCAACTCAAGCTTGAATATGAGTTTGAAGTGTTTGAATGTCCTTCTTTACATGAAAATAAAAGAATATGCATGAGATTAGTTACACAATCAATTAAGAATGATTTGGCATTTGATGACTGATTAAATCCATTTTGGCCTTCCCCTACATGATCTGGTACTTAATGACTAAAAGTGCATGAAAATATCCATGTGAGGAGTGGATGAACAACATGAAAACTCCACTTGAACTTTAAGATAAACACTTAAACACTAATCCTTTACTTGCCTCTATCATAAAGACAAAGTCTTCATATGTATGGGCCTAGTAGAGCTATGAATATCTACTTTAAGCGACTGTAAGTCTATCTACATGTCAAATAAATGACCATGTTGACTATTAAAATGTTTTTCCAAGATCACACATCTGCTCCTACCTCAAAACCTAAGCATAGGTCTTCTTGATAGGTGGTATTTGATCAAGTTTTGATGGCATTGAGTAAACTTGTAGAGCTTGATTCTTGTTTGACCTGAGTCACTTCCATTTCCATTGGCTTTCAGCTTTTAATTTTGATCATCAATCTTGATCTGGGCCCTCTCATATTGTGCTAAGTGTCATTTATTTATTTTACAAGATCCTATATTAGTCCTTTGACTCCTTAACCTCATATGCATCATAGATCTATTTTTGTATGAATGAATGTGAGTCATTGATCTTCTATCAGTCAAATGTAGTTGAGATACTTGATAATTTCTCATTTGGCTTTGAGATTCATTGACTTGTTGACTCATTACTCATTGTTAGATCTCTATGTATGATTACACATGCACCATTGATCTATTTGGGCCTACTAGCATCTGTCAATTGACACTCACCATTAGATCATCTAATAAGTATCTAAGATCTTTCCACTTGGCATCAATGTATTCATTCTTAGTTTTTGACTCGATGCTCACCATTGATCTCTGAGGTACAAATGAACACGTACCATTAGATCTTGGGACCCACTGACATCGTCAGGTTGCCCACTCATCATTGGAATTTTGTCTTAGCTTCTAATATTTGGACACTTATCAGCTACTCACTCATTCTTGAGATTATTTGAATCTAAATAGTTAGTTCTTGTGGCTTAATTTTGATGTCCCCACACACGTCTCTTTCTACAGGTTCAACTTTAAACACTTTTAACTTGAAATATAAGGTTCATCAAGGCATCAAATTTGTAGGGGGAGATCTTGGGACAAAGTACATCATTCTCATACAATCTTTTAGCTTTGGTTGATTCTATAGGTGTATTTACTAAATGCATGATCAAATTTCTACGCTCATTCTTGCATGATGTGCATATGATAGTCTAGCTTCTCAAGGCCTGTGTTAGTCATTTTTCTTTAAATAAAGACACTATGGGGCATTGAAAAACAAACTAAGGCAATGGTCATGAAAGCTTCGAATGATAGGGGTTAACATTTGGCTTGTGAGACCAAAATGTTAACATTTCTAGTGACTCACAGGAGATGACCAGCGTGCTGGTCAAGGAAATGTAGAAACTCTAGTAGAAATAGGCCTAAACTATACTTAAATGGGGTAAACTTGTAGACACATAGACACAATCAACACAAATAATAATATGTGCACTTGTGCACTTAGAGAAATGAAACTATGACTATGTACAAAGGGGTGACTCTCCTAATAGTAGTATTTGCAGAACATCCCATTCAGAGGAATGGGAAGTTATTCTCCACTCAATCTAGATAATTGAAAAGCATTGTTTTCCTTATAGTCAGTGATAATATAAGGTCCACTCCAAAGGATATTAAATTTGGAGTGCTTACCTGGTTTTGTACGCTCTTCATCCCATTTGAATACTATGTCTCCTTACTATAATGTCTTTAATGAAACTCTTTTGTCAAAATTTTCCTTAACTTGATACTGGTTTGACCATATAGTATGCATGTCATCATCTCTTATCTCCTCTAATTCTCTTAGTTCATTCATCCTAACTTCCATTGCATCACTTTTTAGAAGCTCTAGTTGATGTGCAAGCTCCAAAGTTGGAAGCTCCAATGAGATAGGTAGCCTTGATTCTCTTCCATAAACTAGTAGACAAGGTGAATGACCAATGGCCTTCTTGGGGGTGATTCTATCAACCCAGAAAGCAGTCTTCAACTTTTTATGCCAAGATCTCTAATTATCTTCTAGTGTTATTTTGATGATCTGAATCAGGTTCCTATTAGTGGACTCAGCCATTCCATTACCCTATGGATAGTAATTTGATGAAGATGTTAGATAAATACCTTTCTCAATATCCCATTCACATACCTTTGCATTGTTGAATGCTAAAGCATTATTTGCTATTATAGTGGAAGGTACTCCAAAATGGGTGATTAAACTTTCATAGAACTCAAGTACAGAGTTCTCATTTACCTCTTTCAAAAGCACTAATTCCACCCCCCTGGTGAAATAATATATAGATATCAAGACCCACTTATGACTAGTACTAGATCGAGGATGTATCATGCCAATGAAGTCCAAACCCCACTGTATAAAAGGCTTCTCAACCTGAATAGGCCTTAGTGGCATAATAACTAGTCTCTATTTTCCTATAAACATTACACACTTTGCACACTTCCTAACCCATGTATGTGCATCTCTAAATAAATTAGGCCAAAATTAACTAGCTATAATGATTTTTTTAGCTATGGTATTGTCTACAAAATGGCTTCTAGAAGTACTATCATGAAATTGCTCAAAAAGTTTGTCAAATTGATTAGTTTCAAAACACCTTAAAAGCATACCTCCAATGTCCCTTTTGAAAATCACTTCATCAATAAAAATGTATGGTACTAATTATACCCTAAAATTTCTTCTCCTTGATGCATCTAAGCCCATTGGACATTCTCTTATTTGAAGGAATTGAGTAATGTCTTGTGTCCAACTGGATGGAGAAGTAGTTTCAACTTCTTGTTGGGTGTCTTGAAGTCTCAAAACCATCTCTTTTTCTTCTTTCACATCTTCTACAAGATGTTCACATAAATATTTATCTCAAAATAACTTTGTGACTTTCACTTAAATATCATATTCCATGCACTTAGTGACCCATGCAACTCTCTTTTCATTTAAGTCTCTATTTAGGATGAAATCCTTCACACTGGGATGTGCTACCATTAATATAATCTTGTTATTTGAAATCAAATGTTTGAATTTTTTCAATCCTCTTATAACATAAAGTACTTGATTTTTAACAAAATAATACCTCTCCTCATAGTATTCTAAAGTTTGACTGAAAAAAGCAATGGGTTGCTTCAAACCTTCACTATTCTATTGCATAAACATGGTTGAAATCGTACTAAATGTAGAAAAAGCATACATAAAGAAATCCTTATTAAAATCTGGATTAAGTAAAGTAGGAGCTTGGCTTATTACTTGTTTGATGGATTCAAAACTTCTCTTACCCTATTTAATCCAAGTGAATTCTTGATGTTTCTTCAGCATTTGAGTGAGTGGCCTTACCAATTCTAAGAATCTAAGAATAAATATTTTAATGAAATTGAACTTGTCTAAGAAGCTTTGCAATCCTTTCTTATGTTTTGGCAATGATAGAGCAAAGATTGGTTTTATTCTCATTGTATCAATAGAGAGACCATATTTGGACATTACATGCCCAAGAAGTCTCCCCTCATGTATTGAAAAGATACACTTCTTTGGATTTAAAGAAACTCCATTTTGTTTGCATCTATCAAAACCAATTCTCAAGTATGTTAGATGATCATTAGGATATTTTGAAAATATAGTAATATCATCAAGATAAACTAAGACCATTTCACTCAAAATACCATGAAAGGCAACATACATTGCCCTTTGGAAAGTGGCTCTAGCATTAGAAATCCCAAAAGGCATCTTTTGGTAGGCACCAATACCTCATTTAGTTGTGGAAGCTTTTTTATACTAATCTTTCTCTTTCACTAATATCAGGTTGTAACCTAAGTACCCATACAGTAAGGAGAATCTTTGTGAACTTGATACTCTTTACAATATTTGATCCATGGAAGGAAGAGGATAGTGGTCTTTCAATGACACTTTGTTCAAATATTTGAAATCCACACATAGTCTTATCTCTCAATTCTTATTTATCACTGGTACAAGGTTTGCTACCCATGTTGACTACTTAATAGGAAATATTATATTTGACTCAATCAGGTTGGTAAGCTCCTTTCTCATGAGGATTTCAACATTGGGATTGATTGGTCTTTGATTTTGTCTTACTAGATTTGCATCTTATTCTAGCTCAATAGTATGTTATGCTAATCTAGGGTTAAAACCTTTCAAATCATGTTATTCCCAAGAAAATACATCCATGAACTCCTTACATAATAAAATAAAATCTACTCTCTCAGAATCAATGTTCACTTTACCCCACTAGAGTTGTTTACCTTCAGCTATGTGAACTTGCTCATAATGTTCTTCCTTGGAAGATATGCTTACCTTACCTTTATAAGCCGATCATCTTTATTAAATAGGATTTCCAAAGTTACTAAACCTTTAGGCATCTCATTTGATATTAATTGCAAAATTTGATCTTCATATTGACATTGGAATTTATTTTGATTCTTTGAGCAAAATTCTACCTCATTCTATAAGAAACAGGGTATTTTTTTGTCACTGTCAAAGACTTGCCAACTTACCTCATTGTTTGGAACTGAAGGTCTGCATACAACTTTGATTTGGGTCTAATATTTATTATCCTTGAGTTGATCCACTATATCACATTATTCTCCTATGGCTGTAGTTTGTCTGTATGTTGATTGGCTCCTCTATAAATGAAGTGGATATGAAATGCTAGGAAATCTTGCATGAGGTCCCAAACTCTATGCTTGCAGGCCTTTAGGAGAGGGTTATTTTTTGCACTTAAACCTCTAACTTGTTGCACTACCAACTCTCTATCACCTTTCACCTGCAAAAGCTTAATACCTCTCTTTTTAGCCCACTGAAGGCCATGAATAAGAGCTTCATACTCTATTGTATTTGATGTATAACTAAATTGAAATCTAACTGAAGAATAATACCTTTGATTTTAAGGTGAAACCAACATTACAATAGCCCCACTCCCATTCTTTGATCTAGATCCAATTAGGAACATATTCCATAAGCCTTTTTGATCTTGATTTGAGCTGATAAGACTAGGTAATGAGTCACCTTCTTCATGCATGCAGTAGACACCAAAACAAACTTCTTCATACCCATGGTTATTATCAACCTACTCATACAGGAGTAGATCATATATGCCTTCAAGTGGATTAGAAGGTTATTGATCAATAGTATCTTCATCTTCTTCTGAAATACTGCAATTCATATTAGACATATTGTCATATATGGTTTAAGGTAAAATTGGAAATAAGCTCTGATCTTATAGTGGCTTTGGTTCCATGTCTAGTTCTAAAAACCATGTATGACCAATCTAAAGAAAGGTAACCTCCTATTTTAGTAGTAAAATCTCTAGATAAGCATAGTGTAAAATGTAGAGGTAAATCAACAATAACTATATCCTGTGAAATGGTGAAATTTGAACAAGCAACAAGTAAAATCTTAAGATCTTTGAGGATGCCCACAGTGTTAGTAGGAAAACCATCCAAATGTAACACTCCTTTTTCTTGAGGTTCATACTTGAGTCTTAGTTTGTCAGCTATGGATTTAGGCATGATAGAAGTACTAGCTCTACTATCAATCATATAATTATGGACCAGACAATCCCCTATGACCACTGAGAGATAGGAAGGAGGAGGCTTAGTTACCTTAGGAGCTTGAGGCTCAACAATTAGATTAAGTTGATTAGAATAACACTTACTCTTTCCTTTTTGGGTGGTCTATCAGAGATATTGAGCTTTGAAGGCTCCTCTTGTAGATACTCCTTTTGTCCTTCGATTAGCAGTGTATCCCACATAGAAATTAATATTGATGTTTCCTTCATATGATACACAATACTGAGTGGAGAATTGGCTATTCTTGGCTATAATTTAAGAGTAGAAGGGGATCCTAAATGTTGTGTGAACTGAGGAATGTAAGGCCCTTTGAGATTCTACCCCTTTAGATCTTGAAATTGTTGATTTGATGTCTTTTGAGGTAGCTCATGAGTCTTTTGTGGTGGTTGAGAAGAAAGAGGGGCTGCCTTATCAGGACTTGAACCTTTACCAATTACCCTTTTCTTAGATATAGTATGGGTTGCAACTATATTATCAACATTAGACAAATTTTGACTTTGATTTACAACCATATACTTAAAAGAATTCTTAGCTTCCTGGAAGTTCACAAATATAGTTTTAGTAGGTGCTTTACCATTACCTTCTCCTTATTAATTTGCCACTTTTGCTTGAGTGAATGAAATAATGTCTCCATGTGTTAAAGAGGCTTCCTTAATTTGAGAAGGTGGTTGGTTTTTATATGGAGGAACTGAACTCTGTTGTATGTAAGAATGATGTGATCTCTCCCTAATTAGAGCCATTACCATGTTATTTTCTTGATCCCATTGATTTTTCCATTGTCCTTCTTGCGAATAATTGCTTTGAGTTGGCACTATAGCTCTGGAATTTCTTAGAGTATTAGGATTGTAATGCCTTGACTGAGAATTCTGCCCTTATCCTTGCTGATTAGACTGATAGGATAGCCTATTATGCTAATAATTTTGATTAGTATTTTGATTTGGTCTATATGGTGAAGCTTGTTGTATTTCAATTACAACCAACTTGTTATTATGAGTCTTGAGAAGACTCTCTATCTTCCCCAATCTATCCATTTGATCACCTTTTATTTGATAAAATTTTGTTGAATATGGAATTGGAGCAATAATTGGAGCATGAAGATGGATCTCTGGAAAGAGAGGCATTGGTAGCCTTAGAGAAAACTTACCTACTTGTATAAGGTAATTTTCAGCCTTGATTATTACTTCAAAAGCCTCAGGTAGAGTGTTCCCTCCCATAGATTGAGTCATCATAGCCACATCTAAATTGAGAGCCTTCAGATAGTACAGAAGAGCATAGTTGGGTGTAGGTTTGAGTACTGTAGGAATTCTATCCCAAGTCTTCTTGAACCTATAATTGAAATCCACCATGAATTTATTATTAAATCTCTTTATTGTTGTAAGATGCTCCACCAGTGAAAGATGATCACATTTGTCTTCAAAGTGCTTGCATAAGACCTCTCCAAATTCATCCTAGTTGTTGATTGATGCAAGAGCTAATCCTTTGTACCATTGAAGTTCTTTCCATTTGAAAACAATTTGTAACAACCTCATTTTTACATTTTATTGAGTCACATGATGCACTGAATAAAGGTTTACAATATTTGTAATATGTTCTATAGAGTAACTAGATTTTCTCTTGTAAAATAAGGAAAAGCCTTTAGATCAGAAGCTAAAATATCATCACATTGAGTAAGATTAAGAGGACTACCACCATTGAATGGCACAATGACTTGTATTTTGGGAAAAACCATTTGAGATATGGGATTTATAAAAATGTTTGGTTGAGCAATATTAGCTTGAACAGGAGGATTTTATGCAACTATATGGGAAACAAAAGGTATAAGATTTGGATTTGACTGAGAGCTTTCTTTTTCTTTGTTGATTGGAAGGGTAACTTGGTGAAAATTGCTTCTTTCCTTTTTATAGAATATCTTATGACAACTCTTAGGGGCATGAAAAGTATGTAAATCTAAAAAATGATTCACCTTGTGTGAATAATTTGGGTCCCATCAGGCATGCCAAAACTGTTAACTATCTAGATAACACCCAATAGAGATTAGATTTCTCAAGTCTAACTCATACCTAGACTAACATGGGAGTGATCTAAGGCCATGGGATGCTTATATCTAGATTAGATCTCTACATTTTGATGAGGTTAGTTCCTTTGAATATATGAATTTATGAAAAATTACTAAAGCTATTTTGAATTTTAGGGTGAAAAGGAAAGCAAAAACTAAAAATGAAACCTACTTCACCTTTGGTGATGTACCTAAATA
The DNA here is from genome assembly GCA_037957365.1 of Torreya grandis. Classification (NCBI taxonomy): domain Eukaryota; kingdom Viridiplantae; phylum Streptophyta; class Pinopsida; order Cupressales; family Taxaceae; genus Torreya; species Torreya grandis. The sequence continues at coordinate 285,746 of JARHVA010000643.1, read as the reverse complement.
GTTATTTATCCTCTGAATGATTTGAAACTAAGGCACACATATGGATCAAAAAGAAACTCTACAGACTAGTCCTAAACATTAGCTTTTCAAAGGAAGGCTTGAAAGAAGACTTGCAAATTGAAGGTATGTGCATGAAGGTCTCTAAAGACACTGCATACAAATAATCTTCAATGCAATTTATGTTCCTAACTCTTCAATTGACTTGTTGAGGATGAAATTATAGTAGTACGTGAAGGAAAGCCCTATAAAAGATGATAACTATCATACTTATATACAAGTACACAATCAACAATACACACTACCACCATAAACTAATTTGCAAACAAAACTCTTTATTGATTTTATGGTGAAAGTTTTAATTTTTGTATCTCTCTCTATACCAACTTCAGGGACCCCCCCAATGGTTCCAAGAGCCTATATAGATATCCCAAAAGGAAAGACTCTAGCCAATGTGGTATAGAGGAGATATGGATTAGTCTTTCTTTAGTTAACTCAAGACTAAAGTCCTTTTACAATAATAAATCAAGTCTTAAAATATCCTCAAAGTCTTCAAACTTATGCATGATCTTCAATTTTGGCATCGAAAGGAAGGTTACGAGCCCTTATTGAGTTGGAAAATACACCCATCCTAGGTTATTAACTCAATCTTGAAGTTGAGTTTGAAGTGTTTGGATGTCCTTTGCATGAAAATAAAGGAATATGCATGAGAGTAATTACATAATCAACTGAGAATGATTTGGCATTTTATGACTGGTTAACTCCATTTTGGCCTTACCTTACATGATCTAGTACTTATGACTAAAAGTGTATGAAAATATCCATGTGATGAGCAGATGAATAACATGGAAACTCCAATTGAACTCCAAGATAAACACTACAATGACAATCCTTTACTTGCCTCTATCATAAAGATAAAGTCTTCATATGCATGGCCATGACATAGCTATGACTATTTGCTTTAAGTGACCAAAAGTATATCTACATGTTGAGGAAATGACCATGTCAATTGTTAAAATGTTTCTCCAAGATCACACATCTACCCCTATCTTAAAATCTAAGAAAAGGTCTTCCTGATAGATGGTATTTGATCAAGCTTTAATGGTGACAAGTAAACCTACAAGGCTTACTTCTTATTTGTCCCAAGTCACTTCCATTTTCCATTGGCTTTTGACTTTTAATTCTTACCATTGATCTTGATTCAAGCCCTCTCATATTATGCCAAGTGTCAATTCTTTATTTGTTCTACAAGATCCTATTGTTAGTCCTTTGACTCCTTAACCTCATACACATTATAGATATATTTATATATGAATGAATGTGAGTTGTTGATCTTCTATAAGTCTAACATGGTTGAGACACTTGGTAGCTTCTCATTTGGATTCAAGATTCATTGACTTTTTGACTCATTTCTCACTGTTAGATCTTTGTGTATGATTGTAAATGCACTATTGATCTATTTGGGCCCATAGGCATCTGTCAGTCGATGTTTGCCATTGGATCATCTGACAGGTATCTAAGATCTTGACACTTCGTATCAACACATTAATGTTAAATTTTTGACTTGATGCTCACCATTGATCTTTGAGGTATGAATTAATGTGTACCATTAGATCTTAGGACCCATTGACATCATCAAGTTTCCCACTCATCATTAGATCTTCATCTTAGCTGCCAAGATTTGGACACTTGTTAGCTATCGCTCATTCTTAGGATTATTTGAATCTAAATTGTTAGTTTGTATGGCTTAAGTTTGATGTCCCTGTGTATATCTCTTTTTGTAGGTTTAAATTTAAATGCTTGTAACTTGAAATGGAAGGTTCATCGAGGCACCAAATTTGCAGGGGGTGATCTTGGGATAAAGCACATCATGATCATGCAATCTTTTGACTTTGGTTGATTTTTAAAGTGTATTTACTAAATGCATGATCAAATTTCTTTGCTTATTCTTGCATGACATGCATATGATGGTTTTGCTTCTCAAGGCCTATATTAGTCATTTTTATTTAAGCAAGGACACTATGGGGCATAGAAAAACAAGCTAAGGCAATGGTCATCAAAGCTTTGAATTATAGGGGTTAACATTTGGCCTATGAGTCCAAAATGTTAATAGTTAAAACATAGAAAACAAGTGAATTATAAAACAAATTATGTTTTTTTTTGGTTGTTGTTGTATGTGGAATATAAACAATTAAATTAGCCAAAATTATAATATGATTTTGTAGATAAATAATGCTATAAGTTGTTGATGATTAAAGTAATGGATGGTCTAGATTAACATTACCCAGATGGTCTATTATTGAGGACTATTTTTGTATTTTGTTTATTGTTAGAAATACATTTGATGTTTGGATTGCATTAAATTCATTTGACGAACTAAATGAATGAAAATGATATTTTTAAAACTTAGCTTAAATTTAAACTAGTGAAAGTAGAATATTATGAATGAATACTTAAATTAATTTTAAATGAGATAAAGTAGAATATTATGAATAAATCTATTAGTTTTAATATTATTTATTTATTTTCCAAATCTTGCATTCGTGACCCTGATTAGGTAGTGGATAGATTTCACTGGCTTAATTTGCACCAATAATGCAAAATAAAGAGTAATATGATTCAAGTGGTGTGTATGAATTTGATAGATCCTAGAGATCATTTATTATTAAAAACTTTGGCCAAGGTAATGTTGATTAGACATTGTCATTTCATATGTTGATATAGTTTTCATAATTGTGAGATATCATATTAAAGTGGATTTATTTATGGTAACATTATGTATTATATATCTTCAACACATAGGTTCTAGTTCATTACTATGAATTTTCACACCATCATTATCTACCCATCCATGAAGGGAGGGCCATCACCTTGATGGGAGATGGTGCGAGGGATCTATGGTCGATATGGAAAAGCACTCAGATGATGCTCTCCCTCCCAACTAGAGTACTATACATGAGACTACACTTGAGATTACATATTTATAGTTCAGTCATGGAGACTATAGAGTCATGGAGACTCTGATTAGAGGATCTCTGTATCATGTTTTAATCATTATTGATATAATTATTATATTGCTAAAAAATGTAACTTATATTCATTATGCTTATACAATAGAGGCTATAATGATGTAATAGATATGGATGAAATTGTATTATTTCAATTATGGTGTAATGCAATATTTATAATTATTCAATTTTGCTCACAAATTCTATTTATGTTCATGGTGATCCTTAGCTAAGTGGATTAGCTAAAACCTTGATGGTTAACTAAAATAATACATTTATTTAAAGATAACTAGTGAGGATTTCCTGTGGAAAAATCTATTTTTTTAATATGTGTTTAAAAAAAACAAAAAAACATTGAAATATTTAGGTAATACCCTATGGGGTTGTTACAATATGATACACATTGAGAATCTACACTAATGACCATGCCCTATCACTCCAACAACCCAAAAATTTAATATTACGTGTAGCGGTAGATAGTCCCAGTATACATCCACTCCACCTATTGAGAAGGTTTAGTGTGAAGATCCTCATGCAACTAGGTATCCTAATGCTCAACAATAGAAAGAGGTTCTCTAAGATACTAAGAATTTGGTAAGGTAATTACAAAATGAGATCTAATTTCTTAAGGACCATGATGCTGCTCAAAGTGTTGATATGCAAAAGGCCATACATCATCATGACATGCTGCAAGATGACTTTGAAGAGATCTATAAACACCTATTGGATAAGGATATTCTAACTGTATTATGTAACTATCTCAAGCATCATATGCCCAAGCCTACTGAAGATTGTTGTTTAAACTATGATCAATGACAAGATACTCGCATTCCCCTAGCTCGCAAGAGGACAAAGAAATATTGGTGAATGCTACCATTAATGGATGGGTAATCCAAGAAATTTTAGTTGACACTGATGCTAAGGTCAATGTCCTCATAAAGAAATCTTGGTGAAAGATGGCTAGCCCAACCTTGCAACCTTTGCCCCATGTATTATTCATGGCTAATAAAACCCATGTTTTGTCGATTGGTGTCCTTATAAATTATACTATGGATATACTTGATGTTCTTTTCAAAGTAGGTTATGAAGTTATAGAATTGGCCAAGGTTGATGAGTTCCCAACCTTATTGGGTTGTCCATGGTGTTATGCTAACAACATCAATTTAAGCTTTAAGAAGAGATATATTAGCTTTGAAAGTACTGACCAATGTGTCATCATTCCATTGGACCAAGCACATGGCCCCCATAATTTCAACCTATTAATGCTAATGAAGATATAAATCATATATACAATGCCATAGATCAAGGCAGTGAATATCATGATCCCACCCTTGATAGCATCCTATGATGGACATATGCATAATCCATCTCTGATACTATGAGTAATGCCTATGAATGCTGGATGTAAGGTGAATATGACCACTGGGAGAGTATGTGGTACCATAAATAGTCATGAAGACACTCAACATAAGTATCACAAGTGTCATATGTTTGTTTTTCTCATGACTAGACAAGTCATGTATGGACCAATTATGGTTGCACCCCATGAAAGGATAGAAGAAGCTCTATGATTCCATATGAAAATAGAATTCCATGAATTCATCTAGTAACCAGAGGCCTTATATGATTTTGATGTTGACCGTGTGTAATCACCTGTTCACATTTTGAATGGCATAGATGCAAGGTGGTGGTAGAATCATCATGCATGTCTTCCTAATTAGGACCATATACATTACATCATAGATTTAATCATGACAACCATATATGTGACACTATTAGATATAGTTGTATTCGAGCACCAGAACCTCACCTTAAGGCATGTAAGAAAATGTGGCTAGCTAATGAAACTTTCTTGCCAGAATATCTTTGGGTTCATTCATTTTATAACACTCTGTGCACTTGGGACAGAGCTTGGTATGCTTATGAGTAGTGTCATATAGGTACTTGTTCTTGGCACTTGGTTAAGGATAATATGGTTTTGGCATTATCCTATTCACCCTCAAGGATAGATTTGTACCTTATACTTAGTAATTCATGACCCCAATCCCAATAAAGACCAACTTCAAAGCATACATGGTGTGTTAGAAGAAGGATTGACTATTTTTAATGAGCCTATTGAGCAGTCATCTTATTTCACACCAGAACCTGTAATCAATCATGCACTCCAAGAATAAATTTAAAAATGTAATCAAAAAGTTGTGTTCTAAGTTGATGAAGGTGAAGGATCCAATTTTCTTGACCCATCGACAATAATTTGGATATACACATGGAGTATGTCTCTAGAACTATTCATAACATAATTATAGATACACATCACCCATACTTGAAGCCACTTCAAACCATACAAATAAATATTGGCATGGAGGATGTACCAAAGATGACTATTATGGGAAATTACTATTCTAATACTAAAATCTCAAAAGTGTTTAAGCTACTTAAAGAATATCAAGATCTTTTCCCTAGAAACTATAGTGAGATGAAGGGTGTTCACTCATATTTAAGTAAAATGCATATCAAACTAGTTGAAGGTGCTCACCTAGTCAGGAAACATCCTTATCAAATGAATCATAATTTATGTGCACATGTTAAAGAAGAAATTGATAGTATGTTGCATGCATGAGTCATTAATCTTATCGATGAGTTTGAATGGATAAACCCTATGGTGATAAACATTAAAAATGATGGGCATATAAGGATTTGTGTAGATTACATGTTACTTAACATTACTTGCATTACCGATCCTTTCATAACACCATTCACTAAGGAAATCCTTGAAGGTGTTACTAGACATGAAATTTATGCCTTCACAAATGGTTTTTTAGAGTACCATCAAGTCCATATCACAGAGGATGATAGGCATAAGACTACATTTTCCACTGAGTGGGGGTCTTTTTCATATATTATAATGCCATTTGGGTTAAAGAATGCCCCTACTATATTCTCCAGAATAGTTGTTGATTCCTTCAAGGATGTTATCCATAAGTTGCTTCAGGTTTATCTGGATGATTAGACAATATATGACTTGGTGAAAGACCACTATTCTAATCTCTGGCTCATGCTTGAGCATTGCAAGACACTTCAAATTTATCAACTTGACGAAATGTCTTTTCTTACTTTGTTCAACATTCTCATTGGTCACATTATTTGCCAAGATGGACTTCTAGTGGATCCTGCTAAGATTACCATTATCCTTTGTCTACCAACACCAACTACCCAATGAGAGGTTTGTGCCTTCCAAGGATATACTGGATACTATAGAAAATTTATTTGTGGATATGTAAGGATTGCAATGCCTCTAGAGGAGATCCTAAAGCATAATAAACATTTCATTTGGACTTAATCATGCCAAAAAGCTTTTATTGCCTTAAAGGATAAGTTTATCACCACATCAATTCTATAGTTCCATGACCAAACTAAATCATTCCATGTCTATGTTGATTCTTCTAGCATGTAAATCAGTGCAATACTTACTTAGAATGGTAAAGGTAATTTGGATCACCCTATATACTTTACAAATAGAAAGCTTACTCCAGCTAAAAGGAACTATACCACCACAGAGTGCGAGGCACTCTCTATGGTCTATGCTCTTCAAAAGTTTTGATAATATTTGCTGGTAACCCCTTTTTTTTTCTTCATAGACCATGAAGCATTGAAGTATCTGGTTAACAAACTAGTTTTACATGGTCATATTTTCCATTGGATCATGTTATTTCAGGAGTTTTAGCTTTCTATCATGGTCAAGCTTGGTAAGGTCAATTATAGTCCTGACCATCTCTCATGAATTGATTCTGGTGAAACAATATGCACCATCGAGGATGACCTGCCTGACATGCAGTTATTTCATGTTTTGTGCACTCATGAATAGTTAGAAGACATAGTAGGCTTTTTGATTACTAGATCACCTCTAGATCATTTAAGCACTCTATCCAAGAAATGACTCACCATTCACACTACTCCATTCCAACTCATCAATGCATACCTTTATAATCTTGGTCATGATGAGGTACTCTAACATTATGTCATGAAACATGAGTGCATTGATGTGTTCTATGAGTTCCATGAAGGCATTATTGGGGGACATTATGCAGGAGAAACTACCATGCTAAAGGTTTAGTTATCTAATTTATGGTGGCCTACCCTTTTTAAGGATGTGAAACTCTATACATGCCAATGTGATATTTGCTAGTGCATGGGAAAGCCAAATCAACTAGATGCAATGCCACATCATCCTATTATGTTGATAGAACATTTTAAGAAATGGGCCATTGACTTTGTTAGCCCCATCAACCTAATAGGATGATGTACTAGTTCATGTTACATTATCACCATAACTAATTATCCCACCTACTGGGCTGAAGTTGCATCAACATGAAATTGTATGGTTACTACTATTACACATTCATCTGAGAACATATTATTACACTATTTGGTTTCCCATTGAGTTTTACTAGTGATTATGGTACTCATTTAATGAGACTATTCATGTTCTGTTGGCTGAATTCATGATTGCTCACCATAAAACCACACCATATCATCTCTAAGATAATGACACTATTTAAGGCAATCAATAAAATCTTCGAAACAACTTTAACAAAGATATGTAATATTGGATGCACTGAATGGGATGATCAAGCGTCTATAGTTATTTGGGCTTATCGGATAACTTACAAGTTCCTCAACAAAAGTATGCCATTCAATCTTGTGTTTGATACCAAGGCAATTCTTCTAGTAGAGTTCTTGATTCCCTCTCTTCACATTGTGCACATTGGATGACTCAATGATGAGATATTATTGAAAGCAAGTATAAAAGCTTTACTGTAATTGGATGAAGTTCATTTTCTTACACATTGGAGTCAAGACTTAGCGAAATGAAAATAAAAGGCTTGGCATGATCATGACCTCAAGAATAAGACTTTTATTCCTAGAATGCAAGTCTTAATTTATGACTCCAAGTTCACAATCTACTCTGAGAAGCTTTATGTTCACTGAAATGGTCCCTTTATTATTTATAGTATCCATCCCACTGGCATGTGTCACTTGAAATGTTTGGATGGCCAATTTCTTCTTAGTCATTACAATGGTAGTTGATTGGGACCATATTTTTCTACCTAATTCTTTCTTGTTTGTACCAATAAGATGTATGCCATTAGTCTAGGATTTCTTATTTTCAATAAAGCATTGTTGTAGTTACATGCCCTTTTTATAGTTTTATAATCATTTGAAATTTGATATTTATGTTCTCATGGAGGATCATGAAGCACTATTAGTGTAGGGCAAGGGGTGTTACATGTATGAAGTGCTAGGATATAGTCTATAAGGATACGTGCAAATGCAAATGCATGTAAATGAAAGTGTATGAGGACAAAGGCTCCGCAAGATGTGGCATGTAGCCATAAGCTCTCTAGGTAAATAATAATTCCCACCTTTGGTATGAATATTCCCTTGGTATGAACTTTCAAATTTCCCTACAACTGTCATGCACTTTGAGAAAAGAATAGACAAGACATGTCATTATTATAAAGAGGTAGTGGTAATGGTATGTGTGCCAAAATCACATAATTACAATAATTATTGGTCACATTTATTTCATGAAGTTATGGTCGAAGAGGGGGATAGTAAATGTGAGTTACCCATCAAACCTATAAAAAGTTAAAGCAATTCATTTCACATATTACTATTACTATGATTGAGAATTTACATAGCCAAATGAGCGAACTCATGTTGTTTCAAAACGAATTCAATGCATTTAGTTAAGTGCAAAGTACTGATTTTTAGTTGTTTCTTGATCATTGAAGTGTGTTTGAGTTAAAATGAATAGCCAGAGTCAAATTTCAGAGGTTAAATTTCTTAAATCCAGGTTGTAGAGGTTGGCATCCACCATTAACAAGCATTGAAGCAGGAGATCTAAGGCACTTACAATAGTGATAACATTTTTTTTAAGAATATTGGATAGCCACACCTCAACCTTAGAGCTCCATGAAGGGTGATGCAACCGAATAAAATGGCCCAATAAAGTGAATCACTACCTATCATTATAAAAGAATAAGAGCTATCTATTGGTGGGAAACGACATTAATCAGGGAAGAAACACTTGAAAAATAAGGCATGTATGCAGAAGATGAAGGAACATGGATAATTCACCAAGCAAAAAATAAAGCTCAAGTGCCTCCACCTCTACCCTTTTTGATTGAGGAAATGTAGTATCTTGAGACAGTATGTCAAAAATTAGTATCCAATATGCCCACCTGCACTATATTTGATTATAACCATCGACAACCTGGAAATGAAGTAGAGATAAAAAATGATTATAGAGTCAAGCACCAAAACAGCAGGAGTGATTTTGGTCTATGACTTAAATATTTTCAATTCCTTGGATTCTAATGGCCTCTTCCACCTATTTAACCTCCCATACTTTGGAAAACCTATCCATAAAAGTGGTCAATTTTCTATCTCTCATGTGTATGAGGACTATATCTACTTTGCTAGGTGATAGGTGAGAATCATAGCTGGAATTACTAGTAAAGTATCAAGGTTACATTTCTCAAGCACAAACCTTGAATATGAACTAGAAGACACGAGAGAGATAAAAAAGATAATTGTGATGCCTGAATACCAAAAATAAGGTATAAACACTAGAAAATCATACACGATGGTTATAGATGTTGAACTAACCCCTAGACCACTTTGGGACCCCTCAAGACTATCCCACAACCTTTAAACCATAAACCTAAGTCAAATTGACTAGCTTTAACAAACTTAACCTTTGACCTATTGACCATTGATGATTAGGCCTAACTACTAATGGTCAGTGTTTAACCACCTTAAAGGATTAACTCCCACTTTAACTCTAACTTGATTTTTTTTATATTTAGCTTGCTTGATATGCATGTGAATCAATGCATGTTAAAGACTAAAATTAGACAACCCCTTGACACCTTTTTGAAATTATTATTTCACCACTCCCTTCCTTTTATAAAAGGAGAGGAGGATGAGGTAAAAGGGATTTGGATCTAGAATCAGATCCATCAACAATTATCAAAGATTCTTGTATCAAAACTTCTTTTACAAGTCTTCTTCTAGTGAACCAATAATGAGTGCAACATAGATCCAAAGTACTGCTACTCATCGATCAACAACCAAGTACTATTACTCTTCCATTATTGATTCAGGCTCCACTAAAAAATTTCTTCTCCACTCTCCTAAAAAAGAAACAAAATAAATAAGTCTCTTTTTTAGTAATTAGTTCTTTTTTGTTCCTTTCACAACCAACTTCTGACCTAGACCCACCTTCTAGAATCCATTCTACATTTACATCAACCTAATTTCTTGAACCAAACTTGAACCCATAGTAATTACCAATGGTCATCTAGATCGTAGATGGTCTATCCATTATCATCGATGGTTACCCTAATTGTCAATGGTCACCCTAATCATCGACGGTCACCCTAACTGCTATGGTCACCCTAATTGCCAACGGTCACTATGTGATAAATAAATAATAAGCTATTTTCACCCATAAAACCTCAACTAAATTCCACTTTTTAACTCTCTACCTGATCATAGAGCATCACCCTATTTTTAGAACCATACCTAAAACATTTAGCATTAATATCAATATATTTATTGCTATAATTAGTCGAATTCACCTATTCATTTATCAATCACTTGTATTTGATTTCAATACATTCTATTATTTATGCAAGCAATTTTTTTTTCATTTTTAGAGCTTGATTATTTAAAAGTGTGCATTGATAGCCTCCAAGGAAGATTGTTCTTCTTGGATCTAGATTGTTAGGCAATCCACCTTACTATCTAACTAATCAACCATCTCTTTAGTGCTTTCTTATTTGTAGGTCATTCCTCCCAGGCCAAAGAGGAGTATCTACACTCGTTTGGATCATAGAGTGTAAAACCAAATCCAAGTTCTACTAAACTTACCTTTCTTCCAAGTTTTAAAACTTTCTTCTTAAGAAATAAAGAAAAAATTATGTGAAACATTTTGGTACGCCCAGTGGGACCCTTGAGTCTTTTCTTGGATTCATAGTTGCATTTAGCTACTTTTTCTTCTTTTCTTTTTGCTCATACAATGAAATCAAAAATTTCATTTTGGGTTTAAAATTGATTGCATCCATTATTTTCTTACTTATGTTAGCTCACATAGATTAATTAATCAAGTGAATTAATCGTAGCTTCGCTCTCATCACACATACAAGACCAAACCACTTACACTTAATCAAGCATAAAAACATTTACATAATGCCCAACTAAAATTTCATCACCTAGCGATCATATTTTTGAGCTATCCTACTTAGATTTCTTCATGAAGGGGAGAACCAACTTAGTTCACTAGTTGAGTATAATATCTGACAATCAATATATCTTGGCTAAGCACCTGACACCCTTATCACTATAGTGTGTGAAGTGAGGGGGTAGGCCCAAATATCAAGCCACATACTAATTTATAACACATATCCCTTTGAGAGCCTAAACACAACCTAAGACTAACCATAAACTTCTTTTCTAGTGCCTATTCTACAAGCTGAGTTGAGTCACACAATTCTTAAAGCTTAAGGCATAAGCTACAAGAGAGACTAAAAAGAACCCTAGGATTTAATGTGCTTTAGTGTGTTTTTTGTTTACTTGAATTTTTCTTATCTTCTCTTTTTTTGAGTTGTGAGATTGTTTTTATCTTCCCCTTTTCCTTATTTGCATGGTTTTAACTAGGTAACAACTAAGAAGCCAAAGAAAATCAGGATCCATCTCCTAATCATTAGTCTTCCTCTTCTCCCTTGTCTATGGAGTACATTTCAGATGCATAGAGTTCTCCCCATCCTTCTAAAAGTCCTACCATCCCTCAGATTATTTCCCAAGGTGATGAAAATTTCATTACTTTCTAGATAATAACCCCATAGCCCTTCATCATTACCTTAACACCATATCTCACCATACCCCTACTTCAGTTACTCCCATTAAACCACCCTATGGCATGCCATCCCACCTTATGGGCGATACTTATATTGCCACCATCTCCACCCCCTCCTCTACCATCCCACTGATACCACCATCCAAAACCAACCCACCTACCCAACTAATACCCAAGCACCTTCTTCCCCAACCAATAAGGCTCCTAGTATAGGAGCAACCTAACCTTTGGGCACCAGTACTTCCCTTATCATAGGAGTACCCTTTACTAGTGTCACCACCATTCTTCTTGTTCTCAATCCACCTACCTCCACTCCATGCGATAGTTTGGTGGTTCCCATACCTTCTAACCTTCCACCCATCAGTACCAAAGTTACCACCTACCCTCTATCTACTAACCCAAATATTCCTATTACTTAGTCTACATTAATCTCTCAACAAGTGCCCATTGTACAAAACTTGGGCTATGTTTGTAACTCATAAGGGTATGTACCTTTACCTTCCACCCAACCATCTATCTCCATGTATTCATATGTGGCATCATCCCAACCACCCATATCCACATGCCAATATGTTGTAGCTTATCAACCCCCACTAATGATACATCTATTGAACCTAACCAAACCCAACATAATTCTACTCTACAACTACAGGAGTGCACAACCACAAATAGATCTTGTCAAAATGCTAATGGACACAATGACTACTTTGGAGTCATCCATTTCTGGAGTGCATAATATTTTGTCATATGACTAAATCTGTAATGAACTAATTCACCCATCTGTCCCCATTTAACCCTATCCTCCTTAGTGGGAACATCCCAATTTTTCTAAATTTTAAGGTAAGGAATACCCTCAATAGAACCTAAGAGAATTTAGGCACTCATGTTGTTTGATTACCTATGATGATGATCTCCTTGTTCATAGCTTCCCCATGTCTCTATCTGGTCCAAAAATAGATTAGTACACTATTATAACAAATCACTCTCTATTTTCTTTCACCCAGATGGCTCGAAATTTCTTGGATCACTTTTCTATAAACATCTCCAAGAAGGTTTCCATAATTGATCTTTACTCCATTCGGTAATTTGATGATGAATCCATTGCTAACTTCATAGTCCATTGGAGAATTTTGATAAACCAACTCTCTTTCTCTTTACCCCAACCCAAACTAATTGAACTCTTTGCTTGGGCTTTTGCTAAACACATTTCTTCTACCTTATGGGTTCATAGCTTCAAGACCTTTGACTAGGCTTTTACCATGGCATGAAACTAGAAAATAGAGCCATCAATGAGGGAAAATTGAAGTTGAGAAACAATAACTCTACATTCAAATCAAATGAGGTTTCCTCCTTTAAAACCAATAATCAAATAACCACTAACACCAAAAAGAAGGGAATTGTGAATGCGGTTGTCCTTAAAACTGCTCCTCCACCCGTTGTTAACTAACCCAACTCTTCTAATTCCTCCAATCAAAACACCAAGAATCAAAACCACAACACCCATACACAATTTACTCTACTTAGGGAATCATATGCTTTGGTCTTGGAGAAATTGTTAAAATCCAATATCATATAGCTCCCTCTAATCAAACCTCCATAACAATTTGATTCCTCTCATCCTATACCTGGTTAGTATAAGGAGAATGAATTGTGTGCCTTCCATCATGTCATTGGGCATGATGTTAGTAGGTGAAATACCTTTAAAAAAATTATCCAAACTCTCATTGAAAAGGGGGAAATTGTGTTGGAAAACCCCAATGCACCCCCAAACCAATCACTTGACATCTTCAGATAACCATTTCCCAACCATGTTGATTTTGCCAACAAAAAAAACAAAACATAATCCTCTCATATTCATGAGGCCCATACTATCAACATGGTTCTTGGTGAACTTATTGCTAAGGATACCATCAACACAATCACCTCTTATCCTACTCTACTTATTTAGGTGGTGGAGTCACCGACCTCTCCTTTGAATATGCACATCAGAGGAGGAAACCAATCCCACTTTACCATTTTCCTCTATAATACAACAATCCACTCTTCCTTTAGAGATCACTCTTAAGGAGGAAACTATTTTTCCTACACTTCCCATTGAAGAATTACCTTCCCAAATGTTAGAATCTGGTAATCAAGAAAAGGATGAGGTAACCATTCCTCCCCCTCAAACCCTGGGCCTATCTTTTGAATCCACCATTATGGGACTTAGACCCATCTATAAACTTTTCTCTAGATTAGTTTAAAACTTATAATTAATATCTAATCCTAACTTGGATCAGGCCACCTTTTGGAAATAGATTGGGCTCCCTTATATAACCAAGTATGAGCCTTCTTTATCAAAACAACCTACCCTTTCCATTATAAAATCCACTATCATCATAACCCAACCATTAAACACCTCTACCCACCAAACTATAGTAGCACCATCATAACCAAACTCACCCCAAAGTCACCAAATCACCTTCTACCATTCTAACCAAACCCACCAAGAACCTTGTCATATTTCCTACTCGTAACATCACTCACCCATTAGTAAAGTTGGATTTAAGCCCACTAAACCTATCAAACAAACCCCAAACTAAGTTGAAAAAGAAGGTAAAACCACCTAGAAGCCAAAAAACCAAAACTCTACCTGCCCTCTCCACTTTGCCCTTTATGTTTGGACCTCATCCCTCTACATTAATTGAGAAACCAACCATCCTAATCAAAACCCAACCACCAATTTTGGCTACACCATCACTCCTATTTTTATCCACACCTATTTTCACTAAACCACCCATAACCAAACCTACTATATCCTAATAACCTATAAATAAACCACTTACCTCTCAAATGTCTACATCAAAACCTTTAAACCCTAAGCTATCAACCTCTCTACTAAAACTGAAACCACCTACCAAGAATGCTCCTTTAACCAAAACCTCTACCATCAAGCCTAATTCTATAAACTTTCTTGACTCAAATACCAAAACTAAGACCCTTATACCTTTGCCACCATTTCCCGAGTCTTACTCAACCATCTTACAAAGGTTATTACAAGCATCTTGCTTAACCTTACCACCTATTAGACCATTTAACCCACATAATACTAAACCATCTTGGTATAATGATAAATTAGTATGCTCATATAATAGAACACCTAGACATGATATTGAGAATTATAATGCTCTCCAATTATTATCCCATTGGCTATATCATGAGGATGAATTATTGTCAGTTGACCCTCCTCTGAGCCCACCACCAATCGAAAATCCAGGAGCCATCAACCAACACTTACCTATTCCCCCACTCTCATCTCAAAGTGAAGTGAAACTAAAGCAACCCTCTAGCATGACTCCTCCCCAAATCCATACCATCCATGTGGTCACATAATCACAAGTTCAATCAAAGGATAAGGGAAAGGCAAAGGTGTCTATTACATCGATATATCCCTCTTCCACCACCCAATCACATAGTCAACACCAAACACCGTTACCTTCAATAAAACCCAAGGTGTCTATCTTGGGGTCCTCTCAATCCAACCAGTCTGAATCAATTTGATGAATAGTTTTGAAGAAGTTTCACCAAATACTAGTAAAGATGAGTTTATATGAATTGATCACTACCTCACCCATAACCACCAGGTGATGATAGAGGCTTTAAAATCCATATAGGTCTAACTAGAAGACCCACAACTATTATCAACCTTTGTCAAAAATCTCCAACTTTCCAACCTTGTTACCTTCAAGGATTTTTAAATACTCTCTATCCATCTAAATGATCTATATCCTCCCCTCTTCATTACCTCATACATCAACCAAACCCGTATCAAGAGGGTTATGATTGATGGGGGAGCTAACATTAAAATTATCTCATGACATTCATATAAACAACTCAAATTACCCAAGAACATTATATCAAAAACCTCAATAATGTTTTGATCATTCAATGATACCATGGCCATAACTCTAAGAACTATTGTCCTTCACATTCATCAAGGACCCTACATGCTTCCTGAGGTCTTCGAAGTAGTAGAAGGTGAGTTTTTGTATAATGTTTTATTAAAACGCCCTTAGATCTATTCTATGGGATGTGTATCATCCACCCTACACTGATGCATCAAATTTGAACATGAAGGTCAAGTTATTGCCATACAAGCTGACTTGAGCCCTTTTACATCATGTAATATGATGAACCAACCCAATGAAATTCTCCTTCCCCCATCCAACAAACCTTCACTGGTAAAAGATGAATCCCCATCCTCTTCGACCAATAAAGCATCTACCAGTTCATCTATTTCTTCTACCCAAATGCCCATAAAGGACACTTTAAAATCAGCCTTCCAGCATCTTTCATCGGGGGAGTATCACCTTTTGACACTAGACACCTTTTTGACTCCTCAAAGGTATGGTAAAGTTGACCACTAACCTAGGTATGACCCAACATTGGAGCCATTGTTCCTCTTGGGTCTTAAACTTTTCAAACCCATTTCATTTATGGGGGATTAGATAAACTACTTGACACTTACGCCACCTCCTTTTCTCCTCAATGATTCACCTCTAGTTTCTCCTATTTGGATAGACTAGAATTCACTAAGACATACCTCTACAAGTGTGCACGGAAGGGATTTGGATTAGGTTGGTATGAACATGGGCCATATGAGTTGCTTCCAATAAAAACCCAAAAACCTCATGAAAATCATGGCCTTGATTTCATGCCACCTAAACAACAAACCAACCCACCTCCCATTACCACCATTGATGAGGAAATCCCATCTTCACCGTCTACTCCACCATCGATAGTTGAGGATTCCAACATCATCCTCCTTAAACTTTTTTTCATCAACGTGATCAACCTTAGACCCTTAACTTATCAAAAAGATGGGGCAATTGTAAACATTCCTTTGAACCACCTTGAAATGGTAAGAGATGACTCTCTTACCATTAATACCCTTTAGTGTCAAAATGGTGATTCTATTCTCACCTATCTTGGTACAAAAGATTATTCTATCCACAAATCTCTTTCTCTTAAGACTTAAACCATGTTTTATGAATCCACTATGGATAGCAACTTGGGTGCTCTGAATAACCTGTGCATTATCAAAATTGGCTAATTGCTAAATTCTGAAAAGCTTCAAGATTTCCCCTCCTTCCTATAAGACCACAACATAGAATTTTCTTGGTATTATAGTGACATGCCTAGAATCAATCCCTCCATCGCTACCCACGACATAGTCACCAACCATAATGCCAAGCTAGTTAGGTGAAAAATTCAATGAATGTATCCTCGCATAGCCCTTCTTATATAAAAAAAGCTTCAACGTCTCCTATCAACCAATTTCATTCAACCCATTAACTATCTATAATGGGTCTCAAATGTCATACCTATTACCAAAGCCACAAGGAGACTTCACATTTATGTGGACTTTCATGACTGTAACCTTGCTTACTCAAAGGATGAATTTCCTTTGCCAAGCATTGACCAACTTGTTGATCTTATATCTAAACATGAGATGTTATCTCTTATGGATGGATTCTCGGGTTACAATAAGATCTTAATTAGCCCCAAAGATCAACATAAAACTACCTTTATCACCCCATGGGGAAATTTTTGCTATAGGGTCATGCCTTTTGGAATAAAGAACGTTGGTGTAACTTACCAATGTGTCATGACCTACATCTTCCATGACCTAATTTATAAAATTATTGAAGACTATGTTGATGACCTTCTTGGGAAATTTAAATATCATAGAGATAATTTGGTTATTCTTAAGATTATCTATATTTTCAGGGTCTTGTTAGGCAAGCTCCTTGGATTTATCATCTCCCTTCATGGAATTGAAGTTGATCCCACCAAAATCAAAACAATCTTTGACATGCCTCCTCCTACCCACCTTAAGCAACTCCACAGTTTGTAGGGGAAGCTCCAATCTATTCGTTGCTTTATCTCTCTACTCTCAAATCGATGTTAAGCCTTGCATCACCTTCTAAAGATGGGTGTATCTTTTAAATGGAACAATAATTGTCAGAAGGCATTTAATTTACTTAACTATTACCTTCTATCTCCACCTATCCTCATTCCTCCCAAGGAAGATCAACCATTTTACCTTTATATTTCCACCACCGACCACTCCTTAGGGGTAATGTTGGCTCATCAAAATGAGCAACATAAAGAGCAAGCCATATAGTACATTAGCTATATGCTTATAGAGTATGAGACTTAGTACACCCATACCAAGAAACTTTGCCTCACCTTGGTTTTTATGGCCACCAAACTCTGTCATGACCTTCTCAACCACAAGACCTATGTCATAACCAAGATCAACCCACTCAAGTATATGTACTCCAAACCATACCAAAACTAGTGTATGACCAAGTGGGTCATACTTTTAGCTAAGTTTGACCTTGATTTCCCTTAGTATAAGTCAATTAAAGCATAAATCATTACCAACTAATAGGTTAAAGTACCATTAGCAGACAACTGGCCTCCTCCTCTTGAGTTTTTAGATGAGTCCATCACAACCCTCTCTTAGACAAACTTCACCTATCAAGTGACCATGTTCTTTGATGGATCAAAGTGTCAATGTAGTGGGATAATTGGCATCATAATTATCCCCCTTCATGGAGAACCTCTTATTTTATCCTTCAAGCTAGATTTTTGATGTACCAATAATATGGCTAAGTACGAAGCCCTAGTGACAGGTCTCCAAACTACATTAGCCTTGGGAGTCAAAATGATCAACATTTTCAATGACTCTTAACTCATGGTTAATAAAATCAATGGATCTTATCAATGCAATAATGATGTTTTGAAATAGTACAAATAACTAGTTGATGTACTCTTGACATCCTTTGAATACTACCATAACCAAACCACTCCATGATTTATGAACAAGTTTGTTGATATGATGTCTTCCCTCACTTCCTATATCTCATCTACACCCTTTGACTCTAAGATATCTATCATTATCTATTAACTTACCCAACCCTCTTATGTCAAATTAGACTCTTCCACCATTTTCAATGTGGAGGAGACCCAACCCGACCTTTAGTATCATCAGACCTTCAACTACCTCAACCTTGCCATCATTCCTTCCAGTCTTTCCAAGAATGATCAACAAGCATTTATTCAGAGCAACTCATGTTATACCATATTGGGGGGAATCCTTTATAAACATCTATTTTATGGTCTCCTCTTTTGTTGCCTACATAGTTAGGAACCCTCTCATGCTATTAGGGAAACATGTGATAGGATTTGTGGGTGACACTTTAGTGGCCTAACCGTCACTAAATGCATCCTTTGCCTTGGATATTATTGGACCACCCTTAACTAAGATTGATATGATTATGTTAAAAATCATGTCAAATGTCAACAACATGCTAATTTACATCTCACACCTAGCTATAGTCTTCAAGTATCTAAAGATTTTTGACCCTTCTCATAATGGGGTCTGGATCTCATTAGAGAAATTAACTCTCATTCTTCATAGTGACATCATTTTATCACCATCACAATAGAATATTTCACCAAATGGGTAGAGTCCATTCCTCTCATCTCAACCAAAGATGAAAAGATTATTGACTTTATCAACCATCACATTATCTATCATTTTGATGTTCCTCACAAAATTATCACCGATAATGACAAATATTTTAATAACAAACAAATCCAAGGTCTTTGCAATACGTTCAATATCAAGTTAAGTTTATCATCACCCTACTATCAAGGTTTTTTTAGTGATGAATATTCCTTAATTAAAAAATATTCCATTTTTTAGGACTTTGGTTTTGATGATTTTTTAGGGTCGACGGATGAGATCGAATCACCAAAATTTTAGGGATTTTTTTTGGGGGGTCAACTCACTAACCCTTTACAATGATATATAAGATTACACTTAAATTTGATAGATATATATAGTATATCCCTTGAGGTCTTGACCTATACCAACCAAGGGAACAAGCAAAACCACAACTAGAGGAGTATAAAATCGAACAACAACAAATGAAGAAAATGAATGCCAGTACCGAACAACAAGCCAAACCATTCCACTAAATGATAGAGCCAAATGCCTAAAATGAATGATACAGATGAAAAACACAACCTAATGATATAGTCAAGTAACATAACCAAATGACCCAACTAAATAACCTAGCTAAATAACCCAACTGAATGACTTGGATAAATGACCTAGTCAAATGACTTATCCAAATGACCTTGTTGAATGACCCAGTTAATGGCATAGCCAAAAAATAGAGTCAAATGATAGTGATAGATGGTAGAGATGAGTAATAGATCTGAAAGCTAGTAATGAATGAAAAGTTAGGGGACAATAAAATAATAAAACTAAATGATAGTTTTGGGTAGGGAAATTGGTGAACCAGAGGTGAAACCCTTCTATCAGATGATAGTACTAAATGAGAGTATTGATTGATAGATCCAAAAAGCATAGGCCATCATGACATCTGGTGAGAATGATAAAAGGATAGGCCAATCATCAAGGAAATCATCCATATTATTTTATTTTAAAGACCCAACCAAAAATTACACACAATCATAATGCACTCAAAATCTAGGTATTTATTGTTCTTTTAGTTTGTCATAAATTTTACTTCAACTGTTCAATAATATTAAAATAATTTTACATGAAAAAATCTCCACTATTATCTCACAAGATAAAATCAACCAAAATAACATATCACCCCTAAAGGTTTTTTTGATGATGACATACCACCACTCAAAGATGCACCTCTAGTTTTTGGTGAAACTGATAATGACACTGAAGTGGTAGAAAAGATTGGACCATCTCACCAAACACAAAGTTTAGTTGAAACTTCCACTCATAAATCTTCCCAAAGGAAGAGAAGTATATGGAAAATTGGAAGGTCTTTTAAGGTGGATTGGGTGATAAAATTTCCTTTCATAAAACCTGTAGAGCCTAAAAATGTTGATGATACTCCAAAGGAATGTAGATGTACAACATGTAGCTAGAAACTAGGAAAAGAACATAGAATGCAATTAAAATTGGACACAATTGAGAAACATTGTGGAAAATTATGAGATAGTGAAGCACCAAGATGGAGTGATAATAGCAACACATAGGTGGAAAACTATAGAAAAATGCATACATGTAAGATATGCACAAGAGCATGAAAATGATAAGAAACATTGAAAACATCTTGTGGAGAAAGGGGGAATAATTGAATCAAATTTTGGAAAAGTCAAGCAGTCCCATATGAAGTGAAATAGATACAGTTCTCTACTATATACCATATTCTAAAAAAAGGCATACCTCTTTCTAATTTTTTAGATTATAAGATTTTGTTTCAATATAATAGATTTTTGGATATTCCATAATCACATTGGTCAGATACCAGTGCTTAGGAAATGGTAAAATATATAGCAATGGTTGATATCGAATATTTAAAAGAAAGTGTTCAAAAATCACTATTTATCTCACTGTCCATCGATGAGGTCACAAAAATTGACAACATAGCTTGGGTTTACATTCATGTGTATACTTTTGAGAAATATTCAAGGCAACCTCATCTACTAGCAGTTCATTAAATAGTATAAAATTGTAATGCAAAAAATCTTCACAAATTGGTTGTATCGAATTTAAAAGATAAAGCTAGAATAGATGATTATGCAATAGCTATGAAGTTGGTGTGTGTTGAGGCTGATGGTGTATCAGTTATGCAAGGGAATAGAAATGGTTTGTGTGTTTGATTGTAAATAATAGTTTCCCCATATATGATTCTAATTCACTACATGGCTCATATGATGAATTTTGCATATGAAATGGTTATCAAATTTGCTAATATGACTAAAGTGGAGGAGCTCATTCATGACCTACATGCTTATATGTCAAGCAGTCCAAAAATAATTTTAGAGTTCTAAAAATTTGTAATAGGAGTGACTGATGGTTAGAAACTATTAAAAGATGTTAATACAAGGTGGATTTCTATGTATGAACCTGCTTGCCAAATTTTTGAAGAATATCCATCATTAGTAGGTTTCATGTATAAATATCATAGAGAAATTGGTAGGGCAGAAGATTTGTTGTACCATTTAATAGATTTGGAAACATTGCTAACTTTATGTGGAATTCTTCTAATGCTAAAGGAAATGAATTGTTTAATAAAACATGCTTAGGAGAGGTCCATTTATATTTTGGACTTCATACGGTTTAGAAAATGGGTATGTCAATCTCTTGGCATACTATACACTTTGAATGAAATGTTTCAAGACCTGGTTTTTAGTAGTTGGCAATGTTTGACCAATTTACAGAACCCTAACAGTTATTAAAAGTTGAATATCAATGGTCATGTTTGTGTCATTGTTAATGGAAAAGATATTCCAATGCACACTTTTTACAAAAGACCTAATCTTGTGGGCATTAAATCTGAAGAACTACCCATAACATGTATTTTGTATGACATTGCTCTATTTGAAACCCAGATGAAGCTATTTAGATTTTCCCAAAACTTATCTCTGGAGATTATAAATCATTTTTAAAGGGATGATTTGTTGGAGGTGATGGTAGTTGTCAACCCCATTTTATAGAACAATAATAACAGTCAAAAGATGGTTAGCAATTTATTTTAGAAATACATGCACTGTCTTGTAATGCATTTTTGTAGATCTATAGAGGTGAATGGAGTAGAAATCATAGGTATTTTTGGAAAGGATTTGCTAGACATCCTAGTGAACCCATTTTGGCATTACAATGTTTAAATAATATCATCTTCTACGCAAACCAACAGAGAATGGGGCAATTACAAGACCGTGGAAAAAACTTTATCCTAGTAGTATACCGCATAAAAGTCTAAGTGAATATTTCCAATTATATGAGCTCTATCAAATAATGATTTTGGGTTCAGTGGAAGATGAAAGAGTATTTAGTGCATTATCATTCATAAAGTCAAAACTTTGAACCAGATTGGAGAGAAATTTAGAAACCTATTTGAGATTATACGTTTCCTGTTTTGTAGTGGATATGTTTCCATATGAAAGAGCTATGGAAACATGGATTTATCTAACTGAAAGAAGAGGCATCCATAATACAATGACAAATAAAGAGGATGTAAATAATGACACTAAATATGGAAGTTGACATAATGGATGCAAATGTCACTGCCAATGATCAAGTTTGTGGAGAATTCTTTCAACTACCAGACTTTTAGAAATAGAGTTTTTGAATTTTAATTTCACATGTTTATCAAAAAATACAATAATTATTATATGTTTTCTAAAATTCATTTACTTGTTTTTTGCTAAGTGCTGAATGTAAAAGATTAATATATTATCATTGTGTTAGGGGGAACACTGTAAGTTAATATGGTTCTTTATGTCTTTGATACATATTTTTTATAAATATATTTTTATTACTTTAGAACAAGTTTTGTGATAGGGGCAATGAGCCCATATTTTTACACCCAATGCATAGTGTGTTTAGACAAAGTTACAGTGTTAGAAAATGATGCACTATGATCTTATCTATCTTCTTTGATCTTATCACAATACATAGTGGATCTTTATTTTCTAAATCATTTATGTTTTCATGTTATTATAGTTGACTAAAATATACCACAGACTAAAATAAATTAATTTGCAAGTACAAGTTTATAACCCTAGCCATAACTTATATTTTTATCAATTTATTGCTTCTATAAAGTATGTATATTTTTCATACTTATTGTATGATCTATTATTTAACTTCCTATATAATTTCAATAGATTACAATTCACATTAGAGTTAATTTAGTGAACCTACATTTTAATTTGAACACTACTTGTTCCTTTTTCATTTTTGGCTTAGGATTTCAATTTAATTTTATAAATTCTTGTAATTGAATGAACATGGTCCTAAACTTTGGATATTTTATGTAACAATGAAATTACTTCCATAATACACACACACACACACACACACACACACACACACACACACACACACACACACACACACACACACACTACTGCATATAGGAGTATATACTTCATATATACTCCTATATACTCTATATAGACTACTATATATGCCATACATAGGTACTAGATAGGGCATATATAGTACCTCCCTATAGGGTAGTATAGGTTATCTACTCCTATAGAGTAGATAACCTATATTTAAAAAGTTGTCCAAATGTTTAGAGTCCTTAAAACTTATTCTTTTTAGAATAAAGTGATCAAATAAAATATAACCTTATCTATCTACACATTCTCATAACATTAAACAATCCATTAACCTATTCTATAGTTCATGATCACAATTAATTATGTATATTTTCAACTTTGATGAATCGTCATTATTACTGACTATCATAATACTATCTTCAACACAAACCTCTACCAAACATGAATGTGATTTTCTAATGGCCTCAAACGCATCTCAAATCATGATTTAATCAAGAAACAATCTAAATATAAAAAAGAAGAGATCTTCCACATAAAATAACTCAATTTTTTTAATCATAACATGCAATAACTATTATACATTTTCTAAAATGCATTTCTGTGTTTCTTTCTAAGTGATGACTACACAAGATTAATATATTATCATTATGTTAGGTGGAACACTTTCTAAAGGAATATGTTGTCATTAATCCATTTATATTGAGATGTGAGTTTCATAAGTGCATCAAAAATATCAAAAGGGGGCCTAACACCATTCAAGTTTACAACATCATAAAATTAAAATTGAAATTACAATCTACGTGGCTCATCTAGTGATTAAAACTCAATAAATTGATCACATCATCTACAAAATTGAAATTTTCATTCATAATTTATATTTTAAAAGAAAACATTATTTTCAAATAAATAAATTTTGAAATAGATTCTCAATTACTTAGATAGTTTCTCAACCACTTTTTAGCTTCTTTCACAATCACTTTCTCAATCACAACATCCTCTGTGTCACTGATGTCCTTCAATATCCCTACCTTTTTAAGATCCATAGCCGCAACATTAAGACATTCAAGATTTTACCTATCCTATTTTCTAGCATCTCTTACAAAAAGTAGACTTGGATTGACAACTGTTTTCTACTTAAATAAAGCATCGAGAGCCCGTCCTTGCTCCTTAATGATTTTTCATAGTGTGTTATTCTGTTTATTCAATAGAACAAGCTTCTCCTTGAATTGAATGATAGATTGTAAATTTTTTCATGCATTTTTTAGATGGACATTGAGGACCTTAGTTTATTTTTTCAAGTTATCATATTTTGCATGCATTTTAAAATGTAACGTAATTAGATGTGAACAAAAATTAAGAATGCCATGAAATTTGATTAAAATGAATATACATTACCAAAGATTTTTCCTTCTTCACATTCACAATCATAATAAGGTTGATGTATTTCATCCATTTATTAAAATATGCTTGGGCTTCTGCATTCAAATTCTTTAACCTGTTAAGCATGATAGTCAACACATTATCATTGTAAGTATTAGCAACAGTAACTGACCCAGATTTTGCTTTGGCAAACAAAACATCAATCTTTATGGGTTCCTATTGCACCAATGTAAACAATTTTTTTTTACTTTGAGTGGTTGTGATAATGGTCATTTATTTATTTTATTAGGGCCTTCACCTGAATCTCCCACACACACAATTTTTTTAGTTCATCAATTACTCCCTCCTGAAGACTAGTAGTAATACTATCTGCCACCAAATTATTCAATAGAAAAGATGTAAGGCCATCATTAGACTTTACAACATTATCTATTAGGGTGGGATTTTCTGATGAAGTTCTTGAAGGTTCCTTCTGAGTAGTCACATGAACATGTGCTGCTTCTCCTTGGATAAAATCACATGGATTGAAAGTAGTTCCAACATCAATGGCATTATCAAACCCCAAATATTCATTGTCAAGATCAATTTATAGTAAAGAAGTCAATCCCTATGCACTCAATAAACCTCCAATATAAAAAGAAGGGTATTGGGAACCTGATATTTGTAGTGTTGTTATTTGTTATGGTAGTGTTAATGGAAGAGCCTTCCCCCTTATGTGAAATGTGTTTAGGGGTAGAGGCGGTGGTATAATCTTTCTCACAGATAGAGGATGGCCTATAAAATGTAATTTATTTTAGAAAATAAATAAATTGAAAAAATAAAGCTATATGTAAAATTGAAATTAAAAGTTTATTACTTATATTTGGAGATAGTAAATCCTCTAATATACATGGCATATTACAAGTGATAGCCATAGAGGTGTTTTGAGCTAGTACATTATGCAAATGTTTAGTCTAAAAACAATAATTAAAATCCAAAAAATAAAAAATGCAATGTAAAATACCTTCCACAGAGGGTTGAGAAGGGATATTAGATGTTACTGTTTGTTGCGATGGTGGTTGTTCCACCATTTGAAAGACTCTCAAGTCAACTAAAAGAATAAAACAAATAACTAAAACAATGCATTTGAGTTTTTAAATTTAAAATATCATTTTAAAATTTTAAATAGAAAACTTAAACGTGGAGAGGACACTGAATAAACTCGTGGACATTTTACAAGTTGATAAGATTGTATAGATGATTCTGTAGACTCTGAATCTATAGATTCTTCAACCACATTTGCATGCTATCCTTTTGAGGTAGATTATTTTTTTGAGGCATGCATTCTTGCCTATCAGTTATAACAAACAAAGATCAAATAGTTATTAATATTTACCTTGGTAACCATTTAACAAACAAACAAATATTAAACCCTAGAATCTAGATCAACAAATGAATAAATTAACTAACCTCTTACTCATCCATAGATAAAGAGTTTGTCATCATTTTTGGATATAGCATAGTTGGACCATATGTTTTTTGGAGGTTAAAGAGGGCCTCATATTATAATTGCATAATAAAATTGGAACAAGAAATAGTGAAACTAGGATTGGTAGTAGTAGAATTTAATTCAAGCCTTATTTTGGAGGAAATAAAAGAGCACCAGTCAAATTTATATTTGAAAATAGTATAGACAATGTAAAATAGTGCCAATATGAAACACTTATGGCTCTTTCCTAAAATACTATTATATCTTGAAAAAATTTAACCATTGTTTTTAGGAAAGGGTGATTAACATCTTTGATGTGGATGCCCCTCTTCTAACTATCTAAAATGAAAGACAAAAAGAATATTTTAGATCATAAAAGTTAAAAATTAAATTTTGAATATACAAACAAATTTATAAGTACATACCAATTTTTTTGATGTGCAAATCAAAATTTTTGGCCAATAAATTTTTGTCTTCATCTGAAAATATTGATTTGGAATTCACAGGGGTTACATTGTGAAATAGAAGACTTTTGAGATTGTGAATATTTTGTGGTAAAGTACCAAATGAAATCATTTTGTAATTGACTTGAAAGGTGAAGATATTCTCATTTGGGTCATATGAATACATGAGCATTTAAAAAAATTGGTATCAAGGTCATATTGCAGCATGTAGATTAGGCCAGTAAAGTAACATTCCTGAACCCAATCATTATATGTATCTAGTTGTATGAGCTTAAAAATGTCTAGGCATAGTAGGTTTTTGAAAATAAATTTTCTTTCCATGGTTGTAAAATGTTTTTTTTCTCTAGGGGGATGAGAAATCAGTTTTGAAAAATGTTAGAAATGAGGGTAGAGGTGAGTATTTATAGAGCTAGGGAGATGATTGGGAAATTGGATAGCTAATCAGATGCATAGGTTACCCACCAGTGAGTCAGTCAGTCAAACAGTTTGGCCTCATCACCAGACAGAACCATTCAAAAAAATCACACGACTTAGCTATTCAGCTCAACCATTTGGCCCAACCATTTGGTTTAGCCATTCAACTTAACAATTTGGCTCAACAATTCAACTCAATCATTCGATCTAGCCATTCAACCCAACTATTCAGCTCATCCATTTGATTCAATAATTTGGTTAAACCATTTAATTCATCCATTTCTCTCAACCATTCATCTTGAATATTTGACTCAACCATTCAATTCTATACATTCACCCACAACATTCATCTCTAACATCTGGTTTAGTCTTATAGTTCAACCATTTGGTTTGACCATTCACCAACACCCTTAGAGGATTCACCATACCCATAATTCAAATTTTCCTAGATTCACCAGATATTTCCAATAGGTTTTCTATTAGGCCCTCTTAAAATGAACCCTACCTATCATACACAAGTCAATGGACATGCAGAAGCCTCTAAAAAATCTCAATAACAAGCTAACTAAAATGGTTAGTGCATTTAGTCAAGATTGGCAAATACACATCCCCTTTTCCTTATGGGCCTATCGTACTAGCATTTAAAACCCTATGGGTAGTACCCTTTTCTCTCTAGTTTTTGGAGCAGAGGCTATCTTGCATCTCAAAGTCCAAATTCCCTCTCTTCACATTTCCTTGCAAGATCTCATCTCTAAGAGTGAGTATCATCAAGCTTATTTAGCCCAAATTGAGCTACTTGATGACAGTCGTTTAGCCACTCTTACTCACCTTCGTGTCTATCAAGAGTGAATCAAGCATGCTTATAAAAAACATCTTAAATAATGAGAATCCAACATCAAAGATCTCATCTTAAAGGAATATCAACATATCACCAATATGGAAAAAAGAAAACAGGGTAAATTTGCTTTCAACTAGATTGGACCTTATATCATAATGCACAAGTATGGATTAGGATCTTATCAGTTATCCTCTCTTGAAGGAAACTCAAAACATGATCCCCTCAATTCTTCACATCTACATCCTTTCTTTTATTAAAAATAGGATCAAACTAACCTTTTTGTCTAACTGAAGTTCATCCTTTGTTTTTAAACCACATTCATCTCCTTATTTTAGGGATAACTGATTAAAACTAGATCATGTGATTATCCATCACAATGATAACCTACTATTGAACAATGGGTACCATATCTCTACCCATGGCATGATTCTCATGGTACTTTATTCCCCTTTTATAAGATCTATTCCCATGGTCATTGTCACTTAAGCCTCTATTACACCTAACCAACCTTCTTGTGCTTTTGTTCTACCTTCATAAAGGAGAAACTTTAAGCCTATATAAGTAAGTATATGTCAAAAAAAAGTAAAATCATAATAAAAAACAATCATGAGTCACTCCTGGTATCCATAGACTGCTCCCTCAAAGGTTAGTTGCCAAAACATATCAAAATTGCTTAATATATGGTAAATTGCTACCTTGAAGGACAACTATCAAAAGCCTCAAACAAAGCACACAGACTTAGACCACTCCCTTATAAGATGGATGAGTAAAGCATTTATCATAGCACAATAATTTATTGAAGCTTCCTATATCAATCAACTTCCCCAGCCCTCCCAAGTAATAAAAAAATAGCAAAAGACCCATTATCAAACATCAAGAAAAGCAAAATAATTTTGAAAGTCACAATCAACTCTCATAAGTAAACTTACCACATCAATCAATGTACAACTAATATGACATGGACTTGTTTATACTGGCCCTTTGGTGACCTATAGAAGAGGCAAGCTAGTCTCCCAAGAAGGTTCCATTTTCATCTCCCTCCCATTTATACACTCTATAAGCAAGGGATTTTGAGCTTAATTGACATCATGTGATCAAGACACCTTTTTAACCCACTAAAGAACGCTCTTGCAAAAATTTGAAGGGATTATATTCCTTAAGCCGATCCAACTTTGGTTTATTTTCATCTTTTCCAAAGAAGAAACATCTAGCCTTATTTTCATTCTCTCATGCTGGTTGATACATTCATTAGGATGTTGTCTTTTGATTATCTTATCTGTCTTTTCTCACATTATCCAACCTACTCTATGTGTTTTAAAATTTCAACACCTTCATCTAAATGAATGCATTTAACCATGCATTTTTACTTTGTTTATTTAAATATTTTTAACCATAGGAACATTTTAATGAATTAAACATCTCCTACATCAAACATCATCTAATGATAAATCACATCAACTAAACCATTTATCATATATACAATAATGTATCATACATCAAAATAAAGGTAGGTTATTCACACATGTTATTCACCACATGTCTCAATCTAGATGAGGAAGCATATACTCATTAAACATAGGCATGAACATAATCATCATCATCATCATAACATCATAACAAACATCATCATCACATGATCATAAACCTAAACCATAATCATGTCTATTGAAATCATAACCACAATAGCATCATAATAATCCATAACCATAATCATGTTGATATGATAAGCATGATCATCTTTAAACATGAAGTAAATGATCATATCCATGAACAAAATGATTAACTCATAAACATCATCATAACACCATCATTATCCTATCATTCATCATATCCATATAACTATGATCCATAAACCATAACCATAAAAATAATCCCAAAACATCATATCCATGTCCAATAAAGCTAGAACCATCACATCATAATCACATAAAAAACATCAATTCATATCAACATCATCATGAAAATAAATAAAAAATCCATATCATCACTTGCCTACCTAGGTGAGTACACATGAACATCATCATAAACATAATCATATTAACATAATATCATAAATAAGTAGCATGAACATCATAACCATGAATGATAAAAAAATAAGCAAGGTTCACATCTATATCTCATAAATAATCATCATCATGTATATAAAAATATACATGTCTCTCAAAAATAGACATCTCAATGCATCAACTCGTATGTCAGTATCAAAATCATAAAATACACCAAAAATATAATGTCTCATAATCAATATATAATCCTAGGGCACCAATACCTCCTAGATCCTACCCTCCTACACTTGCTTGTCCTCCCATAGATGTGGATCATTGCCCTGATTTCACTGTACCAGCACCTCCTACAATCTTAGCTCTATACTCACCCCATTATGGCTCATCTAGATAGTGCCTAAAGACGAAGGCCTCATAATACCATAGTTCCTCCACAGTCACTACATATTTATACATCAAGATAGTCCCTACTAGTCCCATAGCTGCTGGTACTCCTCATCCTACCTATCAAAGAGAATCTCTTCTACATCAACATGGCTAACTAAGACCTAGCCTGATCTCTCTCTCTTGTAAGAGTGACCACTTGACCATGTGCTACTGCCAAGGATGCATGTACTACTACTAGAGATGCTTGAGCTATGGCTAGAGTTGCTCATGCCTGATACCTCTTAGTGATCACTACTTGTATATCAAGGGTAACCCCCTACATCTGAGCCTACTAACCATGTCTCTTGCATTAACATCTATGTCCTATCGACCACCATCATCACCTCCAAAGTTGGTTATGGCATAGTGTTCTTGGTACCATGTAGGATAGCCATCTATAATACCTACATCATCAATATCTATCCTCATAGGCAACTCCTCATGGTTAATGAAATCATGCACTAGTTATGGAGTGGGTAGTGGAAACTCTGCATCCTCCCTCTTATACCTCAGGAATGCCCTGGGTACATCCTACACAAGGCCAAACTACCTCCATACCATATCAAATGAAATCATCTCTATCTCATGGTCTCATCTACCATAAATTCATCAATAGATTTGAAGAGACAAGGTATGTCTCTTATAGTGTGCCCATTCAGGAAATATGACATATGATCTCCAAATCATGTCTCCCACAACTAAGGCATCTAGTTGGTCCCTGCACCAGTCTATGTCATGTGCACCTCCTCTAGGTCCTAAAAGGGAATATTCACCTCTCCACCTCATGTATCTAACTTTGAAATCCATTTTCATGAAACCCTCCCATGGAAGTCCCATATGTCTCAAAACTTGGATGTGCTCATAAGCCTAATAATGGAGAACAAAACCATATCTCTTATGGGTGCATAACCCTGACAACTCTTGATAAATCTAAACTAATAGCATAGGTTCCCATGTAAACACTATGCAACCAACCACATCTCCATAAGAACTTGTAATAATAATTAAGGGAATCTCATGTTATTCAAATTTGGTAAAGCATAACGAGTGACCAATATCATCATCATAGTGAATAGCCACCTCACATCCCTATCCCTTTGGTATAATGGCATGTAGTGGAAGCCTCTCTATATAATAGATCTATTTTCCCATCTCACTCATCACTCTCAATATGGTAGATCAACTTACCCCATATGGGTAGTTGCATGATCTTGTGGATGTCTTTAAGCAAGATGGTCATCTCACTTGTCAGAAATAAGAAAGTGTTAGTGGTAGAGTCCCATCTCTTTATGAGTGCCACTAATATTATTGGGTGAATATTTTGTCACTAGCTAAATGATGGGAAAAATAGGTCTCTTCAACCGTATCATAGGGAGAATGGTCGGCCAAGTGTGTAGGTTTACCACATCAAAAGGGGACAAATCTCTCCTCTCATCAAGGGGAGGTTCCTTATAAATATGAGGAGCTATATACTATATATATATGCAAAAAATAACACTCAGGGGTAGGAAAACACCATCCATCTATCTTTTTTTAGAGATGATGTTCACAAACAAATAAGAAATCTAGGTGAAAACACTAAAGGCACTTCTCTTCTTTCAGAAGTGGTCTTACAGGAAACAACAAGAGTTCTTTCTGGTAGGTAACAAGTAACTAGTAACAAAGGGGCATAGTAACCAATAGACTGAGATGTAACACAAAGTCTCCACCTCGCCTACCCAAGAGTGATATACGAAGGACAATGAGGGCACAAATTCATCCCAAGGTCCTTTACATAGAAACATAAAACAGACAAACACACTAAAGACAATTGTGGCAGCACAAAGTCTCTCTACAGTTGGCTTTAGGTCACCTTCCTGATTACTTCCACTAGTTCTGCTTATTTCATTAAAATAGACAGGAACACATTTAGGAAATAGACATAAGAAAAATCTCCTAAAATGGCACAAGCTATAACAACATAAAGTCTAAAAGTAACTTGCTTTCTCATTCAAAATAAAGAAATATGATCAACAATCTGAGCTCAAAGTCTCAGTAATTACCTCTCAATTTTGATAGAGTTTTGCTTCTATGACCAAAAAGATCTCCCTTACATAAAATAGGAGATTATAATATATAATAGCTAAGAAAGGCTTGGCACTTTGTTTCATAGAATGGCCCATGCTGCATTCAATGCCTTGAATGCATTTTCAATTTTGTCAAAGAGGGCCATGCTGGAACAGGGCATCTACCTCAACTATAACGTGTCGATTCATCTCAAATGTCTTCTCATTAGCATTGGTTGTCTGGTCTTTCACTAAATATCTGTGTAGCTGTCCACTTCACCTTTACTCCAAGGGAGAAAAATAGGCCACGCCTTTAATGTTTGCAAGCTCAAATATCTACTTGGTGAACTATTCCACCTACTGGAATAACTCTTGCACATATATTTCTAGTCTTTCCCTCTTTCCTATTGCAATTTGAGCTCTCAAGATATCTTTTTCCCTTTTTAATGGCCTTTTTGGCTCCTTCTTCAGCTAGTCGCTAAGTTTGTTTTCAAGTTTCGCGCCATATTTGAAAATCAACAGATATTTTATTACCCTAAATTTTACATCTATGGGGACGTCATTGGTTCACTATTTCAATGGTTTGGGTGGCCTTCTCGGCTCCTTGGTTCCATTGCTTCTTTGGTTCATTCGCTTGAACCTTCTCATTAAACTAGTCTTTGGAATCTTTTG
This sequence comes from Torreya grandis, assembly GCA_037957365.1. Lineage (NCBI taxonomy): Eukaryota > Viridiplantae > Streptophyta > Pinopsida > Cupressales > Taxaceae > Torreya > Torreya grandis. The sequence continues at coordinate 252,213 of JARHVA010000643.1, read as the reverse complement.
CTTCTTTCCTTTGCTCAGAGCTTTCCTTAAACTGTAGAACTCGTTGAACCTGTGAACCATTTTGGTTCTAGGTTCAACGGTTCATCTTCTTCCTTAGAAGCCTTTTTTTCTCTAAGTATTTCAATGCTTTGAATTTCCTTCATCTTTATCAAGCTTGTAGAGTCGGTAGAAACCATACTACATAATCCATAGAAACTAGTTCATAGAATCATTCCTTTAGAGTCCATAGAATCAAGCCTGTAGAGTCTATAGAAATGAGTCCATAGAACCCAGCCTATAGAGTCCATAGAATCCAACCTACAGAGTTCATAGAAATGAGTCTGTAGAACCCAACCTATAGAGTCTGTAGAAATGAGTCCATAAAACCCAACCTCCAGAGTTCATAGAAACATTCCTTCGACTTAATGTCTTTGGAACCTCCTAAAAGGAAGGTGTCCCTTCAGGCCTTGAGAAGGTCCATTTCTTGGTCGCCAAGAGCCCCCAGAAAGGGTACCTGCCCTTCAGGGTCCTTTGGGTGGTCTTCATCTTCAATTCCTTCAAACAAAATGTCTGAAGGAAATCTTCCCTTTCCTTAGCCATTTTCTGTCAGGGTTTTGATCATTCCTTCGGACAAAATGTTTGAAGGAATTCCTTCAGACATCTTGTCTAAAGGATTTTCTTTGTAAAATTTCATTGCAAAAAATCTTTTTGAAGGGTATCTCTTTGTCTGCTTTTGTTCACTACCCTCCGCAAGGGCACTTGGCCTTTGGTTTGATGCCTTCCACAAGGGCACTTGCCCTTTGGGCTTTGGGGCACTCCTTTGAACCATTTGATTGAACCAACTAATTGAACCAACTTTGGTTCAACAGTTTAATGGTTCAATCTTGTGTTCCACTCATTCAATTAACCGTTTGAACCAACTGAGTTGAACCAACCACTTTTATCCAACCATGTTGAACCCTTAAACCTTTAAACCTATTTGATTTAAGGTTTAACGGTTCAACGGTTCAATCTTTCTTCTTTTCACTAAGTCTTTTGAAGCCATTGAACTTTGAACTTTTACTGAAGCATTTAACTCTTTAAACTTGCTGATGTCATTGAACCTTTTAACCTGTTGAACCTTTTGGTTGAACCTCGACGTTGAACTTGTTTTGAAATTGCCTAAGTGTTGGGAACTTGTTTATTTGAGAGAGCTTGCCTACTGAAGTCATTGAAATTGTTGAACCTGCTAATCCCTTAACTGAAAAAGCTTAAATAATGAAGAATTTGAATGCTCAGAATAATTTTTGAGAAGGGAAGAGAGGATTTTGGCATGTAGGACCAAAATAGTTCATATGTTGTCCCAAAAAATGAGTGATAGATTTTGGGAACAACAGCTAGCTCTAGTTGGGGAACTTCCTTCAATTGAAATTTTGAAGCAGCTGAGGGGAGTAGAAACCAAAATATATAGTGCCTTTAAGTATGCCATTGGGCTACGGAGTCATGCTACCCAAAAAAGAAAAGGTGCCAAAAAATGAAAATGAAAAGCACAAAATAGAACTAAAAACTATACAAATATACATATGTACAGATGATCTTATCTGATACTTCAAGAATTGAAGTGCTTCAGATGTTGTCCATTGTGAGACAGAGAAAAGAGCATGACATCTTGATACTTCAATAGGAAACTATTTTTGCCATTGAGCTAATGGATAGTAAATGGGCCTCTCCATAGGGAATCAAACTTCCCATGCATTCTCTTTGGTTCTTTTCTCTTGTCCCATAATAGGACTTGATCTCCAATCTAGAAATCATGGGTTCTTGATTTCTAGTTGAAGAGCTTCTTCACCAAACTTTGATGCATAGCAATTATGTCCACCACCATAGTTCACTGCTCATTTAACTCAGTTAATCACATGATCCTTTTATCGATGGAGCTTTCATATGTTTGATCTTTGATCACCTTTGCCAATTTCAATGCTAGTAATTCTAGGGTGATTGGTATCTCTGCATCGAGACCATACAAAAATTGGAAAGATGACATAACTATTGTCCTTTTAGGTGTAAGTCTGTCTACCCACAAAGCATCAACCAATGCTTTATGCCAAGTTTGTTGGTTGTCATCCACCAGCTTCTTGATGATGGTCACCAGGTTTTTGTTGTTTGATTCAGCTTGGCCATTCCCTTGTGGAAAATAATCAGAGGAATGGGAGAGGGTAATCCCATAGTAAAAATAGAAATGAGTGATCTCATGAGAAGAGAAATAGGCTGCATTGTCTATCATAATCTTGGTTGAGACCCCAAACCTGAAAATGATGTTTTCCTTGAGGAAATCGTATACTACTTTTGAAGTAGCATGCTTGGTTGGAATTGCTTCCACCCATTTGGTGAAGTAATCTATGGCTGTGAGGACATAATCATGTCTAGCACTTAAAGATGGGTTTACAATACCAATGAAATTGATTCTCTATTGCTGAAAAGGCTCTTCTATCACCACTGGCTTAAGAGGCAAAACAACTAACTTGGGTCTTCCAACAAACTGTTGGCACAGTTCACACCTTCGTACCCATTTGTATGCATCTTCGAATAAAGTAGGCCAGTAATACCTGGCTCGTAGAATCTTATGGGTAGTTATAGGAGCACAAAAATGTCCTCCATAGGCCAAATTATGGAAGGACTTCAAAAGTTGATTCTTCTATTCTTTATCCACGTAATGAAGGAACACTCCATCAAGGCTCCTCTTATACAGGTCATTGTCCCACAAGACAAAATTGCCAACTTTCAATTTAACAGTCCTCCTTTCTTTATGAGGTAGGTAAGTAGGACACTCACCATAGGTAAAGAAATGAGCAATATTAGAATACCACTCATTCATGGTGGAGACAAAGAGAACTGTTGGCGTGTCTTCCACTTCTATTTCTTTATGCCTTGCTTCTTCAGGTATGTTGTCAGAAATCAATTGGAAGATGCCCCTTCCTCATACAAGATTCATTGGTTTGATAATGAGATCAAACTACTAGATTTTAGCAATCTAATTACCCCTTTTGGTTCCAAACTCCTATTGAGTTAATATGGATTTAACCATGGTATCAAGAATCAAGGCAATAACTTATAAATTCAGGATGTAAAAATAGAAGTGCTTTACTGTCTTTACCACTACATAAGCATGCTTCTCCATGTTTTAATACTTCAGATCATGAGCTTTGATAGGACAACTCATGAAAGATATGGGAGATTCCACACCTTCTTTGTTCTGTTAAACCAAAATTTCTAAAAGTGTGTGCTCAAAAGCATAACTATATATGGTGAAATCCTTGGTATAATCTGGACAAACTAAAATTGGGGCATGGGCAATAGCTGCCTTTATGTCTCAAAATGCCAATTTGCCTTCTTCAGTCTAGCTGAAAGTGGCCTTTCCATTCATCATGTTCATAATGTGGTGAGTCTTCTCAGCAAACTCAGGGATGAACCTTCATAAAAAATTCACCTTTTTGAAGAAAGACTTTCTGAAGAAAGAGTGAACTGCAGTCTTATTTGTGGGCATGGTAAGATCTTGGATGGATTTGACTCTTTCTGAGTTAATTTTTATGCCTTCTCAAGATACAATGTGTCTGAGAAGTTTCTCCTCTATTACCCCAAAAATAGACTTCTTGGGATTTATAGAAATGCCATTTTGGTAGCATCATTCCAGCACTTATTGTAAATGGTGCACATGATCAGGGTGATACTTGGAAAAGACAGTCAAGTTATCAAGGTATACCATAATGAACTTACCCATTTCATCTTTGAAATCAAGGTCCATTGGTCTCTGGAAAGTGGTGCCATCATTTATCAGGCCAAATGACATTCTTCGATATACAAAGGTGCCCCAAGGTGTGGTGAAGGCAGTCTTATGCTGGTTTGCTTCACCAACTTCAACTTGATTGTATCCTGAGAAGCCATCTAGCATTGATAACATCTATGAACCGATCACTATCTGAAGAACTTGGTCCATGATTGGTAGAGGATAGTTATCCTTGAAGGATGACTGATTCAAGTTTCTAAAATCCACACAGAGGCAAATTTCACCATTCTTTTTCCTTGCAGGGACTATGTTGGCAATCCATGTGGAATGATAGATTGGGAAAATTATCCTAGTGTTCAACATTTTTTGTATTTTAGACAGAATAGTACCTAATATCTTTAGATTATACTACCTAGATTTTTGCTTATAAGGCACTGAATCATCTTTGAGAGGAATTTCATAGTGAATTTCATTAGGCCTGAGTGACTTCAGATCATTATAAGAGTATGCTAGGACATCCATGTACTGGTAGAGTAGAGCAACAAATCTGAAGTTCTCTTTTGGAGTGCAACACTTCTCAATGTTCACCATCCTGAGATTTTCTTTGGTACCCAAATTTATTTGATAAAACTCCTGAGAGGAGCTTGAATCCATTTGTTGCTATTTGATGAACCTGTCATGTTTGTCAAATAGCTTCTCAAGGGAAACCAGGGCTTTTGGGATTTTATTCCCTTTAAGTTTTAGAAATTCTTCACCTACATCTGAACTTGATTCAGGAGCTGGTTCATTGCCTTCAAAGTGAAGCTATTCAAAGCTGGCTTTTTGTTCCATGAAGGTGATGATTTGGTTGTCGCCATTGAATACCTGCCAATGATTGGCATTGTCAGGCACACTTGGTTGAAAGACTAGTTTGATAGTGTACCTGTCTCCCTTAAAATTTGAGTGAGGAACTAAAAGAGTTGCTAAAATAGCCAAAGCATCAGCTCGGTCATTAAATTCCCTAGGAACTATAGAGATGTTGAAAGCATTAAAACTTTCAATTTGATCCCAAACCAGATTGCAGTAGTGGCACACTCTCTCATTTTTAGTTTGGTATAAGTTCCTCACCTAAAAAACCACTAGCTCAACATCTCCTTTAGCATGAAAGAGCTTGACGCCCTTGTCTTGAGCAGCCTTTAATCCAAGCAGTAGTGATTCATATTCAATAGTGTTGTTGGTATTACTAAACTATAACTTGTATGAAGAGGGAAAAATATCTCCTTGGGGAGATATCAACATAATCTTAGCTCCTAAACCAGTAGAGGAACAACTACCATCAAATTCTAGTATCCATACATCATCAGAAGCTAACCTTACCTTAGATATTTATTCATTTAGAGGGGAGGATTCTTCTGTGCTTGCACTACACTCTATCCCATCTTCTGCTATTCCGGCTGAACCAATTTTTAGATTTTCACCTTTAGGAGCTTTATCAGATGCCTCATGAACTTCCTCTATGGATAAGAAGTAATTAACCATGCCTGAAGACTCAAACATAATTTTAGCTTTAGATGCTGATGTTTGAGTGACCACATATTTTGCTTCCTTCTCAGGGAGCAATCTCTACATAACACCTTTGATTGGGATCCTTGCCTCAGATAGGTTAATGCTCAACTCACCACCAACATCCTTGCAAAAATTTTACCCAAGAAGGATGTCATATGACACTGGGATGTCAGCTACTAGGACTGTCATCTTGATTATCCTTTTTGGGAATGTTGTAAATGCAAATTGAGTGTCCTTGATTTGTCCCAACAATAACACTTGTTTGTTCTCTATGGAGAAACATCTCCCAAATGTCTTAGTCAGTGTGAGACCAAAGGATTTAGCTACTTTGGTAGGCATGAAATTTTCTGACACACATGAATCTATGATGCAATTGTTTATTTGATGTCCATTTATCAGTAGAGAGACATAGAATGGTTCAGTCCTTCCAAGAGCAGTAGGAGGAGTAATGACAAGGTTATTCTGGGTGGATGTGGGAGTCACCTTTGGAATAGCTGGTCATATCAGGACAATTTTATTCCTCACACATTCCACCAACCTATCCAACTGCTTAGGGTTAGATTGTAAAAATTCAAATTTAGACATTCGAATCTTAGTTTTCTTGACATGGTCGACTATGTCAAATGTCTATAATGAATTAGGAACAGGGGAAGGGAGTTCATCCTTCTATTTTTTAGGAGGGGTGGTATTGGTCTATGAATTTGAAGTTGAAGGTGCATAAATGTTTGGGGTGCTTAATTTTTTAGCAATCCCTGGGTTCTTTGGCTAGAAAGGCAGAGAAGTTTCTCATTTGGCAATTGAAATTATAGGTTGAGGTCACTCCTCTATCTTTTCTTTATCAGCTTGCTAGGCTGACTGGCTCTTGGATCAGGTGAATATAGTGTATGATCCATCAATTGCTTTACCTTCACTTCTGGGTTCATTCTGGTAATTCAGGAAACCAATGTTAGAGTCGCTAGCTAATTATTCTTCTCCCTCTATAAAGAGATTATCGTCATCTTTTGGGTTAAACTCAGGCTAAAAGGAGAAATCAAATTTTGCTTCAAGATATCTAATTGCTAAATTGGTTGGAGGTGCTTCAATGGCCAATTTTCTCTGAGTGGGAAGAAGATGATTTGGCTACCCTTGATTCCTGACAACATTGTCTTGGTATGACTGATTAGGGAATGTCCTCCTTGGTATATCTCTGTATGAAGGGGCAGATGACATCCCTTGCACCATTTGATTTATAAGAGCAAGCAACTCATTTACCAACTTTTGCACCATTAGATCAGTGGTGCCTGTAGATAGATATTTAGAAGATGAAGAAGATTTACCTCTGTTAGGATATCTCCTTATCTTTTCTACCAAGAAAAGGTCATATTCCACCTCAATAGCCAAATCTTGAGTAGAAACAAGATCTAAGTGGCTAGCACATCTCAATAGAAAACTCACTTTAGGTAGCTGTGAGTTGATAAAGAAATGTTTATGGTTCTCAGGTGTTGGTTGAACATTGGTAAGAATCCTATTCTTCAGCTTGTCAAATTTGGCAATGAATTCCCTCATAGGTTCATGAGGTTCTTTATTCATCTATGTTAGCTAGGCTAATAGGGCATATGCATCTTCTGCAAGCTTAAACCTTGCTTTGAACTTAACTTTGAGAGTGTTCCAGTCAGTCATAGTCTGGGCCTACAGATGATAGAACCAATCTGCAGTAGCACCTTGTAAAGTTTCTATGAACAACCTAACTGCTACGTCCTCATACTCCACACCTATCACACTATAGGTTATGTTGAAGGCTGCATTGTGTTCATCAGGATAATCTCTCTTATCACCAAAAAATTTGAGAATTTTTTTCCTTGAACTACGTGGTAGCTCATGTAGAGGTGGAGTTAAATTGAGTGGGCCAAAAGAGTTACCCCAGGGGCCTTGAACTACCATGATTTAATTATGGAAGGTGGAGATAACAAATCTAGGTAGAGTATGTATAAGAAAAGCTCTATTTACATCAGAAAAATAAGTTCTGCCTTGTAGTGGTGACTTAGTGTTGATAGGAGAAAGACTCCTAGTTCGTTGAACTTGAAGTTGTGAAGGAAACAAATTGAAATTGCCCTGCTACACCAACTCAAAAATAGGGTCAATAACACCTTGGGCTCTCTGTCTTCTAGTATAATGTGGAGTTTCCAGATTGTAGAATAAAAATAGAAAAGAACTAGCCCTGCTTCAACTTGAAGCTTGAAGCTTCAAACTACGTGTTATTCTCTAGCATAGTCACCAAAATCTATTGGCATGGAGTTGGAGGAAAGTGGAAAAAAGAAGTGAAACATTTGATCCCCAATGGCTCTAGTTTATAGACTAGATTATTTAAGAAAAATGGATAAGGCTATAATGATAATGGATAAGACACAGGTGATGCCTCAATCTGATGCTTGAGGCTTCAAATTGCACATAATTGCTATGTTCCCTAGTGGAGTCACCAAAAACTATTGGGTGAATATTTTGTCACCATCTCACTAATGGGCAAAATAGGTCTCTTCAACCACATCATAGGGAGATTGGTCAGCCAAGTTTGAAGGTTTACCTCATCAAAAAGGGACAAATCTCTCCTCTCATCAAGGGGAGGTTCCCTATAAATATGAGGAGCTATATACTATATATATATGCAAAAAATAACACTCAGGGGTAGGAAAACACCATCCATATCTCTTTTTTTAGAGATGATGTTCACAAACAAAGGAGAAATCTAGGTGAAAACACTAAAGGCACTTCTCTTCTTTCAGAAGTGGTCTTGCAAAAAATAGCAGTTCTTTCTGGTAGGTAACAAGTAACTAGTAACAAAGGGGTGTAGTAACTAGTAGACTAAGATGTAACACAAAGTCTCTACGTCAGCTGCCTAAGAGTGATATATGAAGAACAATGAGGGCATAAAGTCATCCCAAGGTCCTTTACATAGAAACAAGAAATAGACAAACACACTAAAGACAATTGTGGTAGCACAAAGTCTCTCCACAGTTGGCTTCGGGACACCTTCCTGATTACTTCCACTAGTTTTGCTTATTTCATTAAAATGGACAAGAACACATTCAAGAAATAGACATAAGAACAATCTCCTAAAATGACAAGCTATAATAACACAAAGTCTAAAAGTAACCTGCTTTCTCATTCAAAATAAAGAAATATGATCAACAATTTGAGCTCAAAGTCTTAATAATCACCTCTCAATTTTGGCAGAGTTTTGCTTCTATGATAAAAAAGATCTCCCTTGCATAAAATAGGAGATTACAATATATAGTAGCCAAGAAAGGCTTGGTGCTTTGTTTCATGGAATGACCCATGCTGTATTCAATGCCTTAAATGTATTTTTAGTTTTGTCAAAGAGGGCCATGATGGAACAAGGCATTTGCCTTAACTGTGGCATGTCGGTTCATCTCAAATGCCTTCTCCTCAGCATGGGTTATCTGGTCTTTCACCAAATATCTGCATAGCTGTCCACTTTGCCTTTACTCTAAGGGAGAAATAGGCTGTGCCTTTAATGTTTGTAGGCTCAAATATCTACTTAGTGAACTGTTCCACCTACTAGAATAACTCTTGCATAGATATTTTTGGTCTTTCCCTCTTTCTTGTTGCAATTTGAGCTCTCAAGATATCTTTCCCCCTTTTTGCTGGCCTTTTCAGCTCTTTCTTCAGCTGGTCGCTGAGTTTGTTTTCAAGTTTTGTGCCATATTTGAAAATTAATAGATATTTCATTATCCTGAGTCTGACATCCATGGGGACATCATTGGTTCATTATTTCAATGGTTTAGGTGGCCTTATCGGCTCCTTGGTTCCATCACTTCTTTAGTTCATTCACTTGAACCTTCTCCTTGAACTACTCTCTGGAATCTTTAGCTTTTTTCCTTTGCTTAGAGCTTTCTTTAAACTGCTGAACCCGTTGAACCTATGAACCATTTTGGTTCAAGGTTCAATGGTTCATATTCTTCCTTAGAAGCATTTGTTTTCCCTAAGTCTTTTGAAGCTTTGAAATTCCTTCATCTTTATCAAGCCTTCAGAGTCTATAGAAACCATCCTGCATAGTCTGTAGAAACTAGTCCGTAGAATCATTCCTTCAGAGTCTGTAGAATCAAGCTTGTAGAGTCTGTAGAAATGAGTCCATAGAAACAAGTCCATAGAACCTAGCCTATAGAGTCCATAGAAATGAGTCTATAAAACCCAACCTACAGAGTCCATAGAACCCAGCCTACAGAGTCCGTAGAAATAAGTCCATAGAACCCAGCCTGTAGAGTTCGTAGAAACATTCCTTTAGCTTAATGTCTTTGGAACCTCCTGAAGGTAAGGTGTCCCTTTAGGCCTTGAGAAGGTCCATTTCCTAGTCACTAAGAGCCCCCCACAAGCGTACCTGCCCTTTGAGGTCCTTCGGACAGTCTTCGGGGTCCTTCAGGCGGTCTTCATCTTTAATTCCTTCAGACAGATTATTTGAAGGAATTCCTTCAGACATTTTGTCTGAAGGAAATCTTCCCTTGCCTTAGCCATTTTCCATTGAGCTTTTGATCATTCTTTTAGACATTTGTCTAAAGGATTTGCCTTGTAAAAATTTCATCGTAAAAAATCTTTTTGAAGGGTATCTCTTTGTCCACTTTTGTTCACTACCCTCTGCAAGGGAACTTGGCCTTTAGTTCAATGCCTTCTACAAGGGCACTTGCCCTTTGGGTTTTGGGGCACTCCTTTGAACCATTCAATTGAACTGACTGATTAAACTAGCTTTGGTTCAACAGTTTAACAGTTCAATTTTATGTTCTGCTCATTCAATTGACCTTTTGAACCAACCGCATTGAAACTTTGAACTTGTTTAGTTCAAGGTTCAACGGTTCAATCTTTCTTCTTTTCACTAAGTCTTTTGAAGCCATTGAACTTGCTGAAGTGGTTGAAATTTGAACTTTTGCCAAAGCATTTAACTCTTTAAGCTTACCAATGTCATTGAACCTTTGAACTTGTTGAACCTTTTGGTTGAACTTCGACGTTGAACCTGTCTTGAAATTGCCTAAGTAGTGGGAACTTGTTTCTTTGAGAGAGCTTGCCTGCTGAAGTCATTGAACTTGCTAATCCCTTAACTAAAAAAGCTTGAATAATGAATAATTTGAATGCTGAAAATAAATTTTGAGAAGGGAAGAGAGTATTTTGGCCTGCAAGACCAAAATAGTTCATATGTTGTCCCAAAAAATGAGTGACAAATTTTGGAAACAAAAAATATCACTACATCTTGAGCTATATGCTATTAGTACCTCATGTTTCCAAGGCCCATGTCTTACATATGCTCCCAATCTATATTGATCATTCCTTGATGAATCTTATCCAGTATTTAGGGCACTCTATCCCTCATCTATATCCATTCCTATACCTACAGGGTTTAATAGCAAATAAAAACTTAGTTCACTGACATATTTTACTTATGAACTATACCTATTACACCTAATTCCTATTCTAATCTAGCTAACTCATAACATTTTCCTAATATGACCTATACTTATGGCTTATCTTTAAAATTGTACCCGTCACATTTAATTCTAATCTACCCTATACCTATTCACATAATTCAATTATTCCTTACTTAATCACACCTACCAAACAACATCATTAAACCATCCTACCATTACTTTACCCCATCATTCAAACCTCTTGGCCTATACACAAACCTTCATATAACTCCTACCCTAACCCCTTAATCTTAACTATTACCCATTAACTATTGCCTATCAACCATTAACTCTTAAAACTTTCAACACATCCATCAACCATGAATGGTTAGGTGACCAATCATCCATGATCACCTCAAAGTGACCTATCGATGATCATATATTGATTTCTAAGATCAATAATGATTGTTGATAGTTGGTAATGACCGTTGATGGTCATTATGTAGTAATTTTTGATGATCAAACCAAACCCTATCTCTTAAAATTACCTACCCAAAACTATAAAATTTTTCTATCTATCTTCACTCTACCCTCCTTTTACCCAAGTCCCTACCCACACTACCACTTTTAACTCTAAAATCCAACAACTCCCAAAACTAGCCTTCGATTAGCACCCACCCACATCTAAATAGATAATTAATAAATTCAATTATGTATTTATTTGTAAATTTGAAACTAGTCTACCAATTTAAAAAAATATCTACCTCATTACTCAACCATCATCAAGGAGGAACTCTGGGGACCATCCGTTAACCTCATGCTCTCCCTCATCCCCTCTGTATCCTTAATAATTCAATCAACCTCAAATCAATCCACTCAATTCGACACACTCACTCACTCACTCACTAGCAAACCATCACCACTTCTTTTTATCAATACAACAAAAAGTGTAATCATTGAAGGTCAAAGTTTATAATGAGTCAATAAAACCCATGATGGCCCTTTTATCTTCACCCTTTTAGGGCTAACATATGAATGCCAATGGTCAGGGTGATCATTGATGGTCGACCCTAACCATCGACAATCAATCAATTTAGGGTTTCCCTCCCACTCACAACTTTTCCAAATAAATTTTCACCTAATGCCAACCATTGGAGATAACCTTCTCTGACAACCACCACAAAATACATCAATAATTGATCATGATCTTTTTTTACCCAATGTTTACATATTTTACAATAACCTTATTTTGGTCATTTTGACCACACCGACTAAATTTTCCAAGTTGAACTTTTTGAACTTGTGCAACCTTACATGTAACCAACCAATTATGTCTTCCTAGGATCACTTCCTACCTTGGATACCTAAAAAAACATTGACATTATCTAGGAGACTTACATTTACAAGTATATCCCAATTGCAACACCTAAATGTGGTCCCATGGTCCACTTGTCACCTATCCTTCTAGTGATGACCTTATTTTTACCAACCATGACAACCTAGTTAAGGCACTATCTTGTCTATCACACTTAGTTTCATTTTATGTGCGTGTTTACGCTATAGTGCCAAACTTGTCACCCACTTCATCACCAACTTATCCACTCATAAAACCTGTTGGGTGAATATTTTGTCACCAACGTACTGATGAGCAAAATAGGTCTGATCAACCATAACAAGGAAGATTGGTCAGCCAAATGTGTAGGTTTACCACATCAAAAGGGGACAAATATCTCCTCTCATCAAGGGGAGGTTCCCCATGAGTATGAAAGGGCTATATATATATATATGCTAATCTACTATAAATAAGTTGAAAATAACACTCAGGGGTAGGATAACACCATACATCTCTCTTTTTTAGAGATGATGTTCACTAATCAAAGGATAAATCCTGATGAAATGACAGAAGGCACTCCTCTTCTTTCAGAAGTGTTGTTCAACAGACAACAAGAACCTTTCGGGTAGCGACAAGTACTTGTAACAGGGCACAGTAACACAATAGGATGAAATGTAGCACAAAGTCTCCACCTCAACTGCCAAAGAGTGAAATACAAAGGATAATGAGGGCACAAAGTCATCCCAAGATCCTTTACACAAAAATAGAAAATAGACAAACTAAAGATAGTTGTGGTAATACAAAGTCTCTCCACACTTGGCTTCAGGACACCTTCCTGATTACTTTCATTAATTCCACTTATTTAATTAAATGGAAAAAAAATGTATTAAGAAAATAGACATAAGAACAATTTCCCCAACAACCAAGCTATTCCAACACAAAGCCTAACAAGTCACTTGTTTTCTTATTCAAATAACAAAACATGATCAACAATCTGAGCTCAAAGTCTCAATAATGCCTTTCAATTTGGGAAGAGTTTTGTTTTTGATAACAGAGAGATCTCCCTAAAATGATAAGAGAGAGTCCTATATAGTACTCCAAGCAAGACTTGGGTGCTTTATTTCACAAAAATTATGGCCTATGATGCATTCAATGCATTCAATATATTTTAAATTCTATCCATGGGCTATGCTGGAATCGAGAGTCAATTTTTAATATGGGCCACCTGATGTGTTTCCTTGATGTATTTCTTGATGTGTGCATAACTATTCATTCACTTTACTCAATGCAGAAAAGTAGGCCATGCCATTGAATGTTCATGCTCTTCGATGTCCACTTGGTGGGCTGCTTTACCTTCTAGAAACATATCCCATGCATGGATATTTCTGATCTTTCTCCATCATTCCCCCTTTCCTTGTTATATTTCATCCTTAGGGTATCTTTTCTCCTTTCTGATTCCTTTGGTTCATCCTCTTGGTGGTTCTTCCTTTTAGCCTGAAGGTATTTGAATGCCTTCAGGTCTATGTTTAAGCCTGCAAAGATCAACAGGTGCTTTATTGCCACAAATTTTATGTCTTCGAGTCCATCATCATTTGAAAGTGAATGACTAGTTGGTTGTCCTAAATTTGATGACCATGGGCCCATCATTCTCCTTAACAATTTCTTCATGTCTTTGTATTGGGAGTGCTCCACCTTTGACATTTGTCATAGTTCGCTGCTTTGAAACTTCACCAATCTTACAAAAAATGGGACCTACAACACTTCTTGCCCGAGCAGCTTCAAAAGGGGAACGGGGATAGGTGGCGATTTCCACTGATCTTACATGGCACCTTCTAATATGAAATAGGTGAGGACACTTGGCAGCATTTGCTTATATTATATAAGCTTTAGGTACCTTTTGAGAGTCCTGCAGAAGATGACACTTGGTGACTTCCGCTGAGCTTTAGAATCACTATAGAAACATTCAAGACTCATTTGGATTCACATGGAGATGACAATTGGTGCACTCCACTTAATTTTAGCAACTCACTTGAGGCCCACCATAGTCTTTACTTGATAATGAAGCAAAAGGAAGAAATTGCGGATGTTAACACTTGTCAGTTTCCACTGAGCTTTACAAGGGACACATGGCATGTTCCGCTATTTTTAGAAAAACATATTAAAACTTTAGGCAATTTCCACTTGGTGCCTTTCACAAAAATTTAAGGGAATCTTATTGAAAGAAGCTTTGAAGCTTATAAGAAAGTCAAAATGAGGATGCAGACACTTGGCGTGCTCCGCTCACCTTAGCAACTCATCTAGGGTCCACCACAGTCCTTACAGAACAAAAGGAAGAAACTATGGATGTTGACACTTAACGGCTTCTATTGAGTTATAATAGGACACAAGGAAGAAACTACAGATGTTAACACTTGGTAGCTTCCACTGAGTTATAACAGAATAAAAAGAAGAAACTATGAATGTTGACACTTGGCAGCTTCTGCTGAGTTATAACAGGACACAAGGAAGAAACTATGAATGTTGAGACTTGGCAGCTTTTGCTGAGTTATAACAGGACACAAGGAAGAAACTATGGATGTTGACACTTGGTGGCTTCCACTAAGTTGTAATGGGACACAAAGAAGAAACTATGGATGTTGACATTTGGTAGCTTTTGTTGAGTTATAACGGGACACGTGGCACGTTCCACTACTTTTAGAAAAAAATTATAATGTGTCTTGGCAAAGGACACTTGGTAGCTTCCACTCTCAGGCTTTTTCCTTTTGAGCATTCCAATTTTTTTGCCTTATTCACTTTTTTGAATAAAATCCTCCTTTATCTACTTTTGCTTACTGCCTTCCGCAAGGGCACTTGTTCCTTTGGCTTTGGGGTAGTCCCTTGAACCTTTTGATTGAACTGACCGATTGAACCAACTTTGGTTCAATGGTTCAATCAGTTCATTCCTTTGTTTCAATCATTTAATTGATCACTTAAACCAACTGCATTGAACTAATCACTTTAAACCAACTGCTTTGAACCTTTGAACCTTGACAAAGTGCTTGACTCATAGAAGCTTGCTGATGACGTTGAAACTTTGAACCCATTGAACCCTTGAACCCTTTTTTTTGTTCAAGGTTCAACGGTTCAAGGGTTCAATGGTTCAATCCTTGTTTAAAAGTTTGCTGATGAACTATTTTGGTTAAACCAAGGCATTGAACCAATCCCAAAAATGCCTAAGTGTTAGAAACTTGCCCCTTTTGATTGAACTCATCCGAAGAAGCCATTGAACCCATTGAACCAACTAGCCCCTTTACTGAAAAAGATTAAAAATGAGGAAATTGAATGCTCAGAACAAATTTTGAAAAGGGAAGAGACAATTTTTGGTCTTGCAAGACCAAAATAGTTTATATGTTGTCCTAAAAAAATGAGTGACATTTTTTTGGGGACAACAACTGGCTCCAGTTGGGGAACTTCCTCTAATTGAAATCTTGAAATAGCTAAGGGGAGTAGAAACTAGAATCTCCAGTACCTCTGGAGTATGCCATTGGGCTATGGAGTCATGCTACCCAAAAAGAAAGGTGACAAAAACAAAAATAAAAGCACAAAAATAAAACTAAAGACTATACAAATATACATATGTATAGATGATCTCATCTGACACTTCAAGAGTTGAAGTGCTTCAAATGCTGCCCATTGTGAAGCAGAGAAAAGAGCGTGCCATCTTGATATTTTAACAGGAAACTATTTTCACCATTGAGTTGATGGATAGTAAATGGGCCTCTCTACAGGGAATCAAATTTCCCATGCATTCCCTTTGGTTCTCTTCTCTTGTCCTAGAGCAGGACTTGATCTCCAATCTAGAAATGCCAATTTTTTGCTTTCTAGGCAAATAACTTCTTCACCAAACTTTGATGCTGTGCAATGTAGTCCACCACCATAGTTCTCTACTCATCTAGCTCAGTCAAGCACATGATCCTCTTATCAATGAAGCTTTTAAAAGTTTGATCCTCGATTGCCTTAGCCAATTTCAATGCTAGTAATTCTAAGGTGATTAGTATCTCAACATTGAGCCCATAAAGAAGTTGGAAAGGAGACATACCAATTGCCCTTTTTGGAGTAATTCTATCTACCCACAAAGCATCAACCAATGCTTTATGCCATGTCCTTTGGTTGTCATCCACTGGCTTCTTGATGATGGTCACCAGGTTCTTGTTACTTGATTCAGCTTGTCTATTCCCTTGTAGAAAATAATCAGAAGAGTGAGAGAGGGTGATCTCATAGTAAAAATAAAACTAAGTAATCTCCTGGGAAGTGAAACAAGCTACGTTGTCTATGAAAATCTTGACTGGGACCCCAAACCTAGAAATGATGTTCTCCTTAAGGAAATTACACTACTTCTGAAGTAGCATGTTTGGTTAGGATAACTTCCACCCACTTGGTGAAGTAATCTGTGGCTGTGAGGACATAATTATGTCCAACACTTGAAGATGGGTTTACAACACCAATGAAATTGATGCCCCATTGCTGAAATGGCTCTTCTATGACCACTGGCTTGAGAGGTAGGGAAGCTAACTTGGGTCTTCCAACAAACTATTGGCATAGTTCACACTTTTGTACCCATTTGTATACATCTTGAAACAAAGTAGGCCAGTAATACCTAGCTCTAAGAATTTTGTGGGCAGTTATAGGAGTAGAAAAATGTCCTCCACAGGCTAGATTATGGAAGGATTCTAGAAGTTTGTTTTACTACACTTGATCCACGCAATGAAGGAATACCCCATCAAGGCTCCTCTTGTACAGGCTATTATTTCAGAGGACAAAATTGGTAGCTTTCAACTTGATAGTCCTATTTTCCTTGTAAGATAGGTGAGCAGGACATTCACCATAAGTAAGGAAATGAGCAATACCTGAATACCACTCATTCATAGTGGAGACAAAGAGGACTGTTGGCATGTCTTTTTCTTCTGATTCTTCATGCTATGTTCCCTTTGACTTGTTATCAATAATTAATTGGCATAAGCCCTTTCCACACACTAGCTTCATTGGTTTGATGACTAGATCAAACTCTTAGATTTTTTCAATCCAATTGCCTTTTTTCATCCCAAACTCTTGCTAAGTTAATATGGATTTGACTGTGGTATTAGGAACCAAGGTAGTAACATATGAATATAAGATGTAGAAGCGAAAATGCTTCACTGCCTTGACCATCGCATAAGCATGCTTCTCCATGTTTGAATATTTTAACTCGTGAGCTTTGAGAGGATAACTCATGAAGGAAATGGGAGATTTTACACCTTCTTGATTCTGCTAAATCAGAATGGCTGAAAGTGTGTGTTCAAAAGTATAACCATACATGATGAAATCTTTGGTATAATTTAGACAAACTAGAATTGGGGTGTGGACAATGGCTGTCTTGATGTCTTAGAATGTTGACTTGCATTCATCAGTCTAGCTGAAAGTCATCATATCTACAATATGATGAGTCTTCTTAGTGAACTTAGGGATGAAACTTCTTAAGAAATTCACTTTTTCAAAAATAGAGTGAACAATAGTCTTACTTGTGGGAAGGGTAAGCTCTTGGATGGACTTGACTCTATCTAAGTCAATCTTTATGCCCTCTTTGGACACAATATGTTTGAGAAGTTTCCCTTTTGTAACCCAAAAAATAGACTTCTTAGGATTTAAAAAAATGCCATTCTGGTGGTAGCATTCCATCACTCGTTGCAAGTGATGCACGTGATCCAGGCGATGCTTGGAAAAGACAGTCAAGTCATCAAGATAAACTATAATGAACTTACCCATTTCATCTTTGAAAGCAAGGTCCATTGCTCTTTAGAAAGTGGTAGCAACATTAATAAGGCTGAATGGCATTCTCTGATAAGCAAAGGTTCCCCAAGTCATGGTGAAGGCAGTCTTGTGCTACTCTGCTTCACCAACTTCTACTTGATTATATTTTGAGAAGCCGTCTAACATCGATAACATGTTAGAGCTGGTTACTATTTGAAGCACTTGATCCATGATGGGCAAAGGATAATTATCCTCTAAATATGACTGATTTAGATTCTTAAAATCTATACAGATGCAAATTTTGCCATTCTTCTTCCTCATAGGTACTATGTTGGCAATCCATGTGGAATGATGGATTGGGAAAATTATCCTAGCATTCAACATTTTCTGTATCTCAGACATAATAATACCTGATATCTTTGGATTATATAGCCAGGATTTCTGCTTGTAAGGTACCAAATTATCTTTGAGAGGAATTTCATGGTGAATTTCCTCAGGTCTGAGTGACTTCAGATCATCATAGGAGTATGCTAGGACATTCATGTATTGGCAGAGTAGAGTAGTGAACTTGAATCTCTCCTCAGGAGTGTAGTACTTCTCAATAGTCACCATCTTGAGATTTTCCTTGGTACCCAAATTTATATGATCAAATCCCCAAGAGGAGCTTGAATCTATTTGTTTCTATTTGATGAACCTATCGTACTTGTCAAACAATTTCTCAAAAGAAACTAGTCCTTTGGAAATTTTATTCCCATTTAACTGTACAAATTCTTCATCTACATTTGAGTTTATTTGAGGAGCTGATTCAAGTTTTTGAAGCTTAATACCTTTGAAGATAAGCTGTTTGAAGCTATCTTTTTGTTCCAAAAAGGTGATGATCTGGCTATTACCATTGAATAATTGCCAATGACTGGCATTATTAGGTACGCTTGGTTAGAAGACTAGCTCGATGGTGTACTTGTCTCTTATGAAGTCTGGGTGATGGACTAAGAGAGTTGCTAAAATAGCTAGTGCATCAGCTCTGTCATTAGATTTCCTAGGTATGGCAGAGATGCTGAAATCACCAAAGCTTTCAATTTTATCACAGATTAGATTGTGGTAGTGGCACAATCTCTCATTTTTGGTTTGGTACAGGTTTCTCACCTGATAAACCACCATCTCAGCATCTCCTTTGGCATGAAAGAGTTTGATGCCCTTGTCTTTAACGACTTTCAATCCAAGCAAAAGAGATTCATATTTAGTAGTATTGTTAGTATTACTAAACTGCAACTTGTATGATGAAGGAAAAATATCTCCTTGAAGAGATATCAACACAATTCTAGCTCTTGAATTGGTAGAGGAACCACTACCATCAAATTTCAACATCCATACCTTATTTTAAATTGATCCTTTCTCAGATTTCTCTTTGCTTGGAAGGGGGAATTCTTCTGCATTTACATTGCACTCTATCATGTCTTCTACTGTTCCATCTGAACTAATTTTTATACTATCATTTTCAAAAGTTTTATCAGTTGAAACATGAGTATCTTTTGTGGTCAAAAAATAATTACCCATGCCTGAAGACTCAAAGAGAATTTGGGCTACAGAGGCTGATGTCTGAGTGACAACATATTTTGATTTCTTTTCAAGAAACAACCTTTGCAAGATGCCTTTGATAGGGATCCTCACTTCAGATAGGTCCATGTTCAATTATCCTCCAATGTCTTTGTAGAAATTTCATCCAAGAAGAATGTCGTATGAGGCTGGGACGTCAGCCACCAGGATTGTCATCTTGATTCTTTTATCTGGGAATGCTGTAAATGAAAATTGGGCATCCTTGATTTGTCCCAATAGAGGTATTTATTTGTTCTCCATGGAGAAATATCTCTTAAAGGTTTTGATTAGCGTGAGTCCAAGAGATTCTACCACCTTGGTAGGCATGATGTTGTCAAATGCACCTGAGTCTATGATGCAATTGCTCAGTTTGTGACCATTTATCAATAGAGAAACATAGAAATGCTCTATTTTTCTAGGGGCAGCTGGAGGGGTAATGACAATATTTTTTGGGATGGACATGTTCCTTGGGGGATCATGAGTTACCTTTTTAACATCTTGTCCTACAGGGATAACTTTATTCTTCACACACTGAGCTAACCTATCCAACTGCTCAGGATTAGATTGAAAGTTTAAATTCAAACATTTGAATTTTAGTCTTATTGACATGGTCAATTATGTCAAATGATTGAAATGGACTAGGAACAGAGGAAGGGAGTTCATTCTTTTGATTTTTGGAAGGGGGAGGACTAGTCTACGAATTTGAAGTTAAAGGTGAAGGCGTACTTGATGTATTTACCTTTTTAATAGTCACTAGGTCCTTTGGCTGGAAAGGTAGAGTAGTTCCTCATTTGAAAATTAAAATTATAGGCTAAAAAATTTCCCCTATTTTTCCTTTATCAGCTTGCTGGGCTGACTAGTTCTTGGACTGGGTGAATACAACATATGATCCCTCAACTGCTTCACCTTCACCTCTGGGTTCATCTTGGTAATTTAGGAAACTAATGTTGGAGTCACCAGCTGATTCTTCTTGGTTTTTTGCAAGGAGATCAGCATCATTTTCTTGGTTCAATTTAGGTTGGAAAGAGAAATCAAATTCTATTTCGAGATATCCAATTGCTGAATTGGTTGGGGGTGCTTCAATGGCAAGTTTCCCCTGTGGGGGAGGAAAATGATTTGGCTATCCTTGATTCCTAGTAGCATTGCCTTAGTATGACTAATTGGGGAATGTCCTCATTGGCATATCTCTGTATGAAGCTGAAGATATTCCTTGTGCCATTTGCTTCCTAAGAGCTAGTAACTCATTTGCTAGCTTCTGCACCATTGGATCAGTGGTACCTGTAGATGGATATTCAAAAGATGAAGAAGATTTACCTCTGTTAGCATGTCTCCTTATCTTTCTTGCCAAGATAAGGTCATCTTGTACCTCAGTGGCCAAATTTTGAGTTGTAACAAGGTCTATTTAGCCAGCACATCTTAGCAGAAAACTCACTTTAGGTAGCTATGAGTTGATGAAGAAAAATTTAAGGTTCTTAGGTGTAGGCTGAGCAATGATAGAAATTCGATTCCTCAACTTGTCAAACTTAGCAATGAAATCCCTCATTAGTTCATGAAGTTCTTTCATTTGTGTGAGTTGAGCCAGTAGGGCATGTGCATCTTCTACAAATTTGAATCTGGCTTCAAATTTGGCTTTGAGAGTATTCCAGTCAGTCACTGACCAAGCTTGTAGATG
Source organism: Torreya grandis (assembly GCA_037957365.1). Taxonomy (NCBI): domain Eukaryota; kingdom Viridiplantae; phylum Streptophyta; class Pinopsida; order Cupressales; family Taxaceae; genus Torreya; species Torreya grandis. The sequence goes on along the minus strand of JARHVA010000643.1, from coordinate 231,172 downwards.
GTAGAACCAGTCTACATCAACACCTTGTAAAGTTTCCATAAACATCCTGACTGATATGTCCTCAAATTCCATGCCTATCACACCACAAGCTATGCTGAAGGCTACAATATGTTCATCAAGATGACCTTTCCCATCACCATAGAACTTGAGGAATTTTTTTCTTGAACTACGTGGTAGCTCATGTAGAGGTGGAGTTAGATTAAGTGGGCCAAAAGAGTTACCCCAAGGGCCTTGAATTGCCATTGTATGACTATGGAAAGGTGGAATAACAAATCTCAGAGGGTTAAGTATTGGTAAAGCTTTATTAATAGCAGAAATGGATACTTTGCCTGGTAATGGAGACTTGACTTTAGTAGGAGGAAAGCTCCTAGTTGGTTGGAGGCGAGATGGTTAAGGAAACAAATCAAAATTTCTTTGCTGTACCAATTCGAATATAGGGTCAACAATACCTTTAGTCCTTTGGCTTCGTGTATACTATGGATCTGCCAAAGTGTAAAAATAAAAATAAAAAAGAACTGGTACTGCTTTAGTTTGAAGCATGAGGCTTCAAACTGCACATTTTTTCACAAGATAAATAGATAAGGATATAATGATAATGGGTAAGTTCCAGATCAAAGTCACTAGAATATATAATGGATAAGGATAGGAACTGCTTGTTTGAATCTCCAGCAGAGTCACCAAAAACTATTGGTGTGAAGCTGGCAGTGTTCTTACCTACTTTACATTGTTCCCCAGTGATATGAAATGCTTCGATTTGAATAGAATTGAAAAGGACTGGAAATGCTCGACGATCCCCAATGGAGTCACCAAAAACTGTTGGGTGAATATTTTTTCACTAGCGTACTGATGAGCAAAATAGGTCTGATCAACCACAACAAGGAAGATTGGTTAGCCAAATGTGCAGGTTTACCACATCAAAAGGGGACAAATCTCTCCTCTCATCAAGGAGAGGTTTCCTATAAGTATGAAGGGGCTATATATATGCTAATATACTATAAATAAGCTAAAAGTAACACTCAGGGGTAGGATAACACCATCCATCTCTCTTTTTTCAGAGATGATGTTCACCAATCAAAGGATAAATCTTGATGAAATGACAGAAGACACTCCTCTTCTTTCAGAAGTGCTATTCACCAGACAATAGGAACCTTTCAGGTAGTGACAAGTAACTGTAATAGGGCGTAGTAACACAGTAGGATGAAATGTAGCACAAAGTCTCCACCTCAACTGCCAAAGAGTGAAATATGAAGGATAATGAGGGCACAAAGTCATCCCAAGATCCTTTACACAAAAATAGAAAATAGATAAACTAAAGATAATTATGGCAGCACAAAGTCTCTCCACACCTGGCTTTAGGACACCTTCTTGATTACTTTCACTAATTTTGCTTATTTAATTAAATGGATAAAAAAACATATTAAGGAAATAGACATAAGAACAATTTTCCCAATAACCAAGCTATTCCAACATAAAGTCTGAAAAGTCACTTGTTTTCTTAAACACATAACAAAATATGATCAACAATCTAAGCTCAAAGTCTCAGTAATGCCTTTCAATTTGGGTAGAGTTTTATTTTTGATAATAGAGAGATCTCCCTAAAATGATAAGAGAGAGTCCTATATATAGTACTCCAAGAAGGACTTAGGTGTTTTGTTTCACAAAAATGATGGCCTATGATGCATTCAATGCATTCAATATATTTTAAATTCTATCCATGGGTTATGCTAGAATCGAGTGTCAATTTTTAATATGGGCCACCTGATGTGTTTCCTAATGTGTGCACAATTGTTCATTTGATTTACTCAATGCAAAAAAGTAGGCCATGCCATTGAATGTTCACGCTCTCTGATGTCTGCCAGGTGGATTGCTTTACCTTCTAGAAACATATCCCATGCATGAATATTTTTGATCTTTCTCCATCGTTCCCCCTTTCCTTGTTATATTTCATCCTTAGGGTATCTTTTCTCCTTTCTAATTCCTTTGGTTCCTCATCTTGGTGGGTATTCCTTTCAGCCTGAAGGTATTTGAATGCCTTCGAGTCCATATTTAAGCCTTCAAAGATCAATAGGCACTTTATTGCCACAAATTTGACATCTTCAATTCTGTCATCATTTGAAACTGAACAACTAGTTGGTTGTCCTAAATTTGATGACTACAAGCTCATCATTCTCCTTAGCAATTCCTTCATGTCTTTGTATTAGGAGTGCTCTACCTTTGACATCTATCATAGTCTGTTGCTTTGAAACTTCACCAATCTTACAAAAAATGGGAGCTACAACACTTCTTGCCTGAGCAGCTTTTGTTGAGCTTTAGAATCACTATAGAAACATTTGGGACTCATTTGGATTCACACAAACAATGACACTTGGTGCACTCCATTTACTTTTAGCAACTCGCTTGAGGCCCACCATAGTCTTTACTCAATAATGAAGCAAAAGGAAGAAACTGTGGATGTTAACACTTGTCAGTTTTTGATGAGCTTTACAAGGGGCACATGGCACATTTCGCTATTTTTAGAAAAACATATTAAAACCTTCTTCAATTACCACTTGGCACCTTCCATGGAAATCTGAGGGAAGCTTATTAAAATAATCTTTAAATCTTATAGTAAACTCAAAACATGGATGCAGACACTTGGTGTGCTCCACTCACCTTAGCAACTCACCCAAGGTCCACCACAGTCCTTATGAAACAAAAGGAAGAAATTGCGGATGTTGACACTTGGTGGCTTTCACTGAGTTATAATGGGATACAAAGAAGAAACTATAGATTTTGACACTTGGTGGATTCCATTGATTTATAATGAAACAAAAGGAAAAAATTATGGATGTTGACACTTGGCAGCTTCTGCTGAGTTATAATGAGACACAAGGAAGAAACTATAGATGTTAACACTTAGTAGCTTCCACTGAGTTATAATGGGACATGTGGCACATTTCACTGCTTTTAAAAACAAATTATAATGTGTCTCAGTAGGTGACACTTGGCAGCTTCTGCTCTCAAGATTTTTGCTTTCGAGCATTCCAACTTTTCTGCCTTGTTCACTTTTCCAAAGAAAATCCTCCTTTATCTACTTTTGCTTATTGCCCTTCGCAAGGGTGCTTATTCCTTTAGCTTTAGGGTAGTCCCTTGAACCTTTTGATTAAATTGACTGATTGAACCAATTTTGGTTCAATGGTTCAATCGGTTCATTCCTTTGTTTCACTCGTTCAATTGACCACTTGAACCAACCGTGTTGAACCAACTGCTTTGAACCAACTACTTTGAACCAACCACTTTGAATATTTAAACCTTTGAACTTTGACAAAGCACTTAACTCTTAGAAGCTTGCTGATGACGTTGAAACTTTGAACCTGTTGAACCCTTGAACCCTTTTTTTTGTTCAAGGTTCAACGTTTCAAGGGTTTAATGGTTCAATGGTTCAATCCTTGTTTAGAAGTTTGCCGATGAGCCCTTTTGGTTGAACCAAGGCATTGAACCAATCCTAAAAATGCCTAAGTGTTGGAAACTTGCCCCTTTTGATTGAACTCATCTGAAGAAGCCATTGAACCCGTTGAACCAATTAGCCCCTTTACTGAAAAAGCTTAGAAAATGAGGAAATTGAATGTTCAGAACAAATTTTGAAAAGGGAAGAGATAATTTTTGGTCTTGCAGGACCAAAATAGTTCATATGTTGTCCCAAAAAAATGAGTGACATTTTTTTGGGAACAATAAAACCCACACCCAATTCTATTTCACCTCATCATTTCTTAGTTTGAGGGGGATCACCTCCTCCCATGCTTGGGGCAACCTAACCTTTGACCTGTAATCCATTTTTATTTTACAGCTTGCTGATACAAACTACATAATAAAAAGGGGTAAAATGAAGACACTAGGAATACACATATGAATGTTATAGATGTTGAACTAACCCTTAGACCACCTTGAGACCTCTCAAGACTATCCCACAACCTTTCAATCACAAACCTAAGTCAAATTTACTAGCTTTGACCAACTTAACCTTTGACCTATCGACCACCAATAGTTAGGTCTAACCATCAATGGTTAGCCTTTAACTTCTCAAAAGGATTAACTCCCACTTTAACTCCAACTTACTTTTTTTATATTTAGCTTGCCTGATTTGTATGTAAATCAATGCATGTTAAAGACTAAAATTAGACAACCCCTTGACACCTTGTTAAACTTATTGTTTCACCTCTGCCTTCTTTATATAAAAAGAGAGGAGGAGGAGGTGAAAGGGATCTAGATCTAGAATTAGATCCATTAACAATTATCAGAGCTTTTTGTATCAAAACTTATTTTGTAAGTCTTCTTCTAGTGAACTAGTAATGAGTACGATAAAGATCTAAAGTGTCACTACTCATTGATCAACAACCAAGTACTATTACTCTACCAAAATTGATTTAGGCTCTACCAAAAAGTTTTGTAGCCACTCACCTCAACAATAAACAACAAATATAAGTATCTATTTTTCAATAATTAGTTATTTTTTTGTTCCTTTCATAAACAACCTCTGATCCATACCCACCTTCCATAATCTATTCTACATTTTCATCAACCCAATTTCTTAAACCAACTCAGAACCCACAATAATTACTGATGGTCACTCAGACCATTGATGATCTATCTATAACCACTGGTGCTCACCCTAACCACTAACAGTCACCCTAGCCATTGATGGTCACCCTAACTATCGATAGTCATTGTGTGACAAATAAACAATAAGCTATTTTCACCCATTAGACCTCAATCAAATTCCATTTTCTTCTTCTCTACTTGATCATAGAGCATCACCTTATTTTCTAAACCATACCTAAATCATTTAGCATTAATATCATTCTATTTATTACTATAATTAGTTAAATTCACCTATTCATTTATCAAGCACTTCTTGTATTTTTATTTTAGTACCTTCTATTATTTATGAAAGCAATTTATCTTTCATTTTTAGAGCTTGATTGTTTAAAAGTGTGGATTGATATATTCCAAGGAAGCTTGTGCTTTTTGGATCTAGCTTGCTAGGCAATCCACCTTACTGTCCGACTAATCAATCATCTCTTTAGTTCTTTCTAATTTTTAGGTCATTCCTCCTAAGATAGAAAGGAGTATCAACAACCGTCTAGATCATGGAGTGCAAAAACAAATCTAGGTTCTACTAACCTCACCCTTCTTCCAAGTTTTATAACTTATTAAAAAATTAAGTAAAATTTATGTGAAACACAAGGCCATGCTATGCATATCAAACATCTTCAAGATCCTACCCTCCAAGTGGCTGTGTACATTATAATGATGAAGGTTGACAATAGAGATAGATGGAAGGAGGTAGACATAGCCCATCTATATGTTGTACATCAAGTCATTGAGGGGTTAAAGTATAATTGGGTGATTTATTTTGCCAATAAAATTATAGAAGTTGTGGAGAAGATTCACCAAATTCCTAACCATAGGTTCCCATGGGCGTATGTTCTGATTACTAATGGTGTTCAATGAAATTAGTGTACTTGAATACACCTTTAGAGAATTGAAATAGTTGTACCTACCTGAGCATAAGTCTCATGTGGAGTGGTACAAGGAATTAACCTACTTTATTTAGATTAATCCATCTTAAAAGCTTAAAATGAAGTCATGGTATGAAGGGATGAAGGAAGCTTTTAGGAATGAGTGGCACATTCTAAAGGACTTGCCTACATAGGTTGGTGATCAAGCCAAGTTTGTTATAAAGCAACACTACTCCCTCATGCACATCAAGATAGCCCTATTTGCATAATTTTATACTTGGATAAAGCTACCTTACTCTTTCACAACATGGTACTTTATGAACTTTGTCAACTAAATAAATGATGTGTAACCAATGACACTTGAAGCTAAACAAATTGAATTGGAGGATCACACTCTTCGCTAGATGTATGGATACCCTATGAAGAAAGCTTATAGAGAAAATATTGAGTTGGACAGAATCAACATAAAGGTGCATCAAACCTTGGTTGGGTATTCCATTCATATGTTTTTCTATATGTTGAAACCAAAAAATAAATCTTTGAGAAGCATGAAGTGCGAGAAAGAGAAAATCACCTCAGTACCACCACCAAAAAGGAAACAAAAGTGTTCTGGGAATGATGCTAGAACAAGCTCTCAGTTAGAACCTTTAAAAAGGCAAAGGACTACCCAAGCACACTAAAAAGAGATTCATCACTAAAGAGGGATTCACCACTAAAGAGGGATCCACCATTAAGTCAAGTGAAAAGCCCAATGCCAACTACACAAATTGAACCTTTGAATCAAGAGATAGAAAGCATAAGGATGGTGATAAGGAAGAGCTAAGATAACTATCAGGAGGGACCTTAGAGATATGTAAAGTTGTACAAGAAGCCACAAAATTAGAAAAGAAACTCTCCATAACATGAGAGGAAGAGACTACCCTTAAGGAGATGCAAATGGAGATTGAAGATCTACTTGGTGAAGAGAGGGATGGATTTGAAGTAGAAGGACTAAATGGCCTTGACATTGGGACACTTCCTAAGAGGAGGACACATATGTCAAGATACTTGAGTAAGATCCCATAAAAGGGAAAGATCTAGTTAACTTTATGATTAGAACAGGAAGGTTTGATGCAACCACCAACCTCTATGCACAATACCAGATAGGCATCCCTAATCAATTATTATATATATATTCCCATGTTGATCAAGAAGATGAATATAATCAAACATAACACAAGATGTCATTCTTCCTTGACATGTACACTCAATAATTCCATTTTGAGATGCCTTCTGATAGTCTTGTATTAGATCCATAATCAATGATGCTACCTATAACTCTTTGTGTATATCTTACCAGTTTAATTCTGTATAGACTAGCATGACACTCGTAAAATTGGCATTTGAAGTCACATAATAGAATTTTATTATAGAGTTTGATGTGTGACAAGATGAATAAAATCATACTAAGGTGGTGGAACTATAAAATAAGGAGGTTACTGCCTGCACCAAACTAGAAGAAGAACTAGCCGAACTAAAGCACCAGTTAGAGGGAGAGATAACTACCAAGGTAAAAACACTAGATATTTGTTAGGCTATTTTGACCCAAGACCCAATGCTTGCAGATAGAGTCCCTTTAGTTAGTGAGGCAATTTAAAAGTTGGAGACCCTCATGGTCCTACTATTGAAATGGTGCAAAGAGTGATCTTGATAAGAGATGAAAAAGTATGGGCAATAAAATAATTTGACAAAATAGTAGGGGTGTGTAAGCATGCCTTGCACAAAGTTGGGGATGTGATTCCCATTCTAAATGGGATTTTTTAGAAGTTGGCACAACCCAATAATTTTTTTAAATCTTGACTTCAATTAGAAGAGCTTCAGTGCCAACAATTGGTTGATACAACCCTCTTAATAAAAGACCACACTAAGTACACAAAGGCATTCAAGGATGTAAAATCGATGGAAAAGATAATAAGCACACATAGACAAGAAGTAAAGTATAATTTGATATCACTCTAAAGACAAATTGTATCTAAGGTTACCATGCTTGAGGGCATTCATAAGGATGCTTCCACATCCTTTGAACATTTGGTTAATAAAGCAAGCGAGCATCCTGACTAATTTAAGGAGACTAAAAAGTTGAAAGAGACCATTTAAGAAATAAAAACTAAGTTGATCAACACCTTGTCACATTGGAAAGGTGTCAATAATTATATCAAATAGGTTGGTCCTAGATTTTTGATAGAAGCCAAAACTAGTGTTTAATTTAGGATATACTAATCGCTTAGTATAGGGTGATGTTGGACCCTAAATTTTGGCTAAGTATTCTGATAGTGGCATAAAAGAATCATGGCATAGGAGAATCATGATGTGGAAGGAGCATGGAAATTTTTTTATACAAGTGTAGAAGACCATGTTATAAGATATCATAGCATGAGAAGACCCAGTCAGAGAGGATGCATAATAAATGGAAAACCTGAGAGTAAAGGGCTTAGAATATCAATAGAAGACTTGGGGAGCATGTGAGAGGCACAATATGGTTAAGGAGAAATTCTTAGGGATGGAACAAACTTAAATCACACATGAGTTTATCACAAACCCACACAAAGATAGACACTTGGAAATGAGTATCTAACACTAAATGAGAATATAGGGGCATAAAGGCTCAGGTCCCAAGGGAACAATGTAGTTGGCTACCACAACTCTTAGTCCATTAGAGATCATTTGTTATTCACTAAAAGTGTCATTATTATTGTAACTACTTGGTCAGGGAGAACTAAGTATAAATACCCCTATTTAGAGCTTTATAATGCTACTGATCATTGCTATATAATGATTGAATGCTATTGATTGTTCCATTGATTTAATCACATATATCATTGTAATATTTCTATTATACTCTACTTTATAGATGAATTATATCACTAAGTTGTAGCATGCACTTGCTATGTAATTTGTGAATCTACTATGAATATAAGGAATAAAATCTATGTTCTCTAAATATTATCAATGTGGAATTTGGATATAATGGTGATGGTCATTTTAATCATGTTTTTTCACTTAATTGAACTTAGGCCCACAACTGTGTATTTCTTTTTATGGTTAGTCATTGAATAAAGTATATGTTCAATCACCAATTTATGACAAGTACACTTTTGCATGATAAAACCCATGGGAACCAGTTTCTTATTGCATGCTTCAGGTGAGCATGCAATAACTCTAAGTCTTGCATGAAATTCTAATGTGCCATCTTATTGGGTCTTAGTCACTCTAGCGTGTGCATATGGAAAGGTTTAGAAAGAAAATTAACCCAACAAAAATCAAGTTGAAGATATACCATATAAAGTGAACATTGAATATTTGAGTGCAAATAATGTAGATCAACCTTATAGAGGATCCCCTTCCATGCTTGATGATGTGATTATTTCCCAGTTTATTTATAATGATATTCTTCATGTTATTTCTTTTAACTATGTTGATCTTCCTTTGCCTTCTCAAAATGTTTTCAATTTTGTTTCTAAAATTATTTATTGTGTTTATTTAATAACATTCCCTTATCCCAACACAGGCCATTTATGCACAAAAAATAGGACACTCCAATTTTACTATAATGGCATATCATCTATACCAAAAAATAGTGAAGCTCACTTGAGGCAAAATAATAAATCACTACAAACACCATTGATATAGAGATAATTGTAAAAATATAAATAATGTGAAATAATAACACATAAACCATAACATTCATCTAACACAACACACATCCATCTCAAATAACATTTATTCTATTTATCAACAATATTTACATATAACGTATAACTCTTGTGTAAATAACCACCATCACAACCATGCTCAAAGGAATTCACTCTACAAAATATGAACAAACATTACATAAGCCTTCACAACTATATCATTCTTCAAACCTTTAGTTGGATTTCCAATTCAATCTTCACCTATAAATGTCCAACATTCAAAGATGCTCAAATGTGTGATATTTAAGGATATCCCAAATGAGAGGCCAAACTCTACATTTGTAGCATTTCCTAGACCTCAATGTACCCTTATTAGTTATTGCGAGATGATATTTTTCACTCACTATAATATCAAATAGTTGTGCAATTAGGTGCTTTAAATTATCTTGGATTTAGCTACTCTAAATAGGTCAAAACTATTGAAATTAAATTTGCATAATATATAACATAAACCACACATTTTTGATTTATTTTACAAATATTAATTGCACTTGCTAAACACAGAAATGACCAAGGGAGGAGGTATTTAGTTGATATTTTGTTTTGTTGTGCTCACTACCTATGCATATTCATATGAAATATTCTAAAATGGCCTAGAGGTTATCCAATTTAGGGGAGTGACTATCAAAATCTACCAAGATGTTGTCGTCGAATGCTTAAACACTTATATAAATTGAATCCAATCCCTATTTGTTAGAACTATTGATATGTAATTTATCGACATGTTCAACTACATATAACTACAACTACCTATAAATATGGTTTTTAGATGTTTATTAGGCTTTAATCATGTGCACAAATTCTCATTTTATCTTCCTTTTCCTCAAAATCCTAGCTTCACTTTCGATAATTGCTTGACCTAGGAAAAGGTGTTAGAAATATGGGTTGGATGGCCCCAAATAACCTCATTGAATGGTTATTCATTGCCTATGGTCTGATACTCAAGAGAGATCAAAATAAACATTATAGACATCTAATTGTTACCACTATTGTGTTAAAATTGCAAATCTGAATGACGTTTTGTAACAATGCACAATCTAAACAAAAATCACTAAAATTCTCTAATTTGTCTACATAGGTCATGTGTAGGTGCCAATTCTTGTCCATTGATCCTTGATTGGGGTAATGAATTTTATGGAATCATTATCTTTTCCTAATTCACTTTGAGTCAAATTATTACCAAACAAAATGACATCCTAGACCACTGAAATCTTCTAATTCAATCGCACATGTCACGTGCATGTGTCAATTCACATCTATAATACCCTAACTAGGGTGTTACCCTATACACAACTAAAAACTTCTTTTGATTTAACTCCAATCAAATTATAATCAATTAAATTGACATTTTTGACCAATTCGATTAAACATGTGACGAGTTTCTAAGAATTATAAAATACTAATTAAAGCCATTAAGTATATCAAAACCAAATTAAGAGGTTAAGTGGAAAATATATGGAAAGTATTGAATATATATTATTGGATATTCATAATTGGAAATATCTGGGCCATGATATCATCCATGACATCATCAAAGGGGTGTCAAGCACAAGGCAATAATGGAGATAGATATCAGGGTTTAAGCACATCCATGCCTCATTAATGCTCACTTGTTCAAAAATATTAATGATGTTGTCCTCTAAAATTGAATAAATCCTTGGCCACACATCTTGATCTCAATATAGATGGTTATTGTTTATTCTCACAATTTCTAGAAAGCTATAAATACATGAGCCATAACCATAAATTTTAAGCTTCAATTGTGCAATTTTATTATGTAGAAATAGTGCTAGAGAAACTTCACTCGCTCCCCCAAATTGACAAATCAAGGAACCAAAGCCATTGGTGAGATAAAAGATGATAAAAGACATGTTACACCACATTCCTAAAGACTTAGAGCACCAAATTTGGGCATAAGAAGGCTTATTGACCATTTTTGAAGGAGAGCCACTATGGGAAGGTATTAATTGTCATACTTTCTTAGTTTCTTGATTTCATTAACACCACCCCTCGAGGGAGTAGGCTTAACATGTTATATTCTCTATGCTTATTATTGGTTTTTTTACCTAATGCATGAAATAACTAAATTTTTAATCCTACTCTACATTTTGGCATGTCCAATGGGATGATGCATCCCACATACCATTTTACCCTTATAATTATGCATTATAACCCTCTTTATGGTTATTTTCTTTTTTTCTTCTATTTTTCACTTTTTTCATCTTCTAGATCAAACAAAAAGATCACCCTATAAACAATGAGGTCATACTAAACATAAGTGAGATCTCGCTATGTAATGATGGGATCTCCCTGAGCAACAACAAGGTCATTCATGCAAACGGTGATATTGACTATTGTGATCTACTTTAGTGTGTTTTTTATAGATCAGTGAGATCATCCTAATTATTAATGATATCAACCTATGGAATGATGAGTTCATCTAATAATCAATGATATCATCCTAGACCAAAATTTATAATAGGATTGCTCTATAGAATGATGATATCACCCTGTGGAATAGCGAGATCGCTCTTAACGATGTCACCTTATAGAATGACAAGATCACTCTACAAAATGATGAGATTTCCCTATGTCAATAATCTAGAGAGTTAAAATAACAAGCTTCAAATTCCTTTGAATATCCTAAACCCTTACTTGACTACTAACACTCTATTTTGTAGGATTAAGACACTTTGCTAGTTTACTTTTTATGACAACAAAGGCAAAGTTCAATCACATTTGAAATCAGGTTTAAAACAAACATTCATGGTAGTTTAGGACTTTTAAGAGTATTTCCTTTTTTTCATTTATTTATTGGTTAAATTAGTTTCAAATTTCTTTGACTTGATTTTTTTGGTAAAATAATCTTAGCACGTATGCTCTCCCCCCATCCCCTTTAGGAAACTTGGGTGACTAAAAGGGATTCACTTATTGCTTTTTTCACTTAGTCCAAAGAATATAAAGAATGTTGTAAAGACACTCCTCAAGATTTGAGTGACTTGGGTGATCCCAAAATGACGTTTAAAGACCTACATTTTTATTTCTTGCATCTTGGCTAGTGGGTTGGATTTCATTACCTCCTCATAAGTTATTTAGGGAAGCATTGACCTAATAATTCATCTCCCAACATTTTTTAAACCCCACTCCATGGTGGGGTATACAAATTGATCTGGTGAATCATTGGGATGCTAGTTTGAGTGGTTAAACTAACTCTATTAGTGATTGTTGCCCTCAGAATAATGGCATAATCTGGACATCACACTACACTAAGTAATCTAATGGATGTAGTGGTTGTAAAAAAGAAAAGAAATTTTTACAACAAGATAATTATCTTAGATCCAAATAATGTGTTATGCCTTAGTGCTAATCACACATATGCGACCATCTAGATCGATTAGAACTTATAGATAAACCCAATTTTCTATAGAGTACTAATGGTATAGGGTGAGTATCCTAAAGTTCCATGTCATCGTATGATTTATTAAGAGAAGAGGGGGTCTAAACAACCCTACTTTTCATGTACATATAAATTTATTAGATTAACAACTTATTTCCTCTCGAGAAGGAGTATATCAATGGAATCCAATGGTATAAATCAACCTTATTAGTTTCTAGGATAGGACCTACACTTTGGTGTTTTCTTGTTCTTGTTTACTTGCATTATTTTTGAGTCTAAAACTATTTGTGTGTGTGTGCCATGCTAAAAACAAGAAATAAACACACAAACACTTGTTAGACACCATATTTTAAATAAAGAGGCATTATGTTGGTTAAATTAATTCAAAACATTTTAGCCTTGTTAAAAAATAAATCAAACCATTTTGTGCTTGTGTTTTCAAAAAGCATCATTACATTGTTTGTTTGGGTCTAGACTATCCATCACTTGTAAATTTAAAGTCCTTTAGTACAAATTTGATTTTATCTTTCTAAATTCTAACCCAAAACATGATTGGTCTATGCTAAAGTCTTACCTACAACTTGGGCTTGGGAGTTTCAATTTTTGTGCTTGGCTTGAGTAACTTGTGTGAAATTTTCTATTTTATTTGAAAGCCTTTTTTCTAGACGTTTCTCATTCTATTCTTTTTTTAATTTAGAATTCACTCATGGTCTAAGTTCTTTGACCATTTGAATTTCTTTTCTATGTGGCACCGTTGTGCTGCCCATTTGTTTTGCGATTTATAATTAAGATTTCTTGTGTTAGTCCATATGTTAAGCTTATTATTTTGCATCCTAATATTATTTATCACTCGAGTCTTATTCTAATTTATTTGGTCATAACCACCATAGTCACAATCATATTTTTATGGTATTAACATACTTCAATATTAGGTTTTCTTGTGCTATCCTACTCCCTAAGTTCCAAGGTTATTCTACCTTTTTATAAATGATCAATTTTTACCAACTAAAGTTGAATATTATTATGACTTATTTATTTTAATTATGTGGTGTCACACCATTCCTTTCTAACTATAGAGTTGAATCCACCTTGTATTTATTTGATCTTAGAATCCAAACACCTTTTAGTGTTTGTAAACCAAAATTTAAAACACTTCATAAACATAGGAAATCATCTTCAAACACGCAAAGGTATAATCATAGTGGGGTTTCTTATGGCCCTCATTATGAGGAAGAGCATTTTTATGAAGGGAAAGAACACTCCATCATGTTTAATGACATCCCACCTATGCTAGGATCTAAACATGATTATTTTGAACACCAACCTATAGAGGATAAAGACAAATCTCTCTTAAAGTTGATAGAATTAGGAGCTATACTTCCACCTAATTTACTAATAGAATAATTGCATACACTTATGCGAGTAGAGGATCAACCATTAGAACAACCTCTTACTCATATCAAAAAATCAAATGTTGATAATTTTAGCAAAGGGAAAGAACCACTTATAGATTCCTCCCAAATAATCAATATCTTGTGACCAAGATCCAAAAAAATTAGTCAATGGTATGTTGATCAACTCATCATAGACCTAACAGATTCTTTAGTTGTGACTTCAATTATTAATACCACTTTTTGGAGCAAGAACCACCATTAGACCAAATGCAACAAGCCCTAGTCAATCCTACATCTAATGAGGACATTGTGGCTTCTCCTAAATAAAATAAAATCATATATAATTTGCACTAAGTTCCATTTGATATAGATTATACTTTCTTTAACAATGAATAGACTCTTGCCTAGTTGTAACAACATGTTACTAAAGACTTGTCATAGATTGGGGGTATTTTATAAAACACTTTAGCGAGTTCTTCTCAAACACAATAAATTTCCATTACAAACCAATAACGATAATTCCCTTTGGTAAATAAAAAACAATTACCCCAAAACCATCATATTTCCTATAGTTCACAACAACAAATTTTTGGGAATCAATACAAGCATTTAGGAATTAAAAACAAAATCTATTGAACCAACAACATCAAACCTATTCACATCCAAGGATAAACCAAAATCAAAATTTTGGGCAAAGGGTTCATATCCATAATATGACCATGTAGGGGGGTAAATTCCTACCCAAAAAAACTATATTCTAACAACAAATGCACTAAACATGCAAGAGTGGAATTTAATGAAATAAATAGTCATGAGGCTTGAAATAGGCAATCTGATCAAGAAATACAAGTTCAACAAGATATGTCCTTATCCATTTGACTTGATCATTCTTTATGTATCCTTACCACCTCATTTTGAGGCACCCAAGTTTGATAAATACAAAGGGAAGGGTGACCCTAGAGAACATATTTAATCCTTCTTCATGTTATGCCAAGAGGTAGCCTACAACAACATTTAGTTGCTCTACTTGTTTCCACAGAACTTGGATGGATAAGCATTAGATTGAATCCTAAAACTACGCAAAGGATCAATGATAAATTTTAATGATTTGTCATAAAAATTTGTTAACCATTTCTCTTATAACATTAAGCATGAGTTGACAGTGGTTGAATTATGTAAAATAAGACAAGAGATGGAGAAAGCTTCATGACATACCTATAATGGTGGAGAGTACTAGCTGGTCATTTTTGACATGATCTTATAAACATGCAACTAGTTGATATTTTTTCACATAACCTACACCCCAAGGTATCCCATAATCTGAGACTCGCTTGTGCCAACACATTCAAGGAAATATTTGAGAAGGTGTGCAAATCAAGAAAGCACTTATCACCAAGGGACTAGTGGAAATATATTCAAGCTAATACTATGGAGAAACCTAAGGTTTTTAATAAGAATAATAACATGGTGGGTGATGGATTAATTGAGTCATGATATGTGCAAATAGTGCAGGATCCATTGGTTAAAAATATATAACCTAATCCACCACCTACTTTGAAAAGATCTCCTCCACATAGAGTATTCAATAAATATAGACCATTCAACAAAATAAGAGAGCCTATTGAGGTAGTATTCCATAAGCTATAAGTAGCCAATTTGATCATATGGCCTATACCAAAACCATTTCCTGAAGATCAACCCAATCTTGACTGGTATCGGGAATGAGTTTTACAATTTTCATCAAGTCATTGGCCATGCCATTTATTGATGTGTACAATTGAGGCATCTCATTTAGGAATTGATTGAGATTGGATAAATTGAAGTAAAATAAACAACATAAAACACCAATTAGGTTATGGGAATTTATAAATACCTATTTCCCAATCACAATCAACAACATCAATTGAATAATTAGAACCAAGGACAAGGTCAATGTTATCAAGGATAAGGTCAGAAACAAAATAAACATGATTATAATTAGGATCATGATCATGATACCCAAGCTAATAACCTAGGCTATAATACTATGTTGTATGATTATAATAACATCATGGGGCACATTTTAGTAATTGCTTCACTACCATTATAATCAAAACCTATATACTATCCAAAGCTTCTCAAAGCATCAATCCCTCTATTTTTGGGTTGTCATCCTCTTCTTCAAGTAAAGTTGTACCACATTCAAGAAATTATATTGCACTTTGGTCTATATGGGTTATTATTTCTATACCATCACCCATTTCTTGTAATTATAATAACTCCCTGCTAACTTGAAATTATGCAATCACAACTAAAAACTCATGAGTTACCCTTCAAGGCCCTTTGCCTTATTCTAATACCAAGTCAAATTTGAACTTTGTACCTTCCACTCCTAAAATTAACCTTGTACCAATTAAGACCAAACCTTCTCTTCCACCTACTAAGAAACCATACAGTGTCAGGACCAACTAAGCAAAACATATGCACAAATGTCTATCCTAGATCTCTTAAACATATCAAAAGTTCATAGGACTATACTAAATTATTTACTTTAATAGTCCACTATTCCCAAAGACATTAAACCTAACCAATTACAAACACTTGTGGGACATTTATCTCCAATCCAATAACTTACCTTTGATCATTGAGATATGTCTTCCCTTGGTCCTAGCCATAATAATCCCTTGTATATCAAGGTCATTATTTATCATCACAAAATTAAGTGAGTTATTATAGATAATGGTTAGGGATAAATATAGTGTCATTGAAATTAGTACAATGGTTGGGATATACTGCCAAATACATGCAACCAAAAATAATCACAATCAACGTGTATGATAATGCTGAAAGAGAGTCTTCAGGGACTGTTTACTTACCAATCATTGTTGGGATTGTAACCCATGATACCCTGTGCCATGTCATGAACATTTAATTACCTTATATATACTTCTTGGTCATCCTTGGATCCATGAGGCATGAACTATCCCTTTTACCCTGCATCAATGCCTCAAGTTACCCCATTTGGGAATCAAGGTCACTATTTATGTTGATATGTAGGCATACCAATATTATAAACATTTAGAGGCTAAATACCAAAAATATAACTATTTCCCTGGTTCTAAATTTGCATCCAAGAAAAATAAAACAATAATTTTTAAACCACCTAGATCTAATTATATTAACCCTAGTGATCTTGTTTCCACTTCGACCGATCCCTTTCTTATAGCCTTTACAAACCATCTTACTGTTGAGGACACTGACATTTTCACATACTGTCTGAAAGATTCATTTCATATTGTATAGTTTCCCAAATATACCAAGTCCTAGGGAAGACCCAAACCTTCTGAAAGCCCTTGTAGGCTTATCATGATTTGGTAGGAAAAAATACACAAAAGTAACTAATGGTATTTGTACTAGCCACTTCACCAAATCAAGATCAGGAGGCCTTTATCAAAGGATATTAGTTATATGTTGATGACCTTACCAATTATTTTTGGATTCCTAAGTACACTTTCCATAATTGAGTTATCGATAGTTTGGACTATGCAAATAAAGGCCTAGGGCCATGTGAGTAAGGTATTCTTAAACCTCCATCTATTAGAAAACGTACTATGAACTAAGGTCTTAGATTTATACCACTTGAGGGTGACCTCATGTATTTTGAAAGTGATTCCTCTTTGTTGACTAATGAAAAAACTCTTTACAATGACATAATATCCCATTATAATGCTTATGATAAGTTAGCTGATACTGACCTATTTGATTCCAATTTCATTATGACTATCACAACTCATTACCCACTTACCCTTTTCTAGCTTGACCTTATTGATTGGGACCAAAAAATTTCTATTATACCTCTAGATGAGTTTTAAAATGAGGAATCCATTGCAAAGTATATAGACCTTAGAGATGGTTTATCATTTGGTGATCACAAACAAGGCTTCAAATTCTCATTGGATACTGACACCTATTTTGGAGAGCAAACAAACTTCTTTGGTCATACAAAAGATAAAGATTCAATAACTTTGGGTGAAAACCTCTCTGAGGTGCTTATTGGTAAGGGAAATAGTAAAGATAAAGATAAGCCCTTGAGTGGAAACTTGTTTCAAGCACTCTTGGATGGGGAAGTTTTCTCACCTCTATAGGAAGTACAATGTTTACCAAGTCCAAGATTTATAGCCACTTCCAACATTACTTCTAAATAACATTAACCCTTTGAGTATCTTGCTTCTAAATTTCTTGAGAAATTTGTCAATTGGCCATTACCAAAACTGGCAGACTCAAATTAATCTCATTATGATGAGCTTTGGGACTCATAACTAATGACTAAAGAAGAGGACTAGTATCAAACATTACCTACTATTCTAGAAGATGGTTCCACACTCTTTGTAAAGAATAAAACTGAGGTAAATCTTAGAACCTATGAAGATCCTAAGATTTTTTATCTAGGTGCATCCCTCACCAACAAAGAATGTGATTGTATTATCACTATTCTAAGGGATTTTATTGATATATTCACATCGGCTTACTCAGACATTCCAGGGTTGGACCCTACCTTAGTCATGCATTGACTTGTATTATATCTATATGCTAAGCTAGTCAAGCAAAAATTATGGAAAATGTATCCATGCATAGCCATATTAGTGAAAAAGGAGCTAGATAAATTATTGGGAGTTGGTTTCATAAGACCACTAGACTACTTTGAATGGATATCAAATATAGTCCTAGTTAGTAAAAAGCAAAGGGCATATGCATTTGTATTAATTTTTGATATATCAACAAAGCATGTCCTAAGGATGATTTCCCTCTACCCAAAATCAACATGATTGTTGAATCAACTATAGGGTATAAGATGTTGTGCCTCATAGATGGATTTTATAGATACAACTAGATCATGATAGCCCTAGAGGACCAGTATAAGACTGCATTCACCAAACTGTGGAGAACATTCTATTACCAAGTCATGCCTTTTGTCTTGAAGAATGCTAGTGCCACTTATCAACATACCATGACTATCATCTTCCATGACATGATGTAAAATATAGTTGAGGATTATCTTGATGACATCTTAGTAAAATCAAGAACCTGTGCTAAACATCTTGATATTCTATGAAGAATTTTTGAGAGACTTCATGAATATAAGGTTCATCTTAATCATAAGAAGTGTATCTTTGGAATTACTTTGGGAAATTGATAGGATCAATTATATCACAAAAGGGGATCAATGTGGATATTAAAGGTCAAATCCATCATGGAAATGCCTCCACCTTCCAATCTAAATTAACTCTGTTGCTTATAGGGTAAAATTCAAACCATTCACAAGTTCATATCATAGCTAGCAAACAAGTGTCATCCTTTTATGCACCTATTAAATAAAGGAGTCACATTTTAGTGGGATATTGAATGTCAGCAAGCATTTGTAAAACTAAAGACATTCCTAGATAACCTTTTAATATTAAGACTGCCAACACCTGGCCAACGATTACTTCTTTATATATCAACAACAAAACATGCACTGGGGGCACTCTTTGCCCAACGTGATGACCAAGGTAAAGAACATGCAATATAATATCTAAGCAAGACACTTTTAACATATGAGCATAATTATTCACCCATTGAAAAGGCTTGTTTGGTAATGGTGTTTGCTTCCCAAATGTTGTAACACTAAATGTTGAATATAAAACTATTGTCATTGCTAAGGTAGACCCTCTCAACTATTTCTTGTCTAAAGTAATTATTACAAGCCACATGGCTAAATGGTTTATGCTATTCATTGATTTTTATGTTTAGTACTAAAATCATAAATCTATTAAAGGGTAGGTCATCCTAGATCAACTTGTTAAAGCTCTTATCATATATACTCAACCACTCACATTTGATTTTCCAGATGAATCTATCATGACAATAGAGGAAGTGACTCTTGAACCTAAACATTAGAAATTATATTTTGATGGATCATTCACATCTCATGGATTTGGAGCTAGAATTTTAATGGTTACACCATAAGGGGACCTTATCCCCAAGGCATCTCATATTAGCTTCAACTGTACTAACAACATGGCTGAGTATGAAGCCCTTATTACCAAACTTTGTCTTGTAATAGAATGGGATATATGGTAGTTCATGGTTTATGATGACTCTCAGTTAATCATTAATCTAACTAAAAATAGCATGAGAATAGAGATAAAAAGCTTGTACCCTACAAGAACATTATGGACAATATCAAATCACATTTTAGGTCACTATAATTTTAGTAGGTACCACAGGCTAATAATTGATCAACTGATGTAATGGCCAAAATTTGGTCCATACTACAAGTTTCCAATGATGTCAAATAGTATCAGTTTTTCATCAAAAACCTTCTATAGCCTACTCATATATTATCAAATTTAGAGAGGGTTTGTATTATTGCTGGTCCCAATATCCCAAATGAACCTCCTTGGTATCGAGACATTTATAACTATTTTCATGACCAAGTTCTTCCTCTTGACCTTTCCAAAAATAACCAAAAAATATTCTTTCATCACCTAGACTATTATACCCTCCTTGGAAACATGATTTATCATATGGGTTATGTTGGAATGCTTTTTTTATTTATCTTTAGAAGAATCAATGTTAGCATTTAAAGAGGTCCACAAAGGACTGTGTGGGGCCCACACCAACAGTGTAGTCATAGCCAAGAAACTCTAAATAACATGATACTATTGGCCTAAGATGGAGATAGATGCTTGTAATTACATCAAGAAGTATGTTACTTTCTAACAACATGGTAATTCGATACACGCACCTTCCTTATTGTTATAGTTGATTATTACACTATGGTCATTTTCTACATGGGGTCTCAATCTCTTCAGAAAAATAGACCATCTTCTGATGGTCACAAACACATTCGTACCACATAGATTAGTTTACTAAGTGGATTAAGGCAATTCTTCTCAGTTACGTAATTGAAAAGCAAATAGCCAAGTTTATCCATTACTATAACATCTTTCGTTATGGTATCCTTTTTTGAATTATATCCAATAATTATAGTTCATTTGTGAATAAAGATGTTAAATCACTCTATACCCTATTCAAAATTAAACATAAGAAGTCAAAAACATATAAATCATAAGGCAAAGGTCAATTTGAGGCATCCAAAAAAACCATTATCATAATCTTTAAGAAGATTGTCAATGATGCTAGCCATAATTGACACTTAAAAATATTTCCCATGCTTTGGGCTTTTTGTACTAGTCATCATACCCTTACATGAGCCACTCCATATACCATGGTATTTTGCAAAAAATCTATTATCCTAGCTGAGGTCGAGCTACCTTCATTACATGTATCTTTGTAGCACATTATTGATGACAAAGACTATAAAGTTTCTAGGTTGCAAGAACTAGAACTTCTTGATGGCAAGCATTTAGCTACCCTAGATAATTTAAGAGCATATCAGAATAAATTACATTGAAACCATAACAAACATATTCTCCATTATGAATTTGAATTTGGTAGCTTGGTCTTAAAAGAGAATCAAAAGAACACCAATGTTGAATGCAAGAATAAGGGTATGTTTCAACCCAATTGGTTGGCCCATACGTAGTTACAATAAACTATGGTTCAAGGGCATACCAAATGGCTACTCCAATAGGCAAAGAGCTACCAAAATTAATGAACATTGTACATCTAAAATGTTTATATGATCAATAAACTTTTTAAACTATTATCTATAAGACCCCTTACTTGGGGGCACCCTATGCCAAAATTGCTTATTTTTCTATCATACTTGTAACCTAGACTATTGTAACCCTAGACCATTGTAACCTAAACCATTATACCCTAGACCATTGTAACCTAGATCATTTCTACTTCATTGTACCCCGACCAATCTTATTCTCAATTGGATTGTTTTAATTTTGTATCCAATACCAATTATGATCTTGATTATGATTCACCAACATTCTATACACCTTCAGGGATCATTCTATGAGATAGTCTCACTTAATCAGTATCCACATAATATTTTGGTAGACAAGTGTACTAGATTATGTCAACACATAATTTTTCCCTACTGGATGGTTATTTGGGACTTTTTTCACACAGATAACTTCTCTATTCTTCTTTTATTGTTGCTTGATATTTACCACTACTTCAATATGGTAATTGTGCCAGATCGTTACAATCAGTTTAGATATCATTTGAACTCTTACATGTGGAAGTGCATATCCTTATCTAAGTGGTTCCCTGTACCTTTGCTTATATTGCATTTTTATTGATTATCCCAAAAACACAAAAATATTATAAAAATAATAAAATGAAAGACCAAATACATTTTTAGTTTTGATCTTGAATGCTCTCACTATTTTATGAGTAACGTAAGCCACACTCTCACCATTTTATGAGTTGAACTATTTGGTATCTCATAATTCTCAATTTAGTTGAGATGCTTATAAAATTCTAAAAACATTGGCAATAGATCTAAAAAATCTTAAAAATTCACAAAATCATGAAAATTGGCTTAAAATTTCCATGCAAAATATAAAGCCATCAAATTTTTTGGGACGGGCCATCTTTTTTGTTCACTTTATTTATAGACTATCTTGGTATTTTTCCTCCCATTTATAGAAGAACTACATCAACCTAATTTCTTTATGAACTATGTAGGCAACACTTGGATACATAGGGTATCTCGAGTTAGCTCGTTCATACCTTCTCTTCTTTTTTGACCACTTATTTGCCTTAAGGATCTTGGGGCTCTTATACTCTTTCAAAAGTAACCACTTATCCTTTAGTTTCCTCATCCTTAATGGTCTTAGTTGTATGCTCTTATCATTTTATGAGTCACCATTGTGTGCACTATTCATTTAAAGTAGATGCATTACTTCACCCTTGGATTTTCTTATGCTCTCATTATTTTACGAGACAATTCCCATTATTTTTTGCACCACAATCATGTTTCCTTATCATCAATTTTTTTCTATCCCATATCTTGGGAGAACTAAATTTGGCTTGAAGTTCATGTTAGATCTTACATCCATATAACTATGTAGGTAGCATCCAATTGCCTCATGCATCTGGAGCTAACTAGGATACCCCTTCTTTTTATTCTATCCCCCCCTATTTTGTTTGTTTGATTTCATTGTCTCTTATAGCCTAGGGGTAATGTTTGTTATCTTGTTTGTGTCGATATTTCCCTATAACCTAGGGGAAACTTACACTCATTATTTATATGTCATTGTATTGATGTCATTATCACCTAACTTAGGGGTCACCTGGTCATGAGCACAATGCCTATATTACACATAAACCAATAATTTATTTTATATTTGTACTAGCATTGTGATTAACCATTGTTGCTCTTTTGCCTTTGTCTATTTAGAATAATTTGCTTACTACACTTTTCTTTGCTTTGAATTTTTTAGTTGTTTTTGATTACTTTGTCTGTTTATTTTTGTTTATTAGGGTTTTGTTGTTCATTTGTTTATTTTTATTAGTGTTTTGTTGTGTCTTTATTATTATTATATTTTGTCTTACTATTTTGTGTTTTTGTGTATTTATTTATTTATTGGGTTGTTTGCTTGTTTTAGAGTGTTGTGTTTGAATACATATTATAAACCTTTTGATTCTAGCCTTAACTTGGGCTTGCATTGTTTACATTTGTATTTGAATTATTGTATTTCTTCTTTATTTTTAAGTACACCTTGTTAATGCATGGGTCTTGATTATTCATATCTTGATTTCAGGTTATTTACAATTTATCCTTGCTTGGTTTTTATTGTTTGTTTGTGTTTTAGTACAGTCTTGTTCCTGCTTAAGTCTTGATAATTCATATCCTGATTTTAAGATTGGTTATATTTTTGTATTTAACACTTATTTTTATATTTTTATTTATTATTATTTTATTTAAATGTAAATAGTTATAACTTTGGTTTTGGTATTTTTTATCATTATCTTTAGATTTAAATATTCACATTTGAACTAGTCCATTCGCACATGAAATATAATGTTATTATTGGTTATTCATACTCATGATGCATAATTTCAATTTACCAAAGTAAACATCAAGTGATAAAAAGTCCAAGAGTCCATGTGGTACTAAAGAACATCTCTGAAATCACTATCTTACATATCCACTACCTAAACATGATATCATAAACACAAAAAGAGACAAGAATTTAAAACAAACAAGACTCTATATGTAGGATGTGCATCTCTTAGCATGCACATTAGTCATACTAATTATTTATATGATTATTTTAGTATGTAAATCTCCTAAATTATCCTCTAGCATCTAGTCATACAGAAAACAAAATAATAAATACATCAACATCCATATGTTAACTAAGGAAGTGCATCTCTTAACACTAGCCTATACCATCATATCATAATAAGAGCAAAATTAATCTAAACATCACGAGACACAAAGAATATTAATATACCATGTACACGTATCTATGAGCCAAAAAAATGAATGTCATATATATATATACATATACATATATCTCAAAATAATGTTTTATACATTGAGAGAATATATATATATATATATATATATATATATATATATATATATATATATATATATATATATCTCATATACAAAATGGAGCTACAAATTGAGCTCTAATCTTGGTTATCCCTTGAGGGACTCTGCTAAAAACTCTAGCCCATTCTTGATGCTAGGATGGTGGTAAATGTGGTAGTGGTGGACCCATCACTACCCACTAAGAGGCTGATTGTGCAACTAACCACTCTGACTTTATAGAGTGTCTAAACCTAGAGGTCTTATAGGTCCACTAGGATCTTAAATAATCTCTATAGGATGGAGCTTTCCTCTCTATTGGGACTGCTACCTCATATAATCTATGGTTTTATAAAATATTGTCCTTAGTACATAAGACATCATACTTCACATGTAAGGCATCATCTTTGGTTAAAATCACATCAACTAAGTTTTTAGCTTAAATACCATCTATGCTAACTCATCAAGCCTCATCTTGATACTCAACAAACTTTTATACTTGAGATATCAGCTACTCCCCATTAACCTGAGCTCTATCCCACTCACTAGTCACTATCCAAAGCTCCACATTATGGGTGCCAACTGAGCTTGTACCTTTTATTATCGAGGTCACCTATCCTCTCAATGTAGTAATTTTGGCATCCATGGCCATAATGATCCCCTATAACTAGGTCATCTCATCTTGTGCATTGACCAACTATGTATGCAATCTAGCTATAGTACTCTATAGGCCTATAATATCTGATAATCACGTAGTAATCTCCATTTATATCCTACTAATCAAAGCCTAGTCTTTTGTAGACTTACTTATGCCAGAGGGCCCTACCCAAAAAAACTAATACTTGAACTTGTACCCATATCAGAGGTCCCTGCCTCCCTTATCCTTGTCATGTGGCCCTCATCACCACCTAGTTCCTCACCCATGTCTATATCTTGCCCATTTACTACCTCAACCATCTCAATATCCCTTGGAGGGTCCTATTACACTTGGGCATGAACCCACTATAATGGGAAGGCCTATGGAATGGCTAGTTAAACTGGTACTTGAGTCTATCCCTATATTAGGGCCTAACCCCCATCTTACCTTTGTCTCACCCATCTCTAATGTAAGACTAGCTAATGTATCCATGGTCTAGTCAATCAAATGGGTTGATCATCATCCCACCATGCTGTATAGGCATCTATCATGCTATCATCTACCACACCCCCTACATAATCCCATAGTATATGTTAGACTCTACCATAATCTATGACAACTTGGTCTTTAAGTACTGGGATCCCCCACTCTTTGATCTCTTGGGTCACATGAGCGAAGTAGTGTGGAGCCTTTGGAATATCTTGCTAAAATTTGAACTACCTCTACACTCGATCTAGTATATATCACTCTAATAAATTTACAATGGATTATGATATAACAAGGTGTAATCATGAAGCTGATGATGAATATGTCCTCAATTCAATACCATTGTGTTGCCAGATATGACCACTAGATAAAGTCCTCATCGACCATCTCATCTATAGTCTGTCTATAAGAAGGTAGGTCCCAATGGTGGCTTCATAGACATGGACCTATAAGATACCACCTAAAGAAACTAAATCCTCTAGTCCTCACTTATATCTTAGATCCACTAGTCACTCAATCACTATATGCTCTCAAGCCTAGACCTAGAGTAGTGTACTATGGCTGATATTCCACCCTCTATGATAAGCTATCATATACAAGTCTTGATAAAGTTGGTTTAGAATGATGGGCCCCATGAAAATCATGTTGAGTGATCGTACATCTCTTATATCACTCTAATTACCAATAGGGAAGAACCATTCACTATTTTTGGATAGCAAAAGGCTACTAACAAGAGACATCAAAATGAATACCTTTGGGGGAACTATCCCCTATGTTATACCAATACCAATGTTGGATTCCCTGCTCCCATTACTACTACTCCATTATTTGGAGGCTAAGCTAGGTCCTCTAATGCATCAATATCTATGGTCCCCTTAAATACCTCTAGATTTTTCACACCAATCAAATCCTCTAGCATAATGAGTTGGCCTACCAACATCTAAGTAATCTTCTAACCCTGCATCAATAGTCATAATATCTGGTGCACATCCTCTAGAGTCACTATGGCCTCCCTAGTCAAAGAATGAAATGTAGATGTCTTAAAGTGCCATATCTCTATGAGTGTTGATAGATAGGATCAATCTACATAAATCACTGGTAGATGAGCCAGGTGATATAACTCCATCACCTCTAGTAGGCTCACAAGTTCATCAGTATAAATTCCCTATCATCGTAAAACTTAGGATCATCACTTGTACACTATAATCACCCTGACATGTTCCTACAAGTCAACACATAAGGAACTAGGTCAATGATTTTTCCTCTAATTCATCAAGTTTACATAAGTTCTTCTAATTTTGGGCTTAGACTAATCTTCTATTAGTCACGTTTTCTCTTTTTCTATTTTATTTTTGTCCTTAAGGCATCCTTGCCATTTTCTCAATGGCCTCACTATTTTTTAGGGTGATCTCACCATTCCATAAATCAACCTCATCATTTTCCATCATGGGTTTATGAATTCATTGATCTATAGGTAATTATTATCGTTTGATAGGGCAACCCTGCTATTCATAGTTATATTGCCATTTGACTTGGCATTTCTATAATTTGATCGATGATTTATGCTAAAATTGGCAAAGTCACCTATTTGGTGGCAACCTCATCATTTTAACCCACAACCATGCTAAAGAGCCAATAATAACACCATTATTGATAGTAAAATCACCATTGTCAAGGGTGACCTTACTATTTGTAAAGTTATACAAATAGTGGGATCATCAAACCTACTACTTTTATCTAACATTAAATGCATTAAATACAAAAATTAAAAACTAGAAAAGGTACCTACCAATGCTCTACTCCCTAGTGGTCATTAATACTCTCAGATATGTTTTTTAAGGTGTTGGTGGTATAAGATGTTTTCCATTTTACTTAGCTCTCTCATGCATAAATATCAGAGCTCAAATTTGTAATAGTAGAGGGTAAAAATGAATGATTTTTAGCCCCTAAGAGTAAAATTCTAGTTAAATTTTCAAAAAAATTCACCTCTACTCCTGTAACTAACCCATTTATCTTCTTAGGTGCTCATTTTAGCCCCATTTATCTATTTTTGAACCATTTTCTCCTAATTGATCCAATTTTAGCCTCATGTATTGAATTACATGATTTTTTTTATTTTGATCAAGGGCTAACCCATCAAATATTAAAATTTTAATGTCATTCCCTTGAGGAGGCATCATAGGCTACCAAAATGCTATTTGGGGAATTTTTCGTAACCCTATTTCTTCATGACTCATGCAAAATTTAGCAAAAAGCAAAAATGAATTTATTTCTTCTAATTATAATCATTTTAAATAACCTTATTATTTTTTGAAAATCCATTGCTTTAACCAAATGTCTCATCATGCCTTCTCAAATAAGGGAAAAATGTAGACATCTAATTCTTACCATTATTGTGATAAAATTACAAATTTGAATGATATTCTACAAAAAAGCATAATTTAGACCAAAATAACTAAAATAATCTAATTCATCCACACGTATCATGTATAGGTGCTGATTCTTGTACATTGATCCCTAATTAGGACAATGCATTTTACATAATCATTGTATTTTCTTAATTTACTTTGAGTCAAATTGTAACCAAACAATATGATGTCCTAGACCACTAAAATCTTCTAATTTGGCTACACACATCATGTTCATATGTCAATTCACATCTATAATAACCCTGAATGGGGTATTACCCTATATGCAATTGATACCTTATTTTGATTCAACTCTAGTCAATTTATGATCAAGTAAATTGACATTTTTTACTAGTTTAATTAAACATGCTACCAATTTCCAAGAATTACAAAATACTAATTAAAGCCATTAAGCAAATCACAACCAAATTAAGAGCTTAAGTGGAAAATACATGGAAAGTATTGAATATCTATTATTGGAAATTCATAATTGGAAATATCTAAGGCATTATATCATTCATGACATCATCAAAGGGGTGTCAATAACAAAGCATTCATGGAGATAAATATCAAGTTTTAAGCCCACCCATACCTCATTAATGCTCACTTGTTCCAAAATATTAATGGCTTTGTCCTCCAAAATTGAATCAATCCTTAACCACACATCTTGATCTCAAGATGGATGGTCACAGTTGATTCTCAACATTTATGAAAAGATATAATATATGAGCCATGACCATAAATTTTAAGCTTCAGTTGTGTAATGTTATTATGCAGAAATAGTGTTATAGTAGCTTCACTCATTTCCCTAAATTGAAAAATCAAAGAACCAAATCCATTAGTGAACTAAGATATGATGGAGGCACACACTACACCACATTAACAAAGACTTAGAGCAGCAAATATGGGTATAATAATGTTTATTGACCATTTTTGAAGGAGAGACACTATAGGAAGGTATTGCTTCTCATACTTTCTTAGTTTATTGATTTCATTAACATTGACCCTTGAGGGAGTAGGATTAACATGATATATTCTCTATTCTTATTATTGGTTTAATTTACTAATGCATGAACTAACTTGCTTTGTGATCCTGCTCTACATAGATTTATCCAACCTACGTGTAGTGCTTAATGGTGTTCCACTATAATGCAATGCAATTGTTTAGCTTGTGACACTTGAAAACATGCAACTTTGACCTTGTTTTAGTGTCCATATTTGAATTTTATGACTATTTCTTTTAGGTTTTTTATATATTTGGGTGCATTTGGATAGTGTCTCAAGGATTTACAAATAGATCTCTCGATGTACAAGTGGTTTTCAATGTAAGCTTCAAGTAGTGACCAAATGAAAAAGACATTAGGTTTTTATTGTATATATAGATGACTTTTTGGAATTTACACCATAAATAACATTTGAAACATGCATAGGTAAACCTAAGTGAGATATTTAATTTTGAAAAATATTTTTTGAAAGCTCTAGGACATTGTCAGCAAAGGTAGATACTACCAGTAACTACTATCATCTAAATACTACGAACGTTATCTAGAAAAGCAAAATCAATGATTTGGAAATGGTAATAGTTTTGTTTAATATTTTAAATAATTTTGACACAAAATATATAGATCCTAATTATTAATGACAACAAATTAGGTCATGTAAGTTCATATATATGCAAATGGATATGGAAAAGTATGTACAAGAGTCATATGTGTACACACAAGTTGTGTATGTCAAATATAGGTTAAAAATAATGTTATTGAGTGTCTAATACCTAATTTAGTTGTCTATTTTTCCCCTCTTTTAGTTTAGTATGTAAAATATGATATTAAGAGGATAATAAATAAATTTGGTCTCTATCTTTAATCACATTTGATGTTAATAGGTTCCCTAAATATCTAGCTTTTTCCATGCAAAACCTACAAGGATACATGTAGAAATCAATATTTTCTCATGATAGAAAATTCAAATCCTCTATTGAACTCAATTAGATAAGGCCATAGAGTGACTAGGCTCTGAGGAGATCCACTATTAAAATAATAGGTTGAGATGATAAATGCCTCAACCCCCATTAGAGATAGCGAAGTGATAGAACTTAAGAACCACAAAAAATCAACTACACTACTCAAAATATCATCATAACTCTTTTTGGTGGAACCCTAAAATTGGTTCGTATGTAGATTTGAAACTCTGAATCAACTGTTACATATCAATTTTTATATCCAAATAACTTACATAGTACCATTGATCCCCAACATAGAAACAAAAAAGTGTATACATGAACAACATCCATGTCCAAAATGTAATATATTTATACCTTAATGCGATATATAATGTCATACTATGTATGTTAATTTACTCAATCTTATAAATCTAAAAACGTACTCAATATAATCCATGTAACATGTCCCATCATGTCATGTAATCTATCAATATATCATATAATATCTATCAATCTAATAAAACTAATAAATTTGATAAATATGATCATATGCTTAATGTGATAATATGACCCAATGTGATGATTTGACACAATGTGATAATCTACTCAATCTAATTTGTGTAAGATATCAACTATTCCTCATAATCATGTAGAATTCCCCATATATCCATGAAATATACCTCAATCTATCCCATAATCTAAAGCAAAATTTAAATCATTTGTCTATTGAGGCCTGAATCTATAGGACAAGCCCACTAGTATGCCTCCCTTTTGAGGTGAGGGCTGAACCCTACAAATCACTCATCTCAAAAAAAAAAAAGCTATATGCAGCATGTTAAATATAAATATTTAATCATGTAAATCATGTGTGTTAACATGATTAGATATGTCATATAAATATTTGATCATTAACACCCATATGAAACATGTAACCCAAGGAACATAAGTTTCATGTATAAAAATTAGGCACATAGTAATAATCATCACAGTTGCAATCACCCAATAAAAAACCATGACAAAGATGCATGATATAAATCATTGCATCACACACAATAGAAAATATGTTTGATAACAATCATGACACTACAAGCTTAACAACCATCATAAAAACACATACATATGCACACAATGTTATGCCCATGGCCTATAGAACAATTTGTACATGACTTGAATCTAACTTGACATAGATTTCATGGTCATGACATAGATAAAAGGATCCTAGACATAACTAATACATGACATGGCACCACACAATCAATGCACTCATATAATCATAGAATAAAACACACAATGTAACACCCATCAATGGTCATGAAATATAAAAATTATCAATGATTAAACCATGTAACATGCAATGTAATGCACAATAATAATCACATGTTACATATTTAGTGATTGCACCATGTAATAATCATCAACATTGAATACACGTAGAATAAGCAATGCTAGTCTACACACTCAATCCATGTCATCATCTACCATAACAAAGTAAAATATCCACATAATATGGCACCTTAAAGTGTATACATAAGATAAAGTCATGCTTAATTAGTCTAATCATGTTAATATTATCAATGGAATGATCATAAAAAGCTATAGCCTATAAAGTGTATGAAGATGCCCCTAGTGTAGGAATGCCCTCAATGTAAAAAGGTAGACCCTTGGTGTAAGAAACATCTTGCACTTAAATTTTCATGTATCATATGTATCATGTATGTCATGTATCCCACTCAGGTATACCATGAAAATTATGTGCATATAAAATAGATATGTAATCTACCATATTGTGTAAATGCCTTTTTTTAATTAAATAAATCTTATTAAGTGATTTAAAATATTGAAATAGAATAAAAATTTGATAATGAAATATAATATGCTACAAAATTTTATAGAATTAGAAACTTTCTAAAAAAATTGAAAGAGGCCGAGGATGTGAAAAACTCCCTAAAATAGATTGTATGCTAATTGTGCATGCTAATAGAGACTATAAATTACTTAGAAAAAGATATAAATAATGTCGTGTCCAAAATCAAAATTGTAACATGTGTTAGGATAAATCCATAAGAGGCAGATAAGGTCATAGTGCATATGTGTTTTTTGACCATGGTCGTGTCCTAGTTGAGTTTGTACCTAATTTATTAATTTAGTTTTGTGTGATTGTTTCTTAGAATTTATTAGTTTTGCACATGACCCAAATAGACGCACTTAAGACATTTTTCTCCACTTTATTCTAGTGATGAAACAAAGTAAAATTACTAGAGTAACATAGAATAAAATTTGAGTGTGTCTACACACTTTATATTTGAATTACAAGCTTGATCGTGTAAGAGACCTTAATGTGAAACTTGTAACAATGTCACTAAAAGTAGTTATTATATATATTTAAAAGTTGAAATTTGAAATTTCTAAAAAAGAGCTAGTAAAGTATACACTTTAAAGAGTATGAAATCTAATTACTATGTAATTTAGAATTATAGAAGTGTTTTCCCCTTTGTTGAGTTAATTTAGATAAATGTTGAACATGTGGTGAATTGAAAGTGAACAAGTATCAATTTGAAAACCATTGAATTCTCTTGAGTTAGAAAGATTATATGATCCATCTCTTATTTGAATATGTAAAATACTCTATAAAGTAAATTGAAGGGGTGAAACCACCAAATGTGGGATGCTACATCTTGAAAAAGTGAAACCATAGATGTTAAGTATCACTAAACTCTAATATGACCCATTTGAAACATGAAGATGAATCACACTGTTATAGACAAATCTAGATTTTATTTGTAATTTTAAAACTTTAAAACTTTATAAATTTTAAAATTTCCATGTAGTAACTTGAACATGAATGAATATCATGCCTCCCATGCCTTATTAATTTGATATTGAATTGTCATTTTAAATTTTGAAACTATTGAAACCTGTAACTATTTTCAAACTTGTAAATTGTAACTATAGGAATGAGTGCACATGCCCCATAATATCAAAACTATGAATCATACTATAACGTTTGAAACTATATAATGCCATAAATATGAATTTTTGCTCATGATGACTTGAATTCTCAAGATAAGTCCATTGTGATGCACCCCTTTTGAGATGAGAGACATAGCCTACAAGTCGTTTAGCTCAAAATAATAGTGATTTAATATGTGAAAAGATGTAATAATGTAGGATCACTTTGAATATCCAAATTGGATTGCATCAAAGCATGTGAATATAGCATTAACTTTGTCATAAGAAACATATGTTAGATTGATATATCATTAAAGCATATAAGTAGTATAAAAATGATATAGATGATGGCACCATATCATTTGTAGTAAGTAATAACAATGATTGATATGAATCATGGAATAATAGTAATAGCCAAGTACATACAAGCATGTAATTAATGACATATAATTTCACACATAAGGTCAATAGGCCACACACAAGGGACATGAGAATGTCACATAACACATAAGGCTAAGGGACACATGTAAATGACATAAGCATGCCATACAAGCAAATTTTTAAACATAAAAGGCTAAGGGCCACACACAATAAGAAAATAAGTTGTAACCTATTATGTAATAAAATAAGAAAGAAGCATAAAGAAAATGAAGCTAATTTAGATCAACCATATATATCCATGACATTGTTAGTAAAATAACACATGTATATTATGAGTGAGTATAAAAACATTTGTATGATATATATCTCAACATGGTATAATGAAGATATGCGCCCAACTTAGAAAATGTTGTTGGATAATAAGGGAAGCTTGACATTGAGACCATGCAAATGTATGTCCGGTATCACACTCAAGTGCCTCATGAAAAGCAATATGTTTTGAAAAATTGAAATATGCTATCTTTGTAACATAGAATAAATTCCATATGAAAAGAAGTAAAATTAGAAACAATTGAAAATGTTATTTAGGTCCTGATTTTGGTTTTTGCTGAAAATATTGGCATGTTTTTTATTTTTGAGTTATTTTCATATTTTTTGATTTTTTGCCATATTTGATTTTTTTATATTTGTGCAATATATTGGAATTGAGAAATTGATTAAAGAGTGAAAATTTTAAAATAGAATAATGGGAAGGGATTTGAACAATCCATAAAAAGGTGAAAAGTAACATATGATAAGAATGAAGGCAATCTATTTACCCCAATTATTTGCGTAAATGAGTCAGAACAATGTAAATTGAATAATTAAGATAGATAAGAATGTAAATTATCATCATAGATAGGAAATAAATGTGACCATGTATGTGTAATGAAAACTATAACATAGAATAAGTATTCAATAGTGAAAAAGATTTTTGGATTGTTCAAATTGGTTTGAAAATTAAGAAAGTAAGTTCTCAATTTAAAAAATGAAGTGAAGAACATAGAAGAATGATTAAATAAGGTTTATAAGAATAAAAAAAGTGTATGAATAACCCATTGCATGGTATGAAGTTATGTCTTCTTATGAAGAGAAAGTGTCAACTATAGATGCCTATGAATCTGAATATGTTGTAATACAACCCTATGAATCATTGCTCATATATTCCTATAAACATGTATCTTCATGTGCCATAGGATAATATGTAACAACCTATAACTATGATGAAGTTTTTTTAATAATCTATTATGCCTTAGGAGATTTAGGACCTATTTTTATGTGCCACTTTATGCTAAGGATAATGTATCATGCACTTTAGAACTGAGTGAATATGCTCTTTGTATTGTATCATGCTCTATAATATACTCATTTTCAATAGTAGATGGAGATTATGTAATATGATCATGATAATTAATAAATGAAGAAACTATAATGTGTTTTGGAATATGTAAATCATGCTCTTGAATAGTTATGTATACTATTTCATTACCATGTTGCTCAATGATTGTGCTAGAAATTTATTTTAGAGAATAAGTAAACATCATTTATTCTAAAATATATTCATATTAGATTACTGGAATTTTGACCACTTGATTATCATGAATATACTTAAGACATTTATGTACTGTAGAATATACTACTCTAGCTTTCTGTATCCAAGGGCATCCTTGTAGCATATCAAAGACCCATGTGCTTAGTAAAACTAAGAATATAGTGGGTATTATGAGAGTACCCACTTGTATAGGTAGTACTATATGACCATGAGTATTTTGTATATGACCATCAAATGCTTTAACAACTCTAGAAGTATCTCTTAGATCTTGTTCAGTATAACCAAGAGAGTAAAGAACTATTATGGTGCAAACATTTTCATTTGATCCATTGCCTATCATAACACTACGTATGGGTTGTTTATCAACATATAATTGAATGAATAGTGCATATCTATATGAATCATCATAAAAAAATTCACTATCATCAAATGTGATCATAGGACATGATGTTTGTTTGCTTGTAACTATACCAATAATGCTATCAAGTGGATGACCATATGTAGAAGGAGGAGGATTACCATTATATTAGTAATGCACTTCAAAATTAGCCTTGTTATGTGCTTCTTGATTTGAAAAAGGATCTGCGTACATTTTGAGTTTTGTATTATCATTTGCTTATGGCTTAGCCACTTTAGTATGTATGTTGATATCAATAATTCTCTCATCAATAAGATCTTGAATCTCGTGTTTAAGATTAAATCA
This sequence comes from Torreya grandis, assembly GCA_037957365.1. Lineage (NCBI taxonomy): Eukaryota > Viridiplantae > Streptophyta > Pinopsida > Cupressales > Taxaceae > Torreya > Torreya grandis. The sequence goes on along the minus strand of JARHVA010000643.1, from coordinate 195,569 downwards.
TATATTTCTGGAGTGCCCAATACATCTATGGTAGTCATAATATGCATTATCATCAAAAAATTAGACTATGGTATAGAAATGTCTACTTCCATTGGTAGAGGAAGAGTGATTAAATTTCATTCAAGTAATTTTTACAAAAACACATGAGGAGGTGAAGGTAACCTTGAAATTACCTCCTTGGTGGGAGGTTGTAGTTGAAGCTTTTGTGTTGGTTATGAGATGGTTAATTTTAATCTTAGCCTCATTCTTGTTTTGATTTGGTTTACTCTTATAGTTTGGCTTGCTTTGAATTTTAACTTTAGAAGTAATAGGATCATTTGAAGTATACTTAAACTTGTTTAAATTAATCAATTTGACCTCATACTCTTTGACTATGTGACATAGTTCATAAAAGGATTTGAACTTATCAAACATTATTAATTCTTGAAGAGGAGATAAAAAAATTTAAGTAAATATGTCTTGCATATAGTCTTATAGCTTAGCACATATTCGCTAGTTCTTTTGCTAGAACATTGTTTGAGATTAGAAATTTAAGCCTATGACAAAATTTCACCAATGCTGATAGGAAAGTGTGTGAGTAAATGAATTTAAAAAAGGGTTGAAAGCCTTTAATAATTGAAGAAAAAGATCATAGAACCACCTAAGATCATATTCTTTTAGAATTATTGAAAAAATCTTGGTTTAATAATTTATCATTATCTACATAATCTAGATAAGATACATTGAAGGCATGTAAATGATGTTCATGATCACCTTTGATTTCATATAGAGGGAGCTTAGGAGACAAAAATCCAATTGGTAGTGGATAAGATGCAATTTTGAGTGCCAAAGGGTTATGTAAAAAAAGAATAAAAGTACATAGAGCGGCTAGCATGAGAGATATTTTTCTAAATGTGAGCTAGATTGGTTTGTAATGCAAGGATGGGGTGATCAAGAGTAACATTGTAGATGTAATAGCAGTGTAGGTAACATGAGTAGGTATGAGCTTAGATATATTTAAGAAACAAAGTGATGATCCCAAACTATGAGGTGTGCTATATAAGTATAAATGGAGATTGATGGAATAGTGGATGCATCAACATTGAAGGTAGGGGATCAGACAATCTGAAAAATAAATTTTTGTGGTGATGTGACCAATTTAAATGGTTTTTTATTTAGATGAATCCAATTTAATGATTTAAACTATTGAATTATAATTCTTAAATATACATATCTGATAATGAAATACATTATGTTACAAAATTTTATAGAATTAGAAACTTGCTAAAAATAGTAAAAGGGGATTAGGATGTGAAAACCTCCCTAAAATAGACTGTATGTTGACTATACAAGCTAATAAAGACTAAAAATTACTTAAAAAAACCTAAACATAGTATCATGACTGAAAATAAAATTGTAATCTATATTGGGATAAGGCCACAAGAGGTAGATAAGGGTGCAATGCATTTGCATTTGTTGACCGCATTCATGTCTATGTGAATGCTTCTAAAGGTTTATTATTTATGTGTGGGAGCCAAAAATATGCATCAAAGACCTTAAAATAATAAAACCCTAATCATGCACATGTACTAGATAGTAATTATACAAAAAAGGAGAGAAAAATGGGTTAGTGGGGATGGCCAAGTTGGACTTAGAAACCCCTTATAACTAAGCACTATATACATAGCCCAAATTGCCCTGAAATTAATGTAGTTCTCCCTCCTAGAGTAATTGTTTGATTTATGATTATGAAACTATATGCAAGTAACTATAATATTGAATGAAATGCTTGAAAATGGATGCCATTGAGCTGAAATAAATAATATTGAGACTTTATCTATGATAGTTAAAATGCATAATAATTGTAATAGGAAGAAATAGTGCTCTTTTGCTCAATGTGCAGTGAATTTTTTGAAATTAGTTTTCTAGGTCCTTTCAAGTGAATGAATTAATGTGATTTTATAAGAGAATATTTATAGTGTTTTTACTAACCGACCTCACTATAAGTATGAGAGATCAATTGCATAATGTTTAGATTTAAAAAAATAGTTGTTAGAGTGTGTGGGATAAGGTTGGGCTAGTGGATAAGGCCATTATGCAGCCCTATCCAACCTATTGTAGTCTTTTATATAAATATAGAATCTAGTGTGGAAGGTCTTATAAGTGCTTGTGGGTTGAATAGGATGAATATGGTTGAAATAGGGATGTTTGTATGATTTTTACTATATTTTATATATAATAGAGATTGTTTTATAGATTATGGGTTAACAAAATGGTAAATATACCAAGTAGGTGAAAAATGTCAAGGATAAAAATTGTTAAGCAATTAATGATTAAATTTATGTGTCTACACATGTATATGATATATAACATGAATAAATAATATAGATAACAAAGCATGTCATGCATAAGTTTTGATTTTTATAGTTTGAATATTTTTTTATTTGTTTGAATGTTTTGATATGAATGTGTGAATCTCACAATCCTAATATGGCATCTAAAGGATGCAAAAATTCATATGGAGAATCTAGTGATAAATTATTTATCTCTAGATATAGGATCTCATCAAATTCCCATATGTAATCATCATATCTATGTATGTCGATCACCTTTATCTTTCCTTTTGTTTTTTCCTAGATGTTATGAATACGTATTGAATTTTTTTAGCTACATATGAGGGCTCTACTCTATCTTATGAAATAATGGAATTTCACTTGTCTATCAGTCTTTAATATTTTGGTGTTCATTATTTCCATCATGGTGAATATTGATTGTATTAATTTCAAACATGAATACAATACACTTATTTAGAATTTTAATTATATCATGCATTTATTCTAATCAATGATGTCCAATTGTAGCCCAAAATTGGTCACTAATATCTATCATAAATATCAATGTATCCATAAAATTTGACCCACAAACAATCAATAATGTAATATAATCAATTGATCTATCACAATGTATAATGTGTTGCAATTCATTTATCATGTGACCCAATTATTGTAAAAATGGATGGTTGTATGTATTTTACCATTTTGCCTCATCAATTTGAATATATTGCTGATAATTACTCTCAATGTATACCTAAATATGTCAATGGATCATTTCATGGATGCTTGCATTTTTTATGTGATTTTTTTTGTAAAAAGTCTTATTAGTAAATATTATTGCTAGATTTTATTATACATATATTATTGCGATGATCCTTTCATTATTAATTTATGAATATTTTTTGTACTATTGCACAACCGTTTGTTTTATGCCTAGTCATTATATGAAAAATTATAAAATGACCTCCTTTTTTAGTTTGGTTATTGACCCACAACACTATGCTAAGTAGAAGTTATAACAATCAAATTCTTATCAAGTAACATTTGCAATATAATGCTCGGTCTATCTTGTACACTAGTTACATGTAATTTAATAGAATGTTTTATATTCATGTATTATATATTGTTTACCAAAATTTTCACAAACATTGGACATTCACCTTTGACACATCATGCAATGTGTTGTGCCTCTTGTGGTCTAGTCATACTAGATCTCACAAGGTATTATCTCAATAAATCACTTAAAATGAAATATTATTGTTGTGAATTGATATTGTAACAAGTATTTACATTTATAACCTCATAATTATTTTTAAGGGGTTAATTCCCTTTATCTATTTTTTTTTCATGGGAAGGGAACCTTTTAACTTATCAGTGCTGACCATGTTCAAATATTATCGATACTCTCCTAGACCACCATGGGTAAAATTTAGATGAGACAAATACTCATCTATATTTACTAGATCATTATCATTATCATTATCCTCATCATCAATATCCTCTTCTTCTTTGAATATTTAGTTGGGGTATTTTGAATTGATTGATAAAGGAAGATCTAGTATCTTTCCTCTTATGATTTAGATGTTTGGGTGGCTCTTTTATTGAATATATATAAAGTGATAAATTTGGAGTTGGCTATTGTTCATTATATTTTCTTAACTCTCCAACTTCATATGTATGTATTATCTCCATTAGTAACTTATAATGGAGGTCTTATGGAAGAATGAACATTAAATTGCAAAATACATCCCTAATAAGGTTCTACCACTTTACAATATTTGAAAGGCTGATTATCTATTAGAAATGTATGCAAGCATCCCTCGAGCACAAATTTTAAGCATTGATGTAAGGTAGATGGCTAGCTTTAATTGTATGAATCCATTATCTATCTTAGAGTAAATTATATTAAAAATTATTTGGCATTATGTGAAACATAATATTTAATGTTATAGGGCTTAATATCACATCCGTTTATCAAAATTTGGCAATAGGAGATTTATTACCCTAATTAGATAAATTACTATGCAAAATCAAACTATTACAAATATGTAATAAATGACACACCTAATTTGTAAAATTACTAAATATGGAAGCTTACTAAATAAGGAAAGTGATAGAGAGAAATATAAGACTTAGTTGGAAAACTAAGATTCTAGATGTTTCACGATCTGAGAATGAGCTGGTTGACTATGTTAAACTAAAATTTGGAGCTAGCAAAGTCCTAAAAAATGAGTGTTATAATTGGATAGGGTAGAGGTGTGATGTATTACTTATGGAACATTATTTTCCTATAGTGATACAATTTATAATTTATGTACACCTCCACTTTTTTTTAGTTTGTGGACTATGTGGGAGCTTCTGATTCACTTATGTGTCGATAATACATATGATTTTCCACTCAAAACCCTAATTTCATAAGAATGAAGACCAATGTAATTCATGGAGGAAAAAGGGATCAATGGTTGAATTTGTGTGTGACCTCAACACCCCATGTATGAAGTTTTGTATACATACCAATACTTTGAAGATGGATTAAACTCCATGTAGTTATCGTATGCTACAATGGTGTGTGTGAAACTGGTGTAATATGCTAGATGCTGGTGTAATTATGGTGTGATTAGGTGATTCAAATATGACTTGTGACCTTGGATATGTATTCATAATTTAGCTCAGGGCTAATAGGGATGTATGTAATTGGAGAAATTGGGAATTTTCTCTCAGTGTGCAATTTGATTTCCAGTGTTTTTTTGTGTGTAAGCATTTTGTGTGAAAAATGACTTAGAATGTGTTTATATTATTGTATTTTATTAATTCATTAGGGTGATTCTTATTAAATATCATTGACCAACCTTTACATGATTTTGATTTTATAAAAAATAGTCATTAGTTTGAAGGATGACAGCATCTAGGGAGGTAGACAACAATAGGGTGTATTGTAATCCAAATGGGGTGATCCTAGGTGGAAAAAACTAAGAAAAATGGTTCAATCAATATGGGTCTAAGCCTAGGCTATTGAGAAAGCTATATAAATGTGTCCTATGGTGACTTTAGGTGTTTTTAAGGATGGGTCACTATGAAGAAAGTGAAGAAAGGTGGTCAAAAGGCTCTAGGATAGGTCATGAACTAAGTGTGTCAAAAGGATGGTCACACTTGCACAATTCAAATTAAATGTCAATTTATGTGACTAAATTTACCCCATTTAATTATATTAATTTAATAAAGTGAAATTATTAAAGTAAAAGGAAAAATGTGTGTACGAGTAAAAGGAAAAATGTGTGTACCTAAACTTACATGTGAAGTGTAATTTTAAATGTAGGCCACAACATTGAATTGTGTTCCACACAAATTTATAATGAAACATGTATAAAAGTAGTTGTTACTTAGGATGGAAATCAATAATAAAAGATAATTAAATTAATATATAATAAAAAGTAATGAATACTACTAATTGGGTATGTAAACCATTGTGTTTTCTCGTGATTGTGGAAGGTAGCCCCTTGGAAATTTTATTTGCATTGAAATGCTTGGATTAGATGGTGCATGCCCCAATACTCATTAATTATGAGAGTGTGCTCAATAATTTAAGGTATTATTTATTCCATCATTCCATATTCATGGTAGTGAAGTAGCCTAGAATTCATGTATGAATCCCAACAGAGTGTTTTGATGCAAAAAGGGTGAACCAACTACTGTAGACAAAATAGGTTCATTTTTAGTGAAAATCTAGCACAAAACTAGTGCAAAAATGGTGTAAGTAGTTTGTATATTTTGAAAGTAGTGTATACATAATAGATAATGATAAGTGCATGCGTTCCATTTATGTAATTGGTGCAAAACTGAGTAAAAGAGGAATCCATATGTCATGCACATGCACCCAAACTGATATTTGGTGTATATGGATTCTGAGATTAAGTAATAACAGCTAAAATTTTAAGTAAAAATTATGTATGAAACCAATAACACATGTCACACATGATGCCCTCAATTTAAACAAGTCTTATATAAAATTTGAGTGAATTTTGAGTACTAAAACTATAAACTATTATAAATTGATGTTGTTGAGTTATCGAGCTAAAAGCTTCACTAATGAGCTAATATGGAGGTTGCTAGGCTTACATAATAATTGGCATCAGTCAGAACCAACCGACATCGATTAGGGGTCGACTGACATCAGTCATCTTTAGACTGACACTGACTTTTATGCATTTCTAGAATTGTTATTTTTAGCAAAATAGATTTGAGCCTTTGATTTAAGAGGTGGATCTAAGGGTGGCGAATGCATGGCTCATGAACCCTAGTGTTGTAGTATTATATATAGTAGGGTTAGATCCTCATAGCATGTACAATTCAGTAATTGAGTTGATTGTAATTGATTGAGAGAGAGAGAGAACTCTTGAGGGAGAATTACTGTACATCTATGAGGTGTGAGGAGAGAGAGATTTCTTCATTGTATTTCCTTCTAGAAGATTTTAATACAGATTGGTTGTTTCTTGTATCTCTTATTATTTGCTATTTCTGATTTCTAGTTATTACTTCTGGTTTTAATTCTGTGTTTAGTTGCTTATACAAAAGTAATCAATTGTAATCTAAGATCCTAACAACTGGTATCAGAGCGTGTTAGTGTTTGTTGATTACAAAATTCACTCACAGGAGCTTCTGATTGAGTGGGAACAAAGCAATGGCAGAAGAAAGTAAACTAAGAATAGAGAAATTCAATGGCAATAATTATCAATTATAGAGGATGCAGATTGAAGATTATCTGTATCAGAAAGATCTATATTTAACATTGGGTGGGGTTTCAAGGAAGCCCATAGATATGGAAGATGAAGAATGGAATGTTCTTGATATAAAGGCTCTTGGATCTATAAGGTTGAGCATGGCAACTTCTGTGTTTTCCAACTTATCACAGGCAAAGACAATGATAGAGTTAATGGATACTCTGGCAAATTTATATAAAAAACCCTCAGCTTCGAATAAGGTATATCTTATGAAGCAATTATTTAATTTGCAAATGCAGGAAGGTGGATCTATATCTAGTCATCTTAATGATTTTCATATAATAGTAAATCAGTTAAATTCAGTCAAAATAGTTTTTGATGATGAAATTAAGGCTCTCTTAATCTTATGCTCTTTACCTGAAAGTTGGCATAGTTTGGTAATGGCAGTTAGTAATACTGCATCTGCTTCAAATATCTTGAAAGTTGATGATGTTGTTAGTGTAATCTTGAATGAAGAAATTTGCAAGAAAAACACAAAAGAAACATCAGATAATGCTTTAAGTGTTGAAAGCAGGAGAAGGCAAAGAGAGAAGGGCAAGCAAGGGAAATCAAGGTCAAAGATGGGAAGTAGATCCAAATCCAAAAATGAAAGAATAACCAACTGGAATTATGGAAAGAAAGGGCATGCAAAGAAAGATTGTTGGTTGAAGGATAACAAAGAAAATCAGCATGAAGGTAATAAAGAAGCAAAAGTTACAGGTATTGTTGCACAGGATGCTCTTATATTTTCTTTGGATAATAAAGTAGAATCATGGGTTTTAGATTTTGGTGCCTCTTTCCATGCAACCCCAAATAGAGAATTTTTCAATGATTATGTCCATGGAGATTTATGAAAAGTTTATTTAGGGCATGATGAGCCTTGTAAAATTGTTGGCAAAAGAAAAGTGCAGCTGAAATTGCAGAATGGCAACACATGGGTGTTGAAGGATGTCATGCATGTACCCATTCTGAAGAGAAATCTAATTTCTATAAGAAAGTTGGGTGATGTGGGTTGCACAGTAACTCTCATAGCTAAATCTTAGAAAATTTCCAAGGGTGCACTTGTATTAGTAAAAGATAAGAGAGTAGGTACACTTTATCTATCTACTTGTATTACTGATTATTCTCCTTCTATTTTATCTTCTTCAGATGTAGATGCAAATTTGTGGCACTGTAGGCTTGGTCACATGAGTGAGAAGGGAATGAAAGTTCTTAAGTCAAAAGGTAAGCTTTTAGATTTGAAAAGCAGAGATGTAGATTTTTGTGAGCATTGTATTTTTGGGAAACAGAAGAAAGTGAGGTTTCTCAAAATTGGGTCAACAAAGAAGAAGCACAAGTTGGAGCTTGTTCACACAGACGTGTGGGGACCAGCTCAGGTAGCTTCTATTAGAGGATCATAGTATTTTGTTTCTTTCATTGATGATGCTACAAGAAAGGTATGGGTTTATTGCATAAAGAGGAAACCTGATGTTTTTGACACATTTAAGAAATAGAAAGCTTTGGTTGAGAATGAAACATGTTTGAGATTGAAGTGCCTTAGATCTGACAATGGTGGTGAGTACTACAGCAATAAATTCAATAGTTACTATTCTATGAGTGGAATACGTAGGGAAATGATGGTTTCAAAGACACCTCAGCAAAATGGAGTTGCTAAAATGATGAATAGAACAATAATGGAGCGTGCACAGAGTATGAGGTTGCATGCTGGTTTGCCCTTACAATTTTGGGCAAAAGCTATAAATACTATAGTTTACCTGATTAACAGAGGACCTTCTACTACACTAGATGGTGGAATTCTAGAAGAGGCTTGGATAGGTAAAAAGGTAGATCTTTCATTTCTCAGAGTTTTTGGTTTGGAAGCTTTTGTACACATTGATAAAGAAAATAGAAAGAAGTTGGATGCTAAATTTATGCGGTGCACTTTCATTGGTTATGGTTTTGAAGATTTTGAATTTTGGTTGTGGAATTTAGAAACTAACAAAATTATTAGAAGCTGTGATGTAGTTTTCAATGAGAAGGTGATGTATAGTGATGAACTTAAGAGGCTGAATAATTTTGAGCAGGGCAATCTTGATTTAGAAGAGGTTATGATCCAAAATGAGCTCATGGGTAAAAATCATCACTCACAAAAAAACACAGAGACCGACGTCGATCAGGTGGAAATTGGCATCGATCAAGAGGAATCGACATCAGTCAGGTGTATACCAGCATCGATAAGAGATGACCGGGATCAGTCACTGTTAGAAGAAAATTTGGGTGGATAGCAAGCTGTAAATGAGTCTCAAATGCCCATAAAGAGGTTTGAAAGGGTAAGTAAACCTCCAATTCATTATTCCCCTTCTTTATACTATTTGTTGCTCACTGATGGTGAATAACTATAAAGTTTTGATGAGGCAATGTAGGTAGAATCTAGGAAATAGTGGGAGCATGGCATGAATGAGGAAATTAATTCCTTGGAAGAGAACCATACGTGGGATTTGGTTGAGTTACCAGCTAGAAAGAAAGAACTAAAAAACAAATGGGTATACAGGTTAAAGGAAGGAGAGAATGGACAAATGAGACATAAGGCCAGGTTGGTAGTAAAGGGATTTGCACAGAAACCAAGTATTGATTTTGGTAAAATTTTTTCTCCTGTAGTAAAGATGACTTCTATTCAGACTGTATTGTCTTTAGTTGCTATTGAGGATTTGCATCTTGAGTAGCTTGATGTTAAGACATCATTTCTTCATGGAGATTTGGATGAAGAGATATATATGGATCAGCCGGAAGGTTTTGAGGTCAAAGGTATGGAGAAACTTGTGTGCAAGTTAAAGAAAAGCTTATATGGTCTTAAGCAAGCTCCAAGACAATGGTATTTGAGGTTTGATAGGTTTATGACAGAGCATGGCTTTAGTAAATGTCAATCTGACCATTGTGTTTATTTTAATAGATTGGATAATGGTAGTTATATTATCTTGTTACTGTATGTAGATGATATGCTTGTTGCAGGTTCACACATGCAGGAAATTACTGAGCTTAAGGTAAAATTAGCTCACACATTTGCCATGAAGGATTTAGGAGCAGAAAAGAAAATCCTTGGTATGAGTATTAAGAGAGACAAGAAAAATCACACATTGATTTTGTCTCAAGAGGATTATGTGAATAAGGTGTTGGAGAGGTTCAATATATAGGATGCAAAACTGGTAAGCACACCTATGGCTGGACACTTCAAGTTGAGCAAAGAATAGTGTCCTAAATCACATGATGAGGTTGACTACATGAGTAGAGTTCCATATGCTTCAATAATTGGGAGCTTGATGTATGCAATGGTATGTACTAGACCAGATATTTCCCAAGCAGTGGGAGTTGTCAGCAAGTTTATGGCCAATTCAAGAAAGAAACACTGGAAAGCAATTCAGTGGATTCTTAGATATCTAAGAGGAACCAGTAGTAGGCATTTATGCTATGGAGGGTCAAACACTTATCTACATGGGTATGTAGATTCAGATATGGTAGGTGACTTGGATGGTAGGAGAAGCACCATAGGATATGTGTTCACTATTGGTGGAACGGCGGTTAGCTAGATTTCAAAGTTGTAGAAGGTTGTTGCCTTGTCTACTTCAGAGGCAGAATACATTACAGTCATAGAGGCTAGCAAGGAAATGATTTGGATGACTTGGTTCATGGAAGAGTTGGGAAAGGAGCAAGAGAGTTGTAGATTGTATAGTGATAGTCAAAGTGCAATTCATTTGGAAAAGAATTCAGCCTTTCATTCAAGAACCAAACATATACAACTTAGGTACTACTTCATTAGACAGGTATTGGAGGATGGACAGTTGAAGCTGGAAAAGATCCATATGGATAAGAACCCTACTAATATGTTAACAAAGTTGGTAACAAAGAAGAAGTTGAATCTTCATTCAAATTTTGTTGGTCTTCAAGATTGAACTTGAAGAGGGAGAAACAAGCCAGAGATGTTTAGAGGATGTTGATGTATAGGTATAAGTGCAGCTGTTTATCTCCAAGTGGGAGATTATTGAGTTGTGGAGCTAAAAGCTTTACTAATGAGCTAATGTGGAGGTTGCTAGGCTTACACAGTAATTGGCATCAATCAGAACTAACCAACATCGGTTAGGGGTCAATCGACATCAGTCATCTTCAGACCAACACTGACTTCTGCGCGTTTCCAAAATTGTTATTTTTAGCAGAACAGATTTGAGGCTTTGATTTAAGAGGTGGATCTAAGGGTGGTGAATGCATGGCTCATGAACCCTAGTGTTTTAGTATTCTATATAGTAGGGTTAGATCCTCATAGCATGTACAATTCAATAATTGAGTTGATTGTAATTGATTGAGAGAGAGAGAGAACTCTTGAGGGAGAATTACTGTACATCTGCGAGGTGTGAGGAGAGAGATATTTCTTCATTGTATTTCCTTTTGGAAGAGTTTAATACAAATTGGTTGTTTCTTGTATCTCTTATTATTTGCTGTTTCTGATTTCTAGTTACTTATTACTTTTGGTTTCAATTCTATGTTTAGTTGCTTATACAAAAGTAATCAATTGTACTCTAAGATCCTAACAAATGTGTTGTCTATTGATTTGAATTTTTAGGGAATTATGGAATGTAAAACCCTAGGTTTATAAAGTGATAGAATAATAAATTAGGTAATAAATATGAAATAATTTTAGCTACGACTTTGATTAATTAATAATTAATTATAATTTTCTAAATGTGGAAAGGATGATAGAGAAATAATAAGTCAGTTGGAAACATACCTTCTAAGAGGAATCAGACTATGAAAATTAGTGAGTATATAGATCTAATTGTCAGTAATGATATCCAAGTGTTAGAAACATCCATGGACATTAGTGTGGTCAGTCAGATAGTAGCAGAGTTTGCTAGTGTCCAAGGTAGTGCACTAGTGTCCCACTTAGAATTATCAATAATTTTTTTTGGGTTTTGTAAATCAGCTCTTGTCCTAGATATGTTCCATAATTCAAATCTATGTGATAAATAATTTGTATTATACTATTTTACTCTAAAAACACTAGGTTTTCATGCTTATAAGGGTTTGAATGAATACCATGAGAAAAAGGGGTCAGTGGGTTTGGTTTGATGTGTTGGATGTGTGATCCACACCCCTATGTGGGAACATTACATATATATCAATACTCCAAGGAGGGATCAAGCTTGATGTAGTTATCCCTCTTATGTGATATGTGTGTGTCTATGAATTCTATAATGTCTGAGTATAAATGCACGAGAGGATGCCTTAGAGGCCACTTGAGATCTAGATACCTATGTTAGGGTTAGATTATTTAGTGTATGGGATGAATCAATATAATATTTTAAGAACTAAGAGATTTGCCTCAATATGAAGTGGTGATTTTGTGTTCTTTTTTGTGATAATGTCCACCTAGGGTGTAAGAGTGTGAAAATAGTGTTTATATATTGTTCTAAGAAAATAACTTGGGAGGGTGACTTAAGAATAGGTATAGGCCAACCTTTATCCTCTTAGGGAGATTCAAAGTTACTTTTTGGAGGGTGTAGGGACCTAACTTACTAAGGGATTACACCATTATGGGTTTCATGTGGTGTTTAATAGGTCTAGGTGTCATTTGTGACTGTCAAGCGACTAAAAGTGGATCAAAAGGACCCCTAAGATGGGTCAAGTGATATACTAAGGGTAAAGTGATTTAAAGTGGACATCCAAGGCATGAATGGTTAATTTTAATGACTACATTTACACAAAAAATTAAAATGACTAGGATAAAATAATAATAAATGTACTTGGACTTACCTATGAGGCAAAGCCCATGAATCTAGGTCTGAGTCTATAAAGCATGCTCCATTACATGTCATGAAAATGAAATATGAATGAATAAATATTTAATAAATATCAAAATCAAAGTCAAAACCAAGTAAAGAGATAATAAAAAGAGGAAAGGAATGAATACACCTCATTGGGTGCATGAACCAATGTAAAAACCTAGTGACATCCCATGTGTGCATATAGATGGTGATGAAATGGTGAATAACTTAGACTGAGTTGATGTCTTACCTAATCTTCATGTGTGGGTGGCTCAAGAACTTAACCTAGCTTTAAATCCATCATTTCCCACCCTTGCTTAGTGGATCATGATCTATGAATTACTTGAATTGGACTAATGAGTTGTCCAACCCTTTTATGTATGTTCCTCAAGAACTTAAGCCAACCTTGACTCCATCATTACCTACCCATGGGTAGTAAATGCATCTAAAACTAAAACTATTCAATGCAATTTAAATTATGTGATGTAACTAAAACTATATAGGATGGATTTGGGGCCACTCAAAAACTCTAAAATGTAAAATGGCTCAGGGGCCATTCTGGTACTCAAGAATGTAGCTCAAGGACTAATTGATAATGCTAACCATTGTAGACAAAATAAGAAATAAATATGGTGTAAAATAGAATATAAATGGTGTCTAGAGTAATAATGTGGAGAATGACATGGGGATACCATTTCATCTAAGAGTATTAGTGTCACATTAAACATATGAGAATAATGTGCCATGCACATGCCCCCAAATCTAATATATGTGCATTGGATTCTGGACTGAGTCATAATAATCTATGTCTATGTATCTAAAATTTAAATGGGAGTACTCATGCCATGTATGATGCCCCTAATATGAGTAAACCTATGTAATTCTATTTTTAGCTAAGCATAAACTAATCATATCTAATAATTTATGACTAAGACTATGTAAATCTAAACTATAACTATTGCACCTTTCTAACAATTCCAAAATTTTCTATTTTTGGGGTTACTAGATAGTAGTACAATCCCTTAGATAGTTTCATGGTCCCTTGGATAGTATCACACTGTGTTAGTATCCATTATGTCATGCTATTGATCAACTGTGTTGTTTCTATGAAAAACTGAGATTGATCAGTATGTGACTATTTTTCAATGTATTTTCTTGAATTTGAGCTTTGTAATATGTGTCTGCATGTTAAAAATTGTGTTCAAAGTGCATTAGGATGGCTTGATCTCTATTACAAACCCCTATGAATTCCCCCTCTTTTGATGGTACTTGTTGAAACTCTATAATAACTATCCTCAAAAGAAAAGCTATGCATCTTATATGTTAGACTAAAAACATATGATATCTATGTGATAAACTAATATAATATGTATAAATGACATCAGAATGTAAAAATAATCTGAGTATAAGTTGGTAATGTACGATGTATGTTAAATATATAATTCACAAGGTTGTCAAGATATATATAATAATTTAAGCATGCATATGAACAATAAATTTGAGTATAATATGAGAAAATTACCTAGGGGGATGGGGAATGATGTACATCAAGGCACCCAAGGAGGAAGGGGAGATGGATGAGGTCCTCATGGCATCACAAACTTAATGTGAATGTAACAAGCAAGAGACAAGTGCCATAGACATAACACATACATGAAAACATACATACAAACACATGAGGCATGTAAAGTAGGCCAAGGGGCCACAATATAAGGGACATGGGCACATATCACTAAGTTTGAGAAAGCAATACATATAAGGACATGTTAAAATGTCCAAATATGCATAGATCAATCAAGGTTAGTTTATATCCATATGGAGGGACATGTTCAAATGTCCACATACAAAATCAAGAAGGTACAGACAAGGACATGGTCACATGTCTAAAGCATACACATAATGAAAAGAATTGACATAGAGTCATAGAATAATTTTATATCAAATGACCTTGAATAGATGTAGAAGTAAAGAGACATAATAAAATTTAAAATAAGACATCTATAAATTAAGGTATACATGAATATGTGGTACAAATATGTATAAGAAAAAAATGTACATAAGCTGAGTCTATAGTAGTAGTCAGCAAAAAATTTGTGTAGTATAGGATGATCAATATCAAGATATAATCAATGTTAATATATGATATAGATAATAGAAAGATATGACTTGGTAAATTGGAAAACTATGTGTATGATTCCCCTAATGGGTGAATGTATCAAGGTTGAATCTATGTATCTATGTATGTGCCCCCAATGGGTAGATAGTAGTAAATCTAGATCTAGGTAGAGGACCTAAGTCATGTAATGATCTAAAAACACTTGAAGAGAAAAAGTGAAACATGTATGTACGATAAAAATGACAATACTAGCATATATAACACATGTAATACCTAACAAATAAAAAAAATGTAAACATGTAATTGCATACAATCTAAAATTTGTATTTTTTGAGAAAATATTTGAATGTTTTTGTAGTTTTGAATATGTTATTTTTTTTTGTGTTTTTTGAGTATAAGCTATGTATAAACAATATGCAAAAGAGACTATGTACAAGTAATCTAGGAATATTAAAGTTATTTACAAGGAGATATACTACTAACCAATGAGTCTCGATAAAGATCCACCCTCAATAGATCCTACATTAAAAACAAGAACAATGAACTCTTGTGAAGTGTGATAGATGTGCTCTGACTGAATTGAGCTATAGTGTGAATCTTAATATTGTTCATTATCAATATCTTGACAATCATAATAAACTATATTATTCTACTCATCATTATCATTTTGATTTTGAACTAATGGAATGTCACTATTAACTTTTGTTAAATCTAGATGAGCATAGGGAATTGCCTCATACTATGGAATTGAAATTTATGAATTGTGATTTGAAATATTTTCTATGATTGTGCCCTTTTAAACTATGCTTATTGTAGGCATATGGTGCTTTGGAGGCTATTTTATTAGAAAGTTTCTTTTGAGAATGTTTGTTGACTTAACATGATTCTAAATTTGCAACTTAAGCTCTTTCTCTTTTTTAAACATTACATGTATATCCAAATATTTTGCCTTAATAAAATGTATTTTTGAATGGATTACCTTATTATGTTCCATAAATCCCAATCCTTATTTACCAACATTATCAACTAGCATGTTTGCCTAAACCTTGACCTTGATAATCAAACTGTTGTAGATATTTTTGACCAAACCCATACTATTTTGAAAGTGGGACCTGATTTTGGAAAGGTATATTTTTATCCTTCACTTGATTTACTTATGCTTGTTATACTATTTATTTCTCTAATTTTGATTTATGAACGTTTTGTTATTTTGAGTTATGCTTTGGTAACCACTTTTGTACTATTTCTAAATTTGATAATTTTTGAATATGTTCCTATATCACTATGGATTGCTTAACTGATTTATCTTATATAGGTTATTCATTAGAAATGATGTGTTGTATGTGTTTTTTCAATGCCAAACATGCATATGTGTGATGAAAATACATTCTATGGTATACACAATAATATCTATCTCTCCTCATTGGATATAGAGGAAGTAGGTTGATCAACTTAACTTTAATCATTTACCTTAAAATCTCACTTGAACTTCTATTTGATCTTTGAGTATTTTTCAAATCACTATTTGTAGATGCACTTTTTTATGATTTTTATTTTGATATGTAACATTTATTTCCACAAATTTACTAGGTGAAGATGCATATACATGATTGACACTAGTGTGCCCTGGAAGATTTTGGCTTGTAATCTAATTTTCCAATATTGTAATCTTTTCATGTAATAGATGATTCTAATTTTGTAATTTTGAAATTAGCTTTCTCTTAATAATAATTTCATCCCTTAGAGTCTCACAAGTGCAAACCCTAGTTGCTTTTTTTTGAGCATGTAGGCACACCATGTAGAGAAGAGGTGGCAACATGGATAGGCCGAGTATGGAAATTAGTAATAGTACTATAGATTGATTCATCTTGTGGAGGAGTGATATCATGGACCTATTTAGAGGGAAATAACTATCACCCTCATGGAGATGATGAGGAGAAGGATATTATTTCATGTGCATAAGACATGACATTGAAACTTAAAATGTGGTTGTTAGGGTATTAAATTTATAGAGTAAGTCAAATAAAATATATTCTAATAGATATAGGTCATCATGTACATATGTGTTTATATCTTCTTTAAAAATATTCCAAATGAAAGGAAACAAGCATGCAAATGAAACTAGAAAAAATTGCATAGAAGGTGATAAACATCTTCTGTCATTATTATCATGACTAGATAATAAAAATAAGAATATATAAGGATCTGAAATCTAAGTATGAGTTATAAAAGGCTGTAAACATAAATCCTTAAGGTAGTATAGAGTTAGGGTTTTTGCACTATTCAAAGTCAAGTTGACCAAATGATTTAAAATTTTAGGTAATTATGGAATATAAAACCCTAGGTTGCTAAAGTGTTAGAATAATAAATTAGGGAATAAATATGAAATAATTAAAACTAATAATTTAATTAATTACTGATTAATTCTAATTTCCTAAATGTGGAAAGGATAAGAGATGAATAATAACCTAGCTAAAAATAGACCTTCTGAGAAGAAATAGATATGAAAATTGGTGAGCAGATAGATATGACCGTCATTAATAGGATCCAAGTGTTAAAAATAACCCTAAACATTAGCATAGTTAGTCAAATAGTAACAAAGTACACTAATGTCCAAGACAGTGCACTAATGTCCCACTCAAAATATTTGAATTTTTTTTAGGTTTTGTATATTAGGTTTTATTGTAGCTATGGTCTAAATTTAAAGTTTGTGTGATTAATAATTTTTCCTATAGATCTATTTTCCTCTAAAAGCCCTAGGTTTTCATACTTGTAAGAGTTTGAATGAATACCATGAGAAAAATGGGTTAGTGGGTTTGATGTGTTGGACACATGATCTACACCCCTGTATGGGCATGCTACCTACATACCGATACTCTGAGGAGGGATCAAGCCTGATGTAGTTCTCCTACTTATGTGATATGTGTGAGTGTCTATAAATAATAGAATCCCTGAGTGTGAATGCATGAGAGGATGCCTTGGAGGCCACTTGAGATTTGGATATCTACACTAGGGCTATATTATTGAGTGTATGGGATGAATCAATATAATATTGGAAGAATTGGGAGTTTTACCTCAATATGAAGTGATAATTTTGTGTGCTTTTCTATGATAATGTCCTCTTAGGGTGTAAGAGTGTGAAAGTAGTGTTTATATATTGTTCTAATAAAAATGACTTGGGAGGGTGACTTAAGAATAGGTCTAGGCTGACCTTAATCCTCTTAGGGAGATGCAAAGTTAATTTTTGGAGGGTGCATAGACATAAATCACTAAGGGATTGTGACAATATGGGCCTCATGTGGTGTTCTATAGGCTTGGGTGATATTTGTGATTGCCATGTGACTAAAAGTGGATCAAAAGGATGCCTAAGATGGGTTAAGTAATATGCTAAGGGTAAAGTGACCTCAAGCGGACATCCAAGGCATGAATGGTTAATTTTAATGACTACATCTATGATTTTGACAGATTATGGAAATGATTTTTTTTGATCTCTAGGACAACAACACCCTGCTTGGATTACAATGGGGTGCATTGTTGTCCATTTGAAACAATCATATCTAAACTAATTTCTATGCACTTTCTAAGTATGAGTTATGATCCACTATTTAGGGACTACAAAATTATGCATCTGTATTATTTATGTTTGCATGTACACTAATCTATGTGAGTGAAGTCTCTAAGATAAACCATTGTGTATGCCGCATCTTTTTAGTGATTTATTGTGCCTATGTAATAAATTAAATCAAAATAAAAAATTATGTGAGATATATTATGACAATATATTTAAATATGAGTATTAATGATAACATGAAGGAACATGGCATCATCATATAGATAACTAAGTATAATAGAAATGTGAGATGCATATTAGAATAAACATACATAGTGTGAATGCCTAGATATATGCTAGCAATTAAGCACATGAAAAAGTGATCAAAACTAACTATCAACAACTGAATATAACTACTTGGGGAGAAATTCATGATATCATCATGTAATTAAAACTATGAGGATGCAAAATATCCATCATGGCATCAAAATTTGGTAAACTAAGAAAAGAATCAATTAAGTGTCATGGCCATATGACACATATACATAGCGTACCTTAAAAACACACAAGGCACATAAATAGAAGGCCAAGGGGAAATATAAGGGACATGTTAAAATGCCACTCACATGCATAAAATCATATAATGAAGGCCTAGATCCACACATGTAATGACATATTCAAATGTCCTCAATCAAAATCAAAAGCACACAAAGACATGTTCAAATGCCCCCACACACATAGAATTAGATAATTAAGACTTAGATACAAATACAAAATGACATATTTAAATGTCCTCAATTGATAGAAACACATACACAACATGAATCAAGAAAGAAAACATGAAAACATGCATGGATATGTATTTGATCAATGTAAGCAATTTGAAACACAAGTAGGTTTAGTAATTTAGATAACCAATCATATATTAGTGTGTTAATACATGAACAATATTGATAAATGTAATTTAATGAAAAAAAATGAGCTTCAAGTAAGAAAATATAGCTAAAGAAAGATAAAACCTATGTATAATATGCCTCCAATGAGCTAGTCAGTGTATGTACATGTTGTAGAAATCACATGTGTCATATGGAATTAAGAAATGAAAATTTAGACTCAATAGGACAACATTGTGGGAACTAGACAATAGAGTACAACACTCCTATCTAATAGGGCATTATTATTTGAATGTATTTTTGAGTGTGTGACAGTGAAATCACCTAAAATTGGGTCTAGAAATGGTATATTGTATGCTATGCAGTCACTCATGTACACTTGTGAAGCATATATGATGTAAATTGGCTGAGAACAAGTACTAAATAAATGTGCACAAATTAACTAAGGTAGATTAAAACTAAACACGAGTATGTATAGGTCCTGATTTTGTATATTTTATGGAATATTTTATTGATTTTGTACTTTTGCATATATAACATGATAAAATGAGAAGCTATGCATAAGGAATATTGCTACTATAGGGGAAGGATCTCATTAAGGGGATGCATCTGTATAGGTCTTGTGTCATTTCCATGTTCATATTTTGTGTAAACAACATTATCACGATCATAATAATTTGTACTATTATAATCATTATCATCACAAATTTGAAATTATGACATGCCACTCTTGTATTCTATTATATCTAGATATGTAAAACTAATTAACCCCTACTATGGTATTGGACTTTTTTGTTTATCTTTTACCATATGTATTATGTCATTTTCCTCTAATGATATGCCATTACTTATACATCTGTGTATAGTAATTGAAGATGTCTTCTTTTTTATGCTTTTGCTCTAGAGATGCTCATTTTTTGGAAAATGATTTGAATTTACCTTTATGATAGAATGATATGAAACCTTTATTTTTATAAACCATTGTTCATATTGATTGTAACCATGATTTTCTAATTATAACATTATATGCACTTGGATTATAAATAATGCAAAAAGTAAGAGAAATTTATTTTGAAGCAAAAAAACTCCTATCTTGATTGATCCCACACTTATTATACTTGCATTAATTTGATCTAGTTGTTGATGCATATTTAGAAGTGATCTAAGAAATGACACATAAAAACATTTATATCTTGATAGTCCATAACCTTGATATTTGTAAATTGCTTGCCATCTATATGAGAAGTTATTGTTGCTTACACTACACACCCCATTTTTTGTTTAAAATGGGGACCTTATTTTATTATCTAACTTATTTAGAGTCGTTTGTAGTCTTCCTCTTGAAAATCTATGTTGCACCCCAAATATATCTAAGTATAGATCTGCACCAACACAAAAAACACTTGGGCATGAGGAAATCACTTGTTATGATTACCATTTTGTCATCTTATGGTGCTAGATGGTAGGTGGCTAACCTACTTGCTTCTAGCTCAATCATCATCAGGAAGTGGGCACATGGGACAATCATAGCTCAATGAGAGTATGGTAGTGAAGCTAGTAGAGTGATTATATCTAGTTCCAGTTTAGCAACTGACATACTCTATTCATCATGGCACTAAGATGGCACAAAACACTATAAAGCTAAGTTGAATCTAGTTAGCAAGGTAGAGGAGATTAGAGTAGCAAAGCCCTATATGATTGATTTCAAATTCTAGGTTTGCCATTAGAGCTTAGAGTTTAGTTTGGGATGTCATTAAGGCTCTCTATTATAATGCCCAAGCTTGTCTATGAACCTACAGGCCTTTATCAACTTTAAGATGAGTATTTGCTTAGTTATATTGATATATATACTATGTATTTGAACTCTATTTATTGATAAATGGCTTTGTACAATGTTTACAAAATTTGTAAGGTTTAAATTTATATTATGAATGCTAAGTTTCAATGAGATTTTGACCTAGCTCATTCATGGTTTCCTATAGTTCATGATGACATCAATACCCTACATAGGAAATAATCTAAGTATAGGAAGAACCCCATGCCTTGCAATGATACTTGTGCCAAAACATGAGCCCAAGCCTAAGTCCTTCATTAAGTACCCCATTGAATCCTTCAATTGCCTAAATGATGATAAGCCAAGGAAATCAAAGGTTTATGCCCATGAGGCTATAAAACCACATCAAATAGGCTTTCTCTTGATAGATAGTTGGATCCTCCCTAGAGTGGCTTATACCCATGAACTTGCCACTACCATTACACTAACCAAAGTTTTTGGAAGACAAAATTATGCCATGGCACAACTAGCCTAACACGGGCACTGACGTTTTCTCTATTGTGATTTGGGTGTGAAAATAAGGCATGTACCTTATGTGAAGTGATGTTAACATGGTCAAGTGACAAATGTTGAGTTATATAGGATTAGTTAAGGCTTGTGCCACATTCTAACAAGTCTAGATCTGAATTAGATAACTAGATAATTGCCTAACAAGGCCTATGACTTAAGACCCATACTTTTATACAACATTTTAGTTCTATTATTGGGACCCATGCTAAATTTTATTGTTACAATGGTACACTATAATGATTCTCTAAATCTCCCTCGAGAACATCAAGCACTAACTCTAATGAATGGAATATAGTTTTGCACTAAAGCATCAAACTTGTAGAGGATGAAAACTAAAGAAGTGGGTCTAGACTCTTCTATATGAGGTTTTCTTTTGTGAAATATCGGAGCAAGTGTAATGATGGTTGGTTGATTATGTGACACAAGATTTGAATCTATGGATAACACCTCAAGTGGATGAAAGAACATCTATAAAGGCTTGATAACTTAGACACCATTTGGATTAGAGCCATAGAAAAATGGTGGTAGTGGTGATAAATAGCTACGTGCTTGAATTTTTAGTATTGACATACTCTTTCTCTAAAGAAGTAGAATATTAATTCTTTTACAAACCTAGAGGAATGTTTGTGAGAGGGTTTGAAACCAAACTCAAGAAGCAAATGGTGTATTATGGTTTTGAAACCATGAGAATGAAAGGATAAAGTCATCTTATATATGAGTAGTGTAATAGGAAAGAAGGGGATGTGTAGGTGAAGTGTAATGGAAAGGGATGAGTAATTTGGCACCTAAGAGCTCAAGAGACATGATTATAAAAATAGGTGTAGGTTGATAAAATATCTAGAACCTATAAGTTCCAGGAGGACTTAGTGAGTGGGAAGGGCATGGGGAAAGATCTCTTAAATGGTCATAGTTCCTAAAGGAGGGAAACCTTGAAGCCATAAAACAAGATCCATAGTTGATAGGTGAAGAATTCTCAAGGTCCCTAAAGAATTTTACCATTAGATATTTACCATATACACTTACCCCCTTTGGACCTGTAACATGAGATCATGCACTATATCGCTCATAGGAAGATAGAAGATTGATAACTGACCCCATTATCTATCTAGATTTTAACTAGTTTGTAGACTTGGACAATAATTTTATAATTGAAAAATTTGTCCTTTATGAGTTAAGTGAGGATACCTCTAAACCTTCAAGAACTAGCCCAACTAGATAGAATGTGAGTGCAAGCATTCTAACCCAACTAATGTCAGCCATGCAGCTTGGGAAATAACTCAGAGTAAGTGGCCCCATGCCTCTAGTCGATAATAAAACACCATCCTCTTCCTCATCACAAATGGTAATGATAGGACTAACACCTAGCCTAGTGGTTAGAGGCATTGGAGGACCACTGCCAAGATAAGTATTAGGGGGATAAGTACCTCAGATACTAGCTACTCCCCCACCTAGATTTATTATGAGATGGCTATGCATTTTCCTAAGTATTAAGGTATAGAGAATGTTGTAGAGCATGTGATCAAGTGTGAACTACAATGGCATTCTTAGGGCATAACCTAGTCTGAGTGTAAGGCAACCCAATTCATGATAAATTTTCATGATCATGCCCATACTTGGTATAGGAAATTCTATCCTAACTAGGCTATGGTTGATTACAACACCCTGAAGGAAGCCTTCTTGAAAGAATTTGATATACCTAAGTTTGAGTAGTAGAGCATCATCATACTTAAGGAGATTAACCAAGGATTATCAAAGAACATGTGCTTATACGA
This sequence comes from Torreya grandis, assembly GCA_037957365.1. Lineage (NCBI taxonomy): Eukaryota > Viridiplantae > Streptophyta > Pinopsida > Cupressales > Taxaceae > Torreya > Torreya grandis. The sequence goes on along the minus strand of JARHVA010000643.1, from coordinate 172,033 downwards.
TGCTAGAATTAAGACTCTTCTTTTACAGCTCCCTTATGATATTCACCCTCCCAACATGTGTAATGGTTCATTGGGGGATTACTAGTACCATTTAGAAGGGTACTGTCCATGAAAACATTCATAGATCCTCAAAAAGAACTTGAAGCTATGCTCAGAGCTGAGGCAATTAAGAGTGTTTACATAGGAATTAACCATTTTATGAAGGTACAAATTATGTCTATGGCCTCACAACTACAAAATTTGACCACTAGTTCATCACAAGATGCTCAAAGTGGGTTATAGTGTATTGATTGTGAGATAGAAGGCCATAATAGGAACAACTTCCTTTACAAGAATGTGCATACATTGCTTCTCAACTATGATGTTTGTCATGAGGTACATGATGTTCACAACTAATAGTTGTTTCAATGTGTTATTTAGGTCAGTAAAACCACCTATTATAAGTTATGTAATGCCTATACTTATACCATAACTGATTACTACATAATCGATGAGATGCATGAGAACATAGGGAGAGGTGCATAATAGGTAATAATAATAGTGAGAGGGAAGGGAGCCCAAGGAAATGAGGTTATGGACAACATATTTTAGGTTATGGGATGTAAAGAGGTTCCTGAGGGAAAGGTGGTAGCTATGGTGGAAGAAGGTTCCCACCATGATCATGTTATAAGTGTGGTTTGATTGAGTACTACTAACACAATTACCCTATGCATCTGACATGTGGGTATTGTTAAGGAACACATAAGGTCAAATAATGCCCTAACTTGTATACATAATTGACCCATGGTAGGCCTAACATAGATAAGGATGAAAAGATGATCAGGTATGAGCCTAAGGTGGAGAAATGGACTCTAAAGGTGCAACCAGTTTGCATGGAACCAATCAAAGTATAGGTAACTACTCAGAGTGGACTCATCACTCAACTATTAATTGTGCCAGTACCAAAGTTATGCCTATAATATGGGTATCTAAGCCACATGAAGTGCATAAAATAGCCTAAACCCAAAGTTATGCCTTATCTAGACCCTACATGCTAAAAATATGTGTTACAGTAGGCTATGAACATGATCTAGAACCTGCATGAAGATCTATAACTGGCATGAGGCCTAGAGGTGTAGGTTGACACCTCTTACAAGCAATAAGATGGTCATGAGGTTGAAGTGAAAGAACTAATAGAGATCTTGTGCCTCTTAAAAATGGAAGGGAAGTTTCCCCTTTTAAAGAATTTATTTTTAGAACATACAGGGCAATCATCAATTGAAGTTTCTGCACCATGCATGAAAAGGGCATGATAGGTGAGGCATACCCAAAATGCATAGTATGACCAAGAAATCTTGGTGAATGACACTATCAATAGATGGTCTATCTACGAGGTCCTTATTAACATAAGTATCAAGGTCAATATCCTAACTAAGAATGCATGGGATAAGATGGGTCAGCTAGCCTTGAGGCCTTCCCCCTATGTACTCTTTATGGCCAATAAAATCTAAACACAACTAGTTAGAATTCTGAAGGGAGCCATTATAGATATTATGGGCACCTAATTATATGCTAAATTTGAGGTAATTGAGTTGGTAAAACATAATAACTATCTAGTGCTTCTAGGAAGGCCATAATTCTATGCAAACAATGCTAATATGCACTTTAAGAAGTGATATATGACCTTCAAAAATGGCAAGGAAAGGGTAGTGATTCTCTTATCAAGTGAACAAGGACCCTCCTATATGGAGAGCATTAATATTTAGGATGAGATCTGTTGGTTAAATATTTTGTCGATTAGCATACTGATAAACAAAATAGGTCTGATAAGCCAAAGTAGAAAGATTAGTCATCCAAATGTGTAGGTTTACCACATCAAAAGGGGACTGATCTCTCCTCTCATCAAGGGGAGGTTTCCTATAGGTATGCTATATATATATATTAACAAAAAATAATACTCAAGGTTAATACAAACCATCCATCTCTCTTTCTTCAGAGATGATGCATGTAAATCAAAGGAAAAACTCAAGGGAAATGACAGATAACACTCCTCTTATTTTAGAAGTACTATTCAACAAACCATAATAATACTCCTAGTAGTAAATGCAAAATGTAGCAAAGGATGTAATAACTAGCAAATCAAGATGCAGCACAAAGTCTCCACCTGAATTGCTCAAGAGTAAGATACGAAGGACAATGAGGGCACAAAGTCGTCCAAAAGTCCTTTACACAAAAATGAAAAGAAAACACACTAAAGGCAATTATGGAGGCACAAAGTCTCTCCACAGTTGACTCTTCAGGATACCTTCCTGACTGCTGTCACTAATTCTACTTGTTGAATTAAAGGAATAGAAGATATATTAAGGAAAAAGACATAAGAACAGTTTTCTCAACAACAAAGATATCACAGCACAAAGTCTAAAAAATCACTTGCTTTCTTATTCCAATAACAAAATATGATCAACAATCTGAGCTCAAAGTCTTAGTAATGCCTTTCAATTTGGGCAGAGTTTCATTCTGATTGTCAAAAAGAGATCCTTTTATAATAAAAAAGAGTCCCTTATATAGCCACTTCAAGGACTCGAGAACAGTAACACATCATGTTGCATTGAAATCTGTTAAGAAGACAGGCTGGAATTTAGGGTCATCTACCCACTTGTTTTTATCAATGCAGAGAAACAAGTCACACTATTGAAAGTTTGCAACTTCCAATGTCCACCTGGTGATTTGATCTTTCTTCATCATTCCACCTTTTCTAGTTAATTAAATTGAGTCCTAGATTCAATTTGCTTTTCTGTTCCTTCCTCGCTTTCTGCTGGTCTTGGCCTTAAATCATGTGAATGCATTTAGGTCTATAGATTACAAGGATCAACGACTATTTTATGAGCTTTAAAATTGATGTTCGTGCACCCATCACCACATTTTCAATAGCTAGTTCATTGTCTTGAATTTGACGTCTTCGAGCGCATCACCCCTTGGTGCTTCTTTGGCTTTTCTATTTGGCACTTTCCCAGAAAGAACCTACCATTTTGGGCCTTAAGAAATGATCCACTTTGGGTCGAGAAGAGCCCCATGCAAGGTATCTTCCCTTCGAGTGGTCTTTGAATGGCCTTCGGGCTTCTTGTTTTACATCTTCTCGAAGGGAAGGTGACCCTTCAGCTTCGGGGAAGTGTCCTTCTATTTAGCAGCTGAGAGTCCCCCGCAAGGGCACCTACCCTTTGGGGTCCTTCAATAGCCTTTCAAAAAAGTTTGTGGACAATTTCCCGCAGACAAAAAGTCTGCAAAAATTTCTCACGGACAAAAAGTTCATAGAAAATGTTTCGATCACTTTGCCTTCAAAAAATCCTTTGGGTTTTCTTCCCACAGCCTATTTTTTGAATTCTTTCAGACTTTTTGTCCAAAGGAATTCCTTTGGACAAAAAGTCCGAAGGAATTGCTTCTTTCCTTAGTCTTTTTTGAATTCCTTAAATAAAATCTGAAAGAATTACCTTTGCGGCCTTATTTGAAAATGACCCTTCCAAAGGGTAATTTTGTTGACTTGTCCTTCAGGAGGCTTCTTTGCACTTTTACATTTGAATTGCTCCTTTGAATTGTCTGAGTGAATCGCTTGGTTGAACCAAGCTATTGAACCATTTGATTGAACCAAATGTTGAACCGCTCCATTAAACCAAGTTGATGAACTACTCCATTGAACCACTTCATTGAACTAAGGCAATGAACCACTTGGTTGAACCAAACATTGAACCAAGCCGATGAATCAAGCTTTGAACCAAAATGGTTCAAGTCGATGAACCAATTGAATGAACCAAGCCTTTGAACCAAGCAGATGAACTGAGCATTGAACCACTTGATTGAACCTGACTTTGAACCATTTGTTTGAACCAACCATTGAACCAAGTTTTGGTTCAATGGTTCAAATGAAGCCTTGAATCGACTGACAAACCATTTGATTGAACCAAAAGATGAACCAAAGCATTAAAACAAAGCGGATGAACCACCCAAGTGAAATAAAGTGTTGAACCTTTTGAACTTTGAACTCGTTGAACCAAAGTGGTTCAATGGTTCAATGGTTCAAGCCTTCTTTGCTTAGATGCTTGCCGATGGAGATTTTTGATTGAACCAAGGCACTGAACCAATCCCAAAAATGACCTAGTGTTAGAAACTGATTCTTTTGGTTGAACCCACCTGTAGAAGTCTTTGAACCTGTAGAAATGAACCTACCTGTAGAGTTCGTAGAAACCAAGTCTATAGAAATCAACCTATGAAGTCCTTTGAACTTGGCCTATAGAGTCCATAGATTTTCTCTTCCTACTGAGTCTGTAGATTCAAGCCTACAGAGTCCATAGATTTAAGCCTGTAGAGTCTGTAGATTTAAGCCTGCAGAGTCCATAGATTTTTGAGAAGCTTAAAAACTAAGGAATTTGAATGCCCAAGACAAATTTTGGAAAGGAAAGAGACAATTTTGGTCTATAAGACCAAAATAGTTCAAATGTTGTCCCAAAAATGAGTGATATTTTTGGGGGACAATAGCTGGCTCCAGTTGGGGAACTTCTGTCAATTGCAAAAAGAATTGAAAGGAGTAGAATCCAAAATGTCTAGTGTCTTCATGTGTACCATTGGGTTACAGATTCATGCTACCTAGAAATGGAAGGCATCAAAAATGAAAACAAACAAAACAAAATAGAGTAAAAAACTATACAAATATACATATATACAGATGCAATGATCTGATACTTCAAGAGTTGAAGTGTTTAGATGCTGCCCATTATGAGGCAGAGAAAAGAGTGTGCCATCTTGATATTTTAGCAGAAAGCTATTTTCACCAATGTGCTGATGAATTATAAATGGGCCTCTCCAAAGGGAGTCAAACTTTCCATGCATCCCCATTGGTTCTCTCCTTTTGTCCCACAATAGGACTTGATCCCCAATCTAGAAATCACGATTTTTGGCCTTTTAGTCAAAGAGTTTCTTTACCAAACTTTGATGAACAACAATTCTATCCACCACCATGGTTCTCTATTCCTTCAGCTCAGTCAGGCACATGATTTTTTTATCAAGAGAGCTTTCATATGTCTGATATTCAATTGCCTTTGCCAATTTCAAGGATGGCAATTCTAAGGTGATTGGTAGCTCAACATTGATATCATAAAGAAGTTGAAAAGGAGACATACCAATTGCCCTCTTTGGTGTGATTTTGTCTACCCATAGAGCATCAACTAATGCTTTATGCCATGTCCTTTGATTGTCATCTGCCAACTTTTTGATAATAGTTACCAGGTTTTTATTGTTGGATTCAGCTTGTCCATTTCCTTGTGGAAAATAATCAGAAGAGTGAGAGAGTATAATTCCATAATGGAAATAGAATTGTGTAATCTCTTGAGAGGTGAAACAAGCTACATTATCAATAACAATTTTGATCAAAACTCCAAACCTATAACTGATATTCTCTTTGAGGAAGTTGCATATGACTTTTGAAGTAGCATGCTTAGTTGGGATTGCTTCTACCCACTTGGTGAAATAATCAATTGCTGTAAGGACATAATCATGTCCAACACTTGAAGTTGGGTTTATTGTCCCAATAAAATCAATCCCCCATTGCTGAAAAGGTTCTTCTATGATCACTGGCTTGAGAGGCATAGCAACTAACTTGGGTCTTCCAACAAATTGCTGACAAAGTTCACATTTTCTAACCCACTTATGTGCATCTTGGAAAAGAGTTGGCCAGTAATACCTGGCTCACAGAATCTTGTGAGCAATCACAGGAGCATAAAAATGTCCTCCATAAGTTAGATTGTAGGAAGATTTCAAAAGCTAGCTTTGTTGTTTTTTGTCTTCACAGTGAAGGAATACTCCATCTATGCTTCTCTTGTATAAGCCGTTGTCCCAAAGGACAAAATTGGTAGCTTTCAACTTGATAGTCTTCGTTTCTTTGTAAGACAAATGAGCAGGACATTCACCATAAGTAAGGAAATGAGTGATACATAAATACCACTCATTGGTAGTGGAGAGAAAAGGGACTATTCGTGTCTCTTCCACTTCAGTTTCTTCACATTATGTGTCTTCTAGCTTATTGTCAGCAATTAATTGGCATAGGCCTTTACCCCTAAATAGCTTTGTTAGCTTGATGTCTAGATCAAACTCTTGGATCTTTGCAATCCAATTACCTCTTTTCGTGTGAAACTCTTGCTGAGTTAATATAGAATTGACTGTAGTGTCAAGAACTAAGGTAATAGTGTGTGAATTCAGAAAATAGAAGCAAAAATATTTGACTGCTTTCATGAATGCATAAGCATGCCTCTCTACATTTGAATACTTCATCTCATGGGTTTTAAGAGGGTAACTCATGAAATAGATAGGATATTCTATACCTTTCTTGTCTTGTTGAACAAGAATTACTGAAAGAGTGTGTTCAGATGCATAGCTGTATATGATGAAATCTTTGTTGTAATCTAGACAAACTAAGGTAGGGGCATGAGCAATGGCAGTATTGATATTATGAAATGTTGACTTGCCTTCTTTAGTCTAGCTAAAGATGGTCTTCCCTTTCATCATGTTCATAATGTGTCTAGTCTTCTCAGCAAATTTGGGGATGAATCTCCGTAAGAAATTCACCTTTCTGAAGAAAGAATGAACAACATTGTTACTTGTAGGCAAATTAAGTTCTTGAATAGACTTAACTCTATCTGAGTCAATCTTTATGCCTTCTTTTGACATAATGTGTCTAAGGAGTTTCCCTTCTATTACTCTAAAAATAAACTTTTTAAGATTCAAGAAAATACCATTCTGGCGACAGTGCTCTAGCACTTTTTGTAAGTGGCGTACATGAACAAATCGATGCTTTGAAAAGACAGTCAAGTCATCAAAGTATACCACTATGAATTTACCAATCTCATCTTTGAAATCTAGATCCATTACTCTCTGAAAGGTAGCACCAGCATTTATTAAATCAAAAAGCATTCTTCTATATGCAAATTTACCCCAAAATGTGGTGAATGCAGTCTTGTGTTGGTCTGCTTCACCAACTTCAACTTGATTATATCTTGAGATGCCATCCAACATTGATAACATCTCTGTCCCTATCACTATTTGAAGCACTTGATCCATAATTGGCAAAGGATAATTATCCTTCAAAGATGCTTGATTCAGATTCCTAAAATTTATACAAATGCAAATTTCACCATTCTTCTTCCTTATAGGCACTATGTTTGCAATCCATGTGGAATGGGAAGATGATTATAGCATTTAACATTTTTTGTATCTCAAATAGAATAGTACTTAATATTTTTAGATTATACTATCTAGATTTTTGGTTGTAGGACTTTGAGTCAGCCTTGAGAGGAATGTCATGGCAGATTTTATCAGGTCTGAGAGACTTCAAGTCTTCATAAGAATATGCTAAGACATCCATGTATTGACAGAGTAAAGAGGTGAACTTGAATCTTTCTTTAGGGGTGAAACACTTAACAATGTTGACCATCTTGGGATTTTCTTTAGTGGTTAGATTTACTTGATCGAATCCTTGAGAGAAACTCGAGTCTGTTTGCTATTGTTTGATGAATCTATCATGCTTATCAAATAGCTTTTTAAGAGAAACCAGGCCTTCAGAAATTTTGTTTCCTTTCAGCTGTAATAATTCTTTATTTATATCTGAACTAGATTCAAAGGCTGATTCATTCTTTTGAGATTCACTGCCTTCAAAATGTAGTTGTTCAAAATTGTCTATTCATTCCAAGAAGGCAATGGTTTGATGATCATTGAATACTTGCCAATAATCAACATTGTTAGGAACACTTGGTCTATAGATTATCTCAATAGTATACCTATCTTCTTTGAAATCTGAGTGGAAAACTAAAAGAGTTCCTGAAATAGCAAGTGCATCAGCTCTGTCATTAGACTCTCTGGGTATGGTAGAAATGTTAAAAGCATCAAAGCTTTTAATTTGGTGCCAAATCAAGTTATGATAGTGGCGTAATTTTTCATTCTTGGTTTGGTATAAGTTCCTCACTTGAAAAACCACTAATTCAGCATCCCCTTTGGCATGAAAAAACTTGATGCCTTTATTTTGAGCAGCCTTCATGCCAAGCAACAGAGATTCATATTTAGCTGTATTATTAGTGTTGCTAAACTGTAACTTGTAAGATGAAGGAAACATATCTCCTTAAGGAGATATCAACACAATATCGGCTCTCGAACTAGTAAAGGAATAGCTACCATCAAATTCTAAAGTCCATATCTCATCTGATACTTATATTTCTTTAGACTTTCCTTCATCAGAGATGGAGGATCTTTCTTCATATGTATTGCAGCCTACTAGTTCTTTTGCTATTCTAGTTGAACTTATTTTTGAGTTGACACTTTCAAAAATTATATCAAGTGTTTCATGCATTTCATCTGTAGATATAAAATAGTTACCCATACCTATAAATTCAAAAAGAATTTGAGCTTCAGGGGCTAATGTCTGGGTGACCATATATTTTGCTTCCTTTTCAGGGAGAACCCTCTTCATTACGCCTTGGACAGGAATCCTTGCCTCAGACAGATCCATGCTTAGTTCTCCTCCTACGTCCTTACAAAAATTTCATCCAAGAAAAATGCCATAAGATGCTGGGACGTCAGCCACCAAGACAATCATCTTGATTCTCTTGTTTGGAAAAGCTGCAAATGCAAATTGGGCATCTTTGATTTGCCCTAGCAATGGTATTTGCTTGTTCTCCATGGAGAAATATCTCCCAAATGTCTTGATTAGTGTGAGACCCAGAGACTCAGCTACTTTAGTAAGCATGACATTTTCAGATGCACCTGAGTCTATAATACAATTACTAGCTTATGGCCATTAATTAACAAGAAAACATAGAAAGGTTCTATTTTTCTAGGAGCAGTTGGGGGAGTAATGCCCAGATTATTTGGAATAGGCATGTTCTTTGGAGAATCAAGAGTTACCCTTTTAGCTTTTTGTTCTATATGGATGGTTTGGTTCTTGATATATTGGACCAACTTATTCAATTGATCAGGATTGGATTGCAAATATTTAAACTTAGACCTTTGTATTTTTATCTTTTTGACATGATCGATTATGTCAAATGGCTTAATTGAGCTAGGTACAGAGAAAGGTACTTCAACCTTATAAGTTTTAGGAGGGATGGGAGGTGGGTTGGTTTGTGAATTTAAAGTAAAAAGGGAAGGTGAAATTGATGTATTTGCCTTTTGGGTGATTACTGGATCCTTTGACTGAAAAGGCAGAATGGTTCCACACTTAGCAACCATGACTGCTGGCTGCGGTTGCTCTTTTGTCTTCTCTTTATCAACTTGCTGGACTAATTAGTTATTAGACCTGTTAAACACTACATATGATCCATCAAAAGCTTCTCCTTTGCTTCTGAGTTCATCCTGGTAGTTTAAGAAACTAATGTGGGAGTCGCCAGCTGATTCTTCTTAATTGTCTTCAAGGAGATCAGTGTCAGTCTTGATTCAATTTAGGCTAGAAAGAGAACTCTGATTCTGCTTCAAGATTTTCCATTGCTGAATTAGTTAGAGGAGCTTCTAGGGAAAGTTTCCCTTGTGGGGGAGGAAGGTGATTCTATTGTCCTTGATTCCTGGCATCATTTCCCTGATATGACTAATTTGGGAATGTCCTTCTGTATGAAGGAGTAGGAGACATTCCTTGAGCCATTTGATTTTTGAGAGCAAGCAACTCATTTGCCAATTTTTGCACCATTGGATAAGTGGTGCTTATAGATGAATATTCAAAAGATGATAAAGCTCTATTTCTATTTGGATCTCTTCTTATCTTCCCTGCTAAGATGAGATCATCTTCTACCTCAGTGGCCAAATGTTGAGATGTAGCAAGATCTATTTGACTAGCACATCTCAAGAGAAAACTTACTTTAGGTAGCTGAGAATTAAGAAAAAGCATTTGAGATTCTTAGCTGTAGGTTGATCAATTATAGGAATTCTATTTCTTAGTTTGTCAAATTTGGCTATGAAGTCTCTCATAGGCTCATAAGGCTCTTTCTTCATCTGTGTAAGTTGAGCCAGAAGTGCATGTGCATCTTCTACAGGTTTGAATCTGGCTTCAAACTTATGTTTGAGAGTATTCCAATCAGTTACTGACTGAGCCTGTAGATGATAAAACCAATCTGTAGTAGCACCTTGTAGTGTCTCCACAAAAAGCCTGAATGCTACATCTTCAAATTCTACTCTGATTACTCCACAAGCTATGCTGAAGGCTGCAATGTGTTCATCAGAATGAACTTTTCCATCACCATAGAATTTGGGGAAATTCTTTCTTGAACTGCGTGGAAGCTTATGTAGAGGTGGATTAAGATTGAGAGGACCAAAAGCATTATCCCAGAGGCCTTAAACTACCATTGTAGGATTATGAAAAGGAGGGATAACAAATCTCAAAGGGGTAATTATTGGCAAAGCTTTATCAACAACAGAAGTAGATACTTCATTTGGCAATAGAGATTTGGCTTTAGTAGGAGGAAAGATCTTGGTTCGTTGGAGATGAGATGGTGAATGAAATAGATCAAAATCACTTTGCTGTACCAACTTGAATACAGGGTTAACAATCCCTTTAGCCCTTTGGCTTCGTGTATACCTTGAATCTACCAGATTGTGAAACAAAAATGGAAAAGAATTGACCTTGCTTCAGTTTGAAGCTTGAGCCTTTAAACTGTGCATTCTTTCTTGGTTAGTGTGGAGGTGAATGGTAAGGCTATAAATAGATAATGGATATTATATCCCCAACAAAGTCACCAAAAACTATTGGTTGAATATTTGGCAATCAACATATTGATAAACAAAATAGGTCTGATCAGCCAAAGTAGGAAGCTTAGTCATCCAAATGTGTAGGTTTACCACATCAGTAGGGAATTGATCTCTCCTCTCATCAAGGGGAGGTTCCCTATAGGTATGCTATATATATTAATAGAAAATAATACTCAAGGGTAGGACAAACCATCCATCTCTCTTTCTTCAGAGATGATGCATGCAAATCAAAGGAAAAACTCAAGGGAAATGACAAACATCACTCCTCTTCTTTTAGAAGTACTATTCAACAAACCATAAGAATACTCCTAGTAGTAAATGCAAAATGTAGCAAAGGATGTAATAACTAGCAAATCGAGATGCACAACAAAGTTTCCACCTGAATTGCTCAAGAGTAAGATATGAAGGACAATGAGGGCACAAAGTCATTCCAAAGTCCTTTACACAAAAATGAAAAGAAAACACACTAAAGGAAATTATGGGGGCATAAAGTCTCTCCACAGTTGACTCTTCAGGATACCTTCCTGACTGCTGTCACTAATTCTACTTGTTGAATTAAAGGAACATAAGGTATATTAAGGAAAAAGACATAAGAATAGTTTCCTCAACAACAAAGATATCACAACACAAAGTCTAAAAAATCACTTGCTTTCTTATTCCAATAATAAAATATGATCAGCAATCTGAGCTCCAAGTCTCAGTAATGCCTTTCAATTTGGGTAGAGTTTCATTCTAATTGTCAAAAAGAGATACTTTTACAATAAAATAGAGTCCCTTATATAGCCACTTCAAGAAGGACTCGAGAATAGTAACACATCATGTTGCATTGAAATTTGTTAAGAAGATAGGCAAGAATTTAGGGGCATCTACCCATTTGTTTTTCTCAATGCAGAGAAACAAGTCATGCTATTGAAAGTTTACAACTTCCAATGTCCACCTGGCGATTTGATCTTTCTTCATCGTTCCTCCTTTTCTAGTTAATTGAATCAGGTGCTAGATTCAATTTGCTATTCTGTTCTTTCCTCACTTTTTGCTGGTCTTGGCCTTAAAGCCTATGAATGCATTCAGGTCTATAGATTACAAGGATCAACAGCTATTTTATGAGCTTTGAAATTAATGTTCGAGCACCCATCACCACATTTTCAACGGCTATTTTGTTGTCTTGAATTTGACATCTTCAAGCATGCCACCCCTTGGTCCTTCTTCAAATTTTCTATTTAGCACTTTCTCAAAAAGAACCTACCTTTTTGGGCCTTAAGAAATGATCCGCTTTGGGTCGAGAGGAGCCCCCTGCAAGGTATTTTCCCTTCGAGCGGTCTTCGAATGGCCTTCAGGCTTCTTGTTATACATCTTCCCGAAGGGAAGGTGACCTTTCAAATTTAGGGAAGTGTCCTTCTATTTGGTAGCCAAGAGTCCCTTGCAAGGGCACCTACCCTTCGAAGTCCTTCGGTGGCCTTTCACGGCTTTCCTGTGGAGTGTTTTCGTGGGCATTTTCCCTGGGCATTTTCTCGTAGACAAAAAGTCTGTAGAAATTTTCCGTGGACAAAAAGTCCACAAAAAATGTTCTGATCACTTTGCCTTTGAAAAATCCTTTGGGTTTTCTTCTCGTAGTCTATTTCTTGAATTCTTTTAAACTTTTTGTTTGAAGGAATTCCTTCAGACAAAAAGTCTGAAGGAATTGCTTCTTTCCTTAGTCTTTTTGGAATTCCTTAAACAAAATCCAAAAGAATTACCTTTACAACCTTCTTTGAAAATGATCCTTTCGAAGGATACTTTTGTTGACCAAGTGCCCTCTGTAAGGGCACTTGTCCTTTAGGAGGCTTCTTTGAACTTTTGCATTTGAATTGCTCCTTTGAACCATCTGAGTGAACTGCTTGGTTGAACCATTTGATTGAACCAAATATTGAACCACTCCATTAAACCAAGTCGATGAATTGCTCCATTAAACCACTTCATTGAACTAAGGCAATGAACTGCTTGGTTGAACCAAATGTTGAACCAAGCTTTGAACCAAAATGGTTCAAGCTGATGGTTCAAGCTGATGAACCAGTTGAATGAACAAAGCCTTTGAACCAAGTAGATGAATTGAGCATTGAACCACTTGATTGAACCTACCTTTGAACCATTTGTTTGAACCAACTGTTGAACCATGTTTTGGTTCAACGGTTCAAATGAAGCGTTGGACTGACTGACGAACCATTTGATTGAACCAAAGGATGAACCAAAGTGTTGAAACAAAGCGGATGAACCACCAGAGTGAAACAAAGCATTAAACCTTTTGAACTTTGAACTCATTGAACCTTTGAACCAAAGTGGTTCAATGGTTCAATGGTTCAAGCCTTCTTTTCTTAGATGCTTGCCGATGGAGATTTTTGATTGAACCAAAGCACTGAACCAATCCTAAAAATGACCAAGTGTTAGAAACTAATTCTTTTGGTTGAACTCGCCTACAAAAGTCTTTGAACCTGTAGAAATGAATCTACCTGCAAAGTTCGTAGAAACCAAGTCTGTAGAAATAAACCTGTGAAGTCTTTTGAAGTTGGCCTGCAAAGTCTGTAGATTTTCTCTTCTTGCTGAGTCTATAGATTCAATCCTACAGAGTCCATAGATTCAAGCCTGCAGAGTCCATAGATTTTTGAGAAGCTTGAAAACTAAGGAATTTGAATGCCCAGGACAAATTTTGGAAAGGGAAGAGACAATTTTGGTCTGTAAGACCAAAATAGTTTAAATGTTGTCCCAAAAATGAGTGATATTTTTGGAGGAAAACAAGATCAACCATATATATAACATCATAGTGTAGGGCATTGAGAATCTCAACTCCATTGATCAAGGATTGATCTCTTAGGAAGATGGGTAGCTATCCTCAGACACCACTGATGTTTCTTATGATCGATGGGTTATAAAGCCTTATGAGTCTATTGGTCATAAATGCCACTTGGTGCATGCAAAGGCACCAAAGTTTGAAAGGACTAGCTAGGTCCATATTAACCACACTCTAAAATGATGGGTCCCTTACAATGATAAGAAAGGAAATAAGGTACTCTACTTGAGCAAAGGTAAGCTCGTGGTGCTCCCAAAATTTGAAGGAAACAACCCAGTGGAAAAACATGTCCACAATCTTGAATCATGCATCCCCAAAGAAACAAACAAAATGGGCACACTAGTGAATACGTTGATAAGCACTTCCACTCATTGGTGGGTAGTGAAAAAGTCTAACTAGCCAACCTGATAAGATGTGAATGCATCCATTTGCACTAGATTAAGAAGAAGTAATGAGGACTTGGATATATTGGAATATTCTAATGACTCTGATCTCATAGAGTATGTGCATCTATGAAAAGAGACATGGTCTGACTACAATATGACTACCCTAAAGAACTTATGGGTGCATGCATTATATAAAAATCTAAAGACATGGGTATGAGCATGGTATGTGGTTAATAAGACGTGCTATGAAGAAACCAATAGGGATGCCCTTAAGGAAATTTTTTTTCACATCTTTTCATTTTCTTCATATAACTTGGGGTTGATTGAGCCACTATAAGTAATTCAAAAGGTAGTGTTTGAGGACATCATAATCCTTGAGGAGCACCTAAAAGACATGTTTGGGGAGAAAGGGTTGACACTCTTGACTTTATTTGATGACCAAATGTTCAATAATGAATCAAGTGAAGAAGATGATGAAACTTGGAAGGAACACTACTAAAAATCCTTAACAAGCAAGAGGAAGCTTGTATGCCAAATAAATGATAGCACTCCTAGCAAATAATATCCCACCCATATTTGAATAGAGACAACTAAAGGAACTTGAGAGGTAAAGGACTCACCCCAGATAAAGAATAAACCCTATTGTGCACCACTAAAGACCATCAAGGTGGACATCAATGTATAAGGAGAACTAAATATGGATACTATGGGAGCCTAATGGTCTAACGTAAAATTAGCTCACATTATGGATCTCTTAAAGGAATTCTAAGACTTGTTCCCTAGGAATTATCAAGATATGAAGGGCACCCTCCCTTCCCTTAGGAGAATTGAGCATAAAGCTAATTGATGATGCAATACTGATCAAGAAGTGCCCCCAGAGGATGAATCCCAACCTTTACACCAAGGTTAAAATAGAGATCGATGCAATGTTGGCTACATGGGTCATATATCCTATGCAAGATTATGAGTGGGTAATCTTGATGGTTATTATCATCAAGAAGGATGGACACATTCACATTTATGTCAATTTTAGGATGTTGAATACCACCTACATCACTGACCCCTTCCCAACTTTGTTCATTGATGAAGTCCTGGATGGCATCATAGGTTGTGAGATCTACACCTTCACTGATGGGTTATCTAGATGCCACCAAGTCTAGATTGAGAGAAGGATAAGCCCAAAACAAATTTTAAAACTAAATGGGGATATTTTTCTTATAATGTGATACCCTTTGGATGTAAGAACATGCCAACCATGTTCTCTAGAGTGGTGATCACTACATTTAAAGACTTCATCCATAAGTTTCTCTAGGTATACCTAGATAACTAGATGATGTATGGCTTCATAAAGGACCATTATGATAACTTGTGCCTAATGTTTGAAAGGTGTAGATAGCTATATATATCCTTGAAATTGAAAAAGTGCATCTTTTTGAAACCCTTTGGAACCCTACTTGGGAACATTATCTCTAAAGATGGATTTCTCATCAATCTCATGAATATTTCAATAATCATTTAGCTCTAGACTCCTTCCACACAAAAATATGTCCACACATTTCTTTTCCACTATGAATATTATATAAAATTCATAAGGAGCTATGCGAAGATTTCAGCACCACTAAAAGATCTATTATATAAGGATGGTCCATTATATTGGGGTAATGTTTAAGAGGATTCCTTTGATACTTTGAAGTTTAGGTTGGATAGTATGCCTATTTTACAATTTCCTAACTAGACGACACCATTCCACATCTATGTTGATGCATTAAGTTTTATGATTGGCATAATCTTGGCACAACCTAGTGAAGGAAAAATACATCACCCCATCTCCTTCACTAGCATAAAATTAATGAAGGCACAGTGGAACTATACCATAACCAAGTGTGAGGTGTTCTCTATGGTCTATGCCCTGCAAAAAATTTAGATAATACTTGTTGGTGACCCCATTCATCTTCTTCATAGACCACAAGGTGATTAAGTACCTCATGAATAAAACCATTCTGCATGGGTTTATTTATAGATGGATCATTCTATTTCAATAATTAGAGTTCTCAATTGTCATTAAGCCTAGAAAATAGAACTTGGGCCCCAACCATTTATCCCATATAAACTCTAGTGATGTAGTAACACCTATTGAGGATGATATGATGAATGAAAAAATTTATAGAATTTAGTGTGCCCCTGAGGACTTGGTGGAGATAGACACTTTTCTAACATCTAGATCTATGCCCTAAATAATGACAATCAAAGAAAAGAAATAGTTTGAAGTTCACACTTCCCTTTTTCATATCATTAACAAGGAATTGTATAAACTTGACTGAGATGAAGTCCTATGTTGATGTGTCTTAGAACATTAAAGGGACTCCATTTTACATGAGATGAATGAAGGGTTAGTAGGATGCCACTGTGTAGGAGATGCAATGGTGCGTAAGGTATTTCAATCAAGCTTGTGGTGACTACATCTATTTCATGATGCAAAAGATTATGCCAGGCATGCAACATATGATAGCATAGAGGGAATACCAACCACCAATATGAGATTCCTCTAATCCCCATTCTTTCCTAAGAACCATTCAAGAAATGGGCCATTAATGTTGTTGGATGGATTATTCCCATAGTGTGATGCACAAGCACAAAATACATTCTTGTAGCCACTAACAATTTCACCAAATGGGTTGAGGCCATGCCAACCAAAATCTGCATAGCCACCACAACCACAAGGTTCATATGAGAGAACATCATAAGATTCTATGTGTGCCCACCTAGCTTGACTAGCGATAGGGATACACACTTCATTAATGAAATTGTACAGATCCTACTGATAGAATACATGGTGACACACCATAATACAATGCCTTATTATGCCCAAGTAAATGGCACATCTAAGGTATTCAATAAGATATTGGGGACATGCCTCACTAAGATATGTAATGTTTATTTTAAAGATTAGGATGATCGAGTATAGACAATTTTATGGGTCTATTACACATCTTACAAGTACCTGAACAAGGCTACACTATTTTTACTAGTGTTTGGCATTGAGGTGATTCTACCGATGGAGTTATTGGTGACATAATTATTCATCACATTAATTAGTTGATTGGATGATTAATAATCACTTAATGCAAGACTAGAGGACTTAGAGCACTTAGATGAGGTGTGCACCCAAGCAAGGTGGATCCAATAGATAAAGAAGGTGTGTCAGAAGCTCTGGCATGACAAACATATAAAGCACAAGGTGATAACAGAAGGGGCATTAGTTTTGATCTATGCATATAATTATATCAAGCACCCATGCAAGACATAGACAAGGTGGATGGGTCCATATGTTATCCATAACATATTAGAGATTAGTGCATGCAAGCTGTACACATTATTAGGTAAAATACTACATAGACATTTCAACAACAATCAATTGAAGCTATATTGGAAATAAGGTGGCCCTTACACCTTCGAACATTGACTTCTTGGTCATGAATCAATTGTGTTATGCTAAAAAGAATAAAGTTTGGTGCAAGCCAAACAAGTTCCTTATATTTGAGTTGTTTTGTATTTTTAATGTGGTGAGTGAATAAGCAACACATTAAGGCCATTAGTAAAATTTTTATGGCACTTTCACACATAATTCTACTCAGGTGAGTCAAGCATGGATGCTATTCAAGTGCCTAAGGCTAGAAACCTAAGTTATGGGCATGTGAAGTTTGCCATATGCAGACACAAGGTGCACAAGATCTTCATGCACAAGATTTAGGAAGTGAGGTATTGTTAGGCTTGTAGAATGGCTAGTTAGGAACTTCCAAGAATAATACCGGCTAGGTGAGTTGAGTGAGGTTTCTTTTTAAGAACCTATAACCATAAACTTAAGTTTTTAGATGCATAAAAATCATTGGACTTAGAGCATATGTGAACTAAGAGAGGTGAACAAGATATAAGTACAAAAAAGATAGAGTGAAGATGCACAATATGATCATGCACAAGATATCATATGAGAGTGCCATGTTGGAGGGCCAATATAAGGGATTTGTATGGGGTAAGATAGGCCAAGATAAGAAGTGAAAATCATAATGATATCAACTAAGTTAGACAAGTATGCTTGAAATATAAGCACAATAAGAAGAGGAATAGGATTGAGGACACTGGATAATGCACATGTGAGGTGATGTACCCAAGTTACCATATTAGAGGTGAAGGTCATGAAAAGTGAACAAAGTTCAAGAGAATATCATCAAGATAAGCTGGCATCCACCCAAAATGAGCTAGGAAGTGACCGTTTGAACTACACATCACTTCACTAAAAAGATGTTAGAAGATTTTAATGAGGTGATGGTCAAGGTATAAAGATCCACATTGAATGCACAACTGACAATATATTTTTGTGGCTTTTAAGGGTTATAGTGAATCCCAAGGAATATAGGCACCATCATGCCATTAATCAATCATAATTAAGGTAGTAGATGAGATTAGAGGTATAAAATAATGAAAAGATGACTGTTTCTAGTTACACACTTTATGATAATTTGAATTTAGAATAGAAAACTAGAGTGAATCTAGAAAACTAGAGAGTCAAAGCAAGGAGACCATGCTACAGTGAGAATTTTAGCACCATTGGATGCCAAAAATGAATGGTTCAGTAGAGAATTGAATTGCCTTCTCTATAAAATTGGAGTAGAGAAATAAGGGGCACAAATTGTGCATTAACCAAGCAACAAAAAAGTTAGAGTGATAATGAGGCTACCATTTACAACACATGAAGCTCAAGAGATGAAGACATAATCGTATACCTTGTGACTCTAAGAAGTGCCAACAAAAATTGAAGGTTTTGACAAGATAAATAGACTAAATTTCAACACCAACCAATTTAGGATGGGGAAAAATTGGATGAGTTTGGGTTCATAACAGGCACAAAAAAAGCCAAAAAAGCATGAGTAGTAGCGAAATCCAAAATCTTAAAAATAGTATCACTACTAGTAGAGGGAGTAAGCATCACCAAATTTGATCTAGAAGAAATTTAAAAAATGTCATATCAGGACATCCAGTTTCTTGAAGAGGTCTGGATGGGAAAAACTAGGCATCATTCACACACAAATGCTTCCTAAAAGAGTATAACCATTATACTTCAATTAATGTGCAAGACCTAGTACAAGACTGGGTGGTATCATAAGGGCAAAGACTAAAACTGGTGTAACACTATTTGATGTCTCAATCTAGGACAAACTAGCAACCATCAATATGACTCAACTCTATGAGTTAGTAAGTTTTGGGAAATTGGAAGAACTCATGTAATTTATCCTCTTGTCCATCCATACAGATTGATTCTACTTCATAAGTAGGCACATGAGGCTGTTTACAAGCCTTATCAGCTAAATCACCAGACTCCTAAAATCTAATGCAAACATCCATCAGATGATGATGGATGATGCTAAGGTTGAAAGGGTCATGAAACTCCTCAAATACTACAAAGAAGGTTTTGCATTCCCAATCAAGGACATTTAGGACCCAAGAATGAGGGAAACTTCATGCCTCATAAGCTCAAAACTCTACCTTGGTGGTTAGTGGTCAGATATTACAAAGTCCTACCTATGCATCACCTACCACATGACATAAGGGGTTAAATTTAATATCACTAATTTCATCACAAAAGACATAATAAAGAATGCACTCAAATGTCATATGGTGTGAGAGACCTTTTAATGGGGGTCCATGTTGAAATTTATTGTGATGGAGGAGATTGACATGCTTGATGATGATGAGGACAACTTGTGGGTCTTCCTATTGCATAATGACTCCCCAATGCTAAAATACTAGAATTATACTTGTCCCCTTCTTTCACCCTAAATTGCAAAGCCTAAGTAATGGGATGGTACACATGGTATATCAAATCATTCAAAGAGGAATGACACATTCCTGAGAAGTTCCCCTAGAGGCTAATTAGAATGATGATCTTTTCTATTATGAAACACTTCTATGTAGTATAATTGGCACTCATAGATGGTAACTACTCTGGCTAGCTAAAACTTCTTTATGCATTTTTAGCTAAGTACTTCAGAGATGCATTAGGAGGAATCCCCAATGTGTAGTGGGTGGACATCTTGATGAATGTTGTGGATGTAAAAATACGTAGGTTAAGGTACCAATACATGTTCTTAGGAGGCAAAACAACCAAATATGAGGAGGATGAATCAGATGGCATCAACATCTATCTCCTTGAAAGAGAAGTCATCCTTGGGCACATCCACAAGCTCTTTTATAAGATGAAGCTGAGGAAGAAGGGCATGCACATGGATAAAGATGATGACCTCCCCATTTAGGTTAGTGAAGAAGGAGAGTTGTCACTAGTGACATAGGGAGGAAATTACCCCAAAATAAGTGGGGAGAAACCCTGAAGGAAATACAAGAGTGCATTTGATTGAAGATCACCTTCGATGATGAAGCCACTCCTTCTGCACTTAAGAAAAAGTGTGTGGGATTCATGCTAGGGATTGATTCTCCTAAGCCAAGGGAGAATAAAAATAAGTCTAAGGATTTAGTGGTAATGCCCATGATAACCTTGGTAGGGATGGAGGCACAAGAGATGTGAAAGGAATTAGAAGTGAAAGAGGCATGTGAAGAGATGAAATATGAAGAAGATGGATTGATGAAGGTATACATCATCTAAGAATAAGAAATAGGGGAAGATCCTAGTGTTGAAAAAACTCATGAGGCTCTCCAAGATGGAACTAATACCATACTTGGGGAAGTATGAAAGCCATCAAGTACCCCACCCTTAGAACTTGATACATAGCCCCCACAAATTAAAGAGGAAAAGAGGCATCGATGGATGGAAATGGGCCTTAGTAAGGACCATATAGAGGTGATGCTAGAGATAAATTAGCAAAGAGAGGCCATGAAGGCCAAGGCCATGACACTAGAGGAAATTATGCAAGTAAAGGCCAAGGAGATAAGGGCTGAGGAGGAAACACAACTGTGATAGTGAATAAGAGGAAGACAGAGATAAAGAAGGACCAAAAAGAAAAGTCCAAGAGAGAAGAGGAAGAAAAGAAGGTTTTCATAAGCATGGAACCCATGAAGGAGAAAGTACTAGAGGCACCTATCACTCCCACTAACATAGTGGAAGAAGTTGCACCATAGACATGCTCAATTAGTAAAGGGGTACCTAGAGATAAGGAAGGTGATATTGGTACCTTAAGAGAGAAAACCAGGGCATAGTAGAGACCCAACATACATGAGAGGGAAAAATTGGTGCTGATGAAGAAGAAAAGTGGATGAAGGGGACAAGTCCAAAGAAACCCTATAGGATTAAGGAGGAAATACTTTAGAGGAGGACATTGGAGAAAACACTAGCACTGAAGAAGAAGAATAGATGGATCTCACCATTGCTAAAGAAGAGGGCACTAGGCTGATCCTATAAGAGAAGGTACATGAGGGGTTTACTAATGAGGATTATTATATGATGAAATGCATGCCCTCTAAAACTACCATGACAAGGATGTGATAGCAACTATCCTTTACATTAGATAATTATATAGACAATCCTCATTTTGAGGTACTATAAAAGGCAATCCAAAGCACATATCACCTATAGGAAGAGCATGACTCCCTTATTATCAAACCCCATGTAATGAGTCTAGTAAGGTCAACCAATGACCTCATCCAAATGGCCTTTGAGGTAGTGGAAAAAAACATAATTAATGATGTCAGAGCCTCAAGTTGGAAGAAGATCATGCTAGAGGTATAAGAGGAGATCAAGGCCATGAAATTCAAGTTATAACAACTGGTAGGGCATGTAGAGGAAGTTGAGCCATCCCTCTTGGATGGTATCGACACTTCAAGTTTTTTGAATGTTGATAAGGTATGTGTGCTAGTGGAGAAAATGCTACCAAGATTGAAGGCAAAGTTAGTGCTAGAAAGAGAGGATGACCCTTACACCACCATAAATTAAGATCTTGAATCAAAGCTTAAAGAGGTGGAGGACCTCTTCATGAATATTGAAGGGTGCACAAAAGTGGCCAACACAATATTTTGTAACTTCTCTACCCAGGCATCAGTCATCAACATGTACCTCAAAAAGGTAAAAAGGGATAAGGATACATTGATGGAATAAACATACACTATGAGTAGGGCCAAACACATGCAAATTATGATATAGGTCAATATTTTGAGTGCCCAAATTAAGACCTAAGAGTAGGACTTGGAAGAAATCTTCTATGCCTTGCAAATAAAGTCCTATAAATAAGGAACGATCCTAGATAGAGGTGTAATATAGGCAAAGGAAGGGCTAGAGGCCTTAAGAAGGAGTTAGAGAAAACTAACATGCTTACCCTTAGTGATACTCCCATAGAGATAGATGGTACCATAAAATAAATCAAGCTCACAATCTAGGGCTTTGAGGACTTCAAAGTAGAGTTAAAGGAGCACACGCTTGACTTTTGCATACCAAAAGCATTGGAAGACTAGTTTGAGGGTGGAATATAAATTTTATATGGGGTAATGTTGGGCCCCAAATCCATATATGTATAGATCCATGTCAACACAAAAAATAGTTAGGTGTGAGGTAATCACTTGTTATGATATCTATTTTATCATCTTGTGGTGCTAGCTCGTAGGCAACTAACTCCCTTCTAGCTCAATCATCATCAAAAAGTGGGCACATGGGATAATAATGGCTCACTAAAAGAAGGGTAGTGGATCCAATGGAATGATTATATCCAATGCCAACTCAATAACCGACATGCTCCATTCACCATGGCACTAAGATGCCCCAAAACACTATACAACTAATCTAAATCTAGTTAGTGAGGTAGAGGAGATTAGAGTAGCGAATCCCTACATGATTAATTCTAGATGCTAGGTTTTCCATTAGAGCTTAAATTTTAGTTTAAGATGCTATTTAGGCTCCCCATTATAATTCCCAAACTTGTCTAGAGCATCTAGGCCTTTATCAACTTTAAGATGAGCATTTACTTTGTTATATATATATGTGTGTGTGTGTACACACACACACACACACACACACACACACAATGTATTTTAACTCTATTTAATGATAAATGGCTTTGCATAATGTTTACAAAAGTTGTAAGGTTTAACTTTATATTATGAATGCTAAGTTCCAGTAAGGTTTTAACCTAGCCCATTCATGGCATCCTTGTAGTTCATGATGACATCAACAACCTATATAGGAAATAATCTATGTATAGGAAAGATCCCATGTCTCACAATGATACCTGTACCAAAGCTTGAGCCCAAGCCTAAGTCCTTCATCTAAGTATCCCATTGAACCCTCCAAGTGCTTGAATGATTCCAATCCAAGGAAACCTGAGGATTTCACCCATGAGCCTATAAAACTACATCAAATATGGTTATGCCTAACAGATAGTCAGATCCTCCCTAGAGTGTCTTGTGCCCATGAACTTACCACTACTATGGCACTAACCAAAGTCTTTGGACGATAGAGTTGTGACATGGCATGACTAGCCCAACACAGGCCTTGGTCCTTTATCCATTGCATTTTAGGTGAGTGCATAAGGCTTACACCTTATGTGAAGTGACACTAGTGTAGTCAAGTGACAAATGTTGAGTGCTACATGATTATCAAGGCTTGCACCACATTGTAACAAGTCTAGATTTGACTTGGATAGCTAGATAAGCACCTAAAAAAAATCTAACCCATTTTTTCTTTAATTTAGTATGAATTGGCTAAGTGTTTATGACCATTTTGATTTATATTTAGCCACTTTTAGATTAATGGGCTAAATATTTTATAAGATTATTCCAAAAAAGGCTATTATATTCCACTAAATTAGCCCCCTTTTTAATCCTTTATGCTTCCTTTAAATTAACTAAGTGTTTTTTATTTCAACTTTTGCCTTAGTCAATTTCATAAAAATGGTCAAAATATGTTTGGGAGTCAGCTTATAATTCTATGAAAATGGCTTCCTTTTGTTAAGTTTCTACGTGCTTTAATTTAAAAGGGATCTAGCTGTTGTAGTTTTAACTTTTACTCATTTTAAATTTGAAAATTTCCTGACCGTTGGTTTTTAAATTTAAAGTTTCTAATTGTGTTTCTTCACTTTGTTTCCTGTAGGTGCCTAAATTGATCTTGACACCATGTGGAATTATCTCATAGATCTCAATTACCCCAACCTATTATCAAAACAATTTCAACACTTCATTAATTTTCCAGACTCTACTTGGAGCCATGTGGCATCCTTATACCATTTTTTAAGACTTAATCAATTTAAAAGATTTGCCCAGGACCCTCCAACTAAGTAAAGTCCCTATGGATGAGTGGATTAACAAGATGCTACCATGTGGCACCATCCTGGTGACCCACTACCCTAAGAATTTCAATACAAATCCAAAACCCCATAAGCCTCTAAGTTAATGGGTTACTAACATGTGGCAACATACCACTACTCTACAGACCTAGGTGATATGTGCAAGTCTAACTAAACCATCTAAGCTCCTAATAAGTGAGATGATGCCACATAGAAAATAATTACTTCACCATGGCCAAAAGAACAATAAACACATATATACCTCATCCTAATAATGGAAGGGTGTGAAGAAACCATGTGGATTCACCCTACCAATAAAGGACATGCTGGTGGTGACATCAACAAGACCTAATTTAAATTTGATGACTTGTCTAGCTGTTAAAACTATTAAAGCTAAAAAATGGACTATGTATCTAATTTGATCTACAGTGTTGATTTGTAGAGGCATGTTAATGGAAAAATTTATCATGAAAACTAAAATACAAATATAGACTGGGTGGTGGCATTGAATTTGGGCATGGTGTGCACATTTGGTAAAAGATAGAAAGATAATAAGGATAAATCCACCATAAAAAGGAGCATTTTCTACTACAAGGACAATATGGCTAGAGTCTGAGTGGTGATCCCAAAGTATTCTCAACCATTTCTAGCTACACTAAGTCAATGGAATTTACTCCCATGATTGCAATAGCATGATGTCTAGCAAGAGTTATTACCGGCATTTCTAAACCTGTATTAAATTCTTAGTTATTGTGTAGAGGACATCGGTTGCCTCTCTTTTTAATTTTTGAGTTTTGAACCTCCCTCTCTCTCTCTCTCTCCTATTTATAGGACTTTGAAAGTCTTTATAAAGTTTTTAATTTTTTAGGAATGGAGGATGTTGTGTTTGGTTGGCTCTTTGTGAATTATAAAAGGACATAGAGAACCAAACATTTTCTTTTTATGATTCTTTGTAGCTTTCTAGATTGGTTTTGCTTTTCTGATTTTTCCTAAGTTTTGATATTATTATGGTGAAGTTTATGGATGGATGATTGTATGGGATTTGAAATTTATTAACAAAAAGGAAATAATGATATTTGAAGACCATTAGGATTGTGTGTGGATATTTTCCTATGCATGTTTTATTGTGGTTGTGCCCATTTCTTCTCATAGTCATTCTCCCCAAACTCTTGCACCATCTTTAGTTGGAGTTGTGATAGATCTTACTCATCCAAAGATTAGTTTCATGGAACTCATTTAATCATAAATCTCATCTTGATATTCATGGAAACATGCTTTCTTTATCTTTACCCTTATTCTTTTGCATTTTATTTTAAAAGTCTATTAGCTTAGGGATTGGGTATCAACAAAATTAATCTATAATTAAATGTTTATCTTGATTATTATTTCATGTTCTGTTTATCAACATTGTAGCGTTATTGCATATATGAATGTGGTAAACCAATAAATAAATTAGCTATGCTTTTTATATGCAAGTCTAAGAAAGCTTGATTTCTATCTTAGGTTAAACTTTGAAAGTAGTATCAAGAAAGTATGCAGCCTCCTAGTGAATGTCTTAATCAAAACAACTTGCACCTTAATTCATAAAATAGGGCCCTTAAGGGAATAGTCCACATCAACCAACTTAATGAAGACCAATATACTAAGACCTATTTCATTTATACCTTAGGGAAGCATTTTATTCATGATATATTCTTCCTTTTAGGAGAGGTGGAGCCTCATAAACCCTACCTATTGTTGGCTATGTTAAAACAATCATAAACCTATTTTGGTACTATGAGGACATGAACCATAAGTTATATTTTTAGTTAAAGTTTGGAATAATAAATTTTAGAAACCTTCAATTCTAATGAGATAAACTATCTTTTAAGTTGGAAATTAGGATGATAAACACTCAATCAAAGTTTGTTGGGGATAACTTTAAGATATTAGTAATTACTAATCATAGAATATCAAAATGAAGAGCTAACAAAGGAAAAGAGAAGGTTAAACTGATTCAATCAGTTGGTAATTCACCTATAGATGTAATCCCCCTTTTGGTTATCCCATTCATTCTTCCCTAATATATACCAATGGCTAATCCCATGTCCTAGCTTAGGCAAAGAGGTGATTTCCCTATGAATCCCAAATGTAGCTCATTATTTACCTAGAAATATGGATAAGTTTTGTTCCAAGTCATAGTTAGAGGAATCCAAATAGAAGAGGAACATATTCAAGCCTTTACGGATGTACTAATTAGAACACATGTTCAACATGATGATGTTGCCTATAAATTCTTCCCATATTCCTTGGGAGAAACTACATATGCCTAGTACCTAAAGCTACCCCATGGATTTAATACTTCTTATGATGGCCTGGAAACCATCTTTGTGAACCATTTTAGGTTTCCCATTAACCCTATCATTATATATAATCAGTTCTATAGATGCTAAAAGAGATCTAGATGAACCCATGATCATATTCAATGCTTGGTTTTATAATCTATATCAAAGGATGAAAGAAACATGTATCTTGGTAGAAGGTCCAACCATATATAATTACTCAAGGGCCCTAAATTTTTTGACGTTGATGTTCCTTAGAAAGACCCTAACTATGCTTGTTTCTATATTATTGGCTTATAACAAGACCATGAACATAAACACCAGATGGTACCACAAGGATAATGTAGGTGATTTACCATCCTTAGGATAATAAGGGTGTACAATCATATCCTTATGCTAAATTAAGCCCTTATGTAGAACACCTCACTCATGAATCCTATCTTGGGAGCTATGTATGGTACCCTTGACATAGTGTATGCTCCAACTTCAATGAATTACATGTCTAGTGGTATGATGTATATGCCTCCCAATCATGTATTATCCTAGGTGAACAACCAATAGTTGGTCCCAATGGCATATAATAACATTATTATTGCACCAAACACTAGTGGGTATGTTGCACCTATTAGTACTCAACATGTAATTCCACCATATTTGAATCCTCAAACACCTACTAACAATGCTCACAACCATGTCCCTATTACTACCCATATGTTCTTGAATGCAGGTGCACTTGTGACTAATCCTCAACCTCAAACAAAGAGCCAACCCAACAATAGTGAAACCTCATAAATAAGTAACTTGAAATAAATGGTTCAAAGGCTATCTAATTAAATGGTTAATCTACGAAGACAAGGACCTAATAATACAAATTAGAATGCAAATAACCTACTTCTGGGCATAAATTTCAATTTTTAGAGGCCTAATAAGCAATGAAATACCTAATCTAATAATGAGAATTTTCCTAGTCCTCTTGAAAATTATAATCAAAATAATAATAATGCTTCTCATTCTCTGAATTTCATAGACTTAGAATCAAACATGTGGTGTAGAGTGTATAATTCAACCAACCATGCAAAAACTAATTATGCCAAGTTTATAGCTACCTCAAACATATTAGAAAAAGAGATAGACAAGATGAAAACCATGCTCACTCCTAATAAAAGTCAAGGCCAATATGGAGGGAACATGGACATGGATTTAGTATAGGATAATTGTGAATTTCCATTTGAGGATGCAAATTAACCTGAAGATAATTTAGATGAAGTCCATATAATTAGGTAGTTTCAAAGAGGAAATACTTACCAAGGAGTAAATCAACTAACTCATTGACCACTTCTACTTCTCCGAGCAATACTCAAGTACCACTTGATGTAAATTTGAGAAATAATCCTCTTCCACCTAAAGGACATCCCACTTCTTATCAACCCAAACATTATTATTCATATACCCTAGATGACAAACAATATGGAATGACCAAACTTAGCTATGGTATTATTGAATATCTCAAAAAGACTAAAGCTAATATAACTATGTTTGACCTACTCTAGTTTTTTAATAAGAGAGAATGTTACTTAGAGAAATTTTTAGTGATTTAGGTACCTTTGGGAATGTCATGCCCTATGTTATTTACTAATAGTTGGGTCTCTCACTTACCAAGTCAAATCAAAAGGTTATCTGATTAGACAAAATAAAGGTAAAAGTAGTAAGGGAATTGAATCATATACACATGCAATTGGCCTCAAATCCAAGGATTTAAAAATTCATTGATATCTAAGTGGTGGATATCCTAAATGCTTATGGCACATTATTGAGCTAAGACTAGTTGAGGAAACTCAATGGTTACATGGAAATAAACTTTAGCCACATACGGGTACCATGGTGTGGTATGCCTAACTAGATTATAATTGAACATGAAATGCATGATCATTAAGTATAATTGAATAAACAAGATCTTCTATGAAGAATTAGAAATGGGAGTTTCTTTAGTTTATAAGGAAGAAAGGGCCAATGACATACACTTTATTGCCATGATTAACATGTAATAAAATATGAAATTAGAAGAATTAGACCAGTTAGATGAAGAGGAATTCTGTTGTGCCTCAGAGATGGTCTCATTTTGAAATACATCTCTAGCTTATAAGAATTTTAAATTTGATGATTTAAGCCAAAATAAAGAGTTTTTATGCTCTTCATAAGATAAAACAACTGCTATGGATAAATCTATTCTTACTCCTCCCATAGAAGAATTATCCAAAATATCTTCATCAATTGAAAGGCCTTTACTAACTAAAAGATAGATCCCATGTTCAATTATGAATGAGAAAGTACACCAAGAGATTAACATTGCAACAACACTTCTATAACAAAGACCACTGACATATTCTAGCACAACAAAATTTGATTTGTGGAACTTAAAGTTTAATGGATCAAAATCCAAGAGTGGATGTGGTGATGGGGTAGAATGAACAAATCCAAGAGGGAAATATTATTTATCTACATACTGCCTGTATTTGACTTGTATTAATAATGTGGCTAAGTATGAGGCATTTGTCCATAGACTTTAGTTCACCCTTAGAAGGAAAGTGAAAAACATTAGAGTAATGGGTCATTCTAAATTAGTGGTTAGACAAGTGAGGAGCCAATATTCATGAAATGACAAATGCTTGTCTAGGTACTAAAACCACATTTAAAACCTAATATAATATTTTGATGCTTTTGGCATTCAGACTCTACCTAGACAAAGGAACTACATAGTTGATGCACTAACTACCACTACAAGCACTTTAGATCATATTAGTAATTCAAAGATGATAAGATTCTCAGTAGAGTTGATCTCTACCCCTTTAGTCCTAGATAATATTAACAGTTTCCAAGTCTTCAATGATTACCAACAATATTAGACTTCATCACCAATATGGAAGTATTTACCAATCAAATTATTGAAGAAGATGGTTGAGAGTACTTTGAATTGATGAGGATGGGACTATGAGTTTGAAGAGAAACAACATACCTAAGGGAATAGTCTCACTTGAAAGGATATTTGACATAGATTACCAGAGGTAAAAGGAGGAATTCACCCCTATTAAGGGCATGCATCATGAGTAGTGCAATATGGGTAATGTAAATGATGTGAAAAGTGTGTTTTTAGGCACCACCTACACCCCATAAGAGAAGCAAGGTTTTTAAAAAGACCTCAAGGATTTAAAATATGTTATTGAATGGATTTATGAAGATATGAAGGTATTTAACACTTCTATCTTGGCACATACTATCCCCCTCAAACCTAGAGTCAAACCCTTTAGACAAAGACAAAGGCCTGTCAATATGATGTTGGAGCTACTAATTTTTAAAGAAGTGCAAAAAATACTTACAACAAGGATCATATTCTTGGTGAGACACTTTACATGGGTTAGAAACTTGGTACTGATGAGTAAAAATAATGGAGAGATTAAACTTCGTGTCAATTTTTGCAATTTGAAAAAAGCATCTGAAAAAGATAACTACCCCTTGCCTTCTTTGGATGAAGTGTTTTTGATTGTGAATGGAGAAAAAATGATGGGTATTTAGGATATAATCAATTATTAGTCAATTATGAGGATATAATCAAGGTAAATTTCACAAATAAGTGGGGTACCTTCACATATAAGAGAATTCCTTTTGGCTTGATTAACACGAGTGATACCTTTCAAAGGGGATGGATTTTGTGTTCAAAGACCTTATGGGAAATTTTATAATTATGTATATGGAAGATTTGAAAATTTTCTCCAAGATAAGGATGGATCATGTGAAGGATTTAAGCAAAGTGTTACATTAGTGCAGAGACCATGGCATCTCCTTGAAACCAAAGAAAATGATATTTAAATTAATTGAGGGAAAAATGTTGGGCCATGTCATCTCAGAGCAGGGCATATCAATTGACCCTAATAGAATAAATGTTATTCTAAAAATCCCATTACTTGGCATAAATAAAGAACTAAATTCATTTTTTGGCAAGATTAAATTTGTGAGGAAGTTTATCTCTAAATTTATAGAGACAGTTAAACCTCTAAATAACATGTTCAAGAAGGATGCTAAACTTGAATGGATAAGTGAAGTATAAGTAGATTTAACTTAGGTCAAAGAGGTAACTATGCACACACTAGTGATGATCAACCTTGATTACACCTAGCCTTTTTATATTTGCTCCTTCACTTTAGAGTATTCGATTGCTACTATTTTGACATAGAGAACATGGGTTGGAGATGAAAAACCTATTTCATTTATGAGTTCCCCTTTGCAAAATGAATAATTAAGATACACTATGATGAATAAGTAGGCTTTTGAATTGATCAATTTTGTAAAGAATATTTTGCATTACATACTGCATAACAAATCTATTGATGTCATGCCTAACTTGATGGTAAAAGTCATGTTGGTATAGAATGAGTTGGGTGAATGAAGAGGAAAATGGATGACCATCCTTCAATAATTTGACCTTGAGATTCAATTGATGATAATTGTGAGAGGATAGGGTCTAATAAGAAAGATGGTTGAATTAGATCCACAAATCACTTGCTAACACTACATTATTAAAGATATTACCAATGATGATTGGTACAAGGAAGTTGTTCATTATGTGATGAACAATGAGTGTCCTAGATATTTTAATTCCATATAAAAGAGAGTGATGAACATGAAAAAAAACCAATTTATGATCAAAGTAGGAGTACTCTATAATCAGAACCATGAGGGTATCTATTTGAGATGTCTTAATAAGAAAAAAGTAATGGGTGTGTTTAAAAACCTACATGGAAAACATGGGAATGGGCATGGATTAGTGAATTTAATGGCCCACCAAATAATGAGAGTTTGATGCTATTGACCTCACCATTTCAAAGATGCATATTCACATGTTCGTAGCTACCATATCTACTAGGTTAATGTGCATAAGGAGTACACTCCATCAATGCCTATTCTACTAATAATTGAAGATCCACCTTTCAAATAATGGAAACTATACTTTATGGGGGAAATCAACACAAATTAATCTATAGGCCACAAGTTTATTCTCACTACAATTGACTATCGCACTTCTTGGGTTGAGGCTCAACCTTTAAAAAATTACACGATCGACATAATAATTCAATTTTTAAAAGAGATCATTATCAAAAGGTTTGGTATGACTTATACTCTAGTATGTGATAATGGACTTGCCTTCTCCTCTTTTTAATTCCTATAATATCCATATGATCATCAAGTAACCTTGAAATTATCCTCTAATTATTACTCGCAAGGGAATGGGCTAAATGAATTTGTAAATAAGAATTTGATGAGCATAATTAATTTTTTTTCAAAAAAAATCCCAAGAATTGACATAATGAATTACAATTTGCATTATGGGATAATAGGACTAGAATTAAGAGTGCTCAAGGCACTTCTCCCTACCATCTAGTTTATAGCCAAGACCATGTTTTTCCAATCAACCTAGGATCCTTACCTTGATGTTTATGAAGGATTACTTGGAAATATATGATCAAATGGAGGCTCACCTCTTGAATCTCATGCATTTTGATGGAAAAATGTGATTCAACCTTGCTACATTTTAGTAGGCATCAAGAGGTTGCTAAAAGGTGGTTTGATAAATAATACAAAATGCAAGAATTTAGGATCTTTGATATTGTCCTTATATGGGACAAAGCTCATGAAAAAAAAGTGAAACATAAAAAAATTGATGCATTATGGTTGGGTCACTAATAAATCTCTAAAATCTTGGGTGAGGATGTTTTATACCTAAGGTGTCTTATTAGTGAGGATGTTCCATTTCCTGTTAATGGAAAATTCCTCAAGCACTATTTCCAAGCTTGATGGTACTGGAAAATCCTATAAAAAATTTCTCTTTTATTTTCTTTGATTTGTTATTTTGATTTTATTCTTGTCCCTTGGCTTAGTTTGGGTTTACTTTCATTCATTTTTTATTTGTTGTGTTGTCTTTCATTACTCAATTTAGCCTTGTTTTACCTCTTTTGATGTTGAACCTACTATTTTATCTTGAGGGTTCACCTACTTGATAAAGGCATGTGAATGGACAACTTGTTGTGAATAACATCAATGGCATTCCTATACTCAAAATAATTTAAATATTTTTAAATTTCTTACATGAATTGTGGTGCTTTCCTTTTATGGTTAGAACATTTAAGGCTAATGATTTATAACAAAACATATGGATTTAAAAAGGCTTCGTTTCTTGTTTTAAAGATCATCAAATGTACATAACATAAAATATGAAGCATGATGAAACTCTATTTTTTTAGCTTGCTTTAGTCAACTATGCACTTGCTAACTATAACTCAACCTATGACTTGGTACCCAACCCTCCATGGATAAAACAAATCAAAATCTCCTCCAAGAAGAATCGAGCTAAAATGCAAAATCTAAACATTCTGCTTGAAAGGCTGATCTTGACAACCTTAACCACATGATTTTTGACCTAGTTAGTAGTGGAACATGACCTTAGGGACTGAAGATATCTCTATTGGGGCTATAGATGCTTGATTGGCATTAGGGAGATGCCCAGTTGGCATTAGAGAGATACCCAATTGGCATCAGAGTAATGCCCATGCTATTCCCCTGGCTAAATTGTAAAATCCTTTCTCCTTTCCTCAGTGCCCATTATTTAGAAAAATCTAATTTATGGTGTGCTTGAAAAATAAATGGATTAATCACATAAATTCACACACATATGGTCTTTAGGTAAAATTATAGTTTGGTATGTCATGTGTTGGAATAAAATTTTGTGCCTTCATTTTTGGATTTTCTTTGGAAACATTTTTACAACTAATGTTTATGTTTGAATAATAATCAAAGATTATGGATTCTTGATATACTCAAGAGTATATCCTAGTAATAGTCTACATTTTTTATTTCTTGCACAACATGCCTCATTTTCAATTTAAAATGGGGACCCTCTATTCTTATCTGACTCCTTTAAAGCCATTTTTAGTCTTTTTCTTGGAAATCTAACCCATTTCCAATTTGGTATAGCATGAATTGGCTAAGTATTTATAATAATTTTCATTTGTCCTTAGATGTTTTCAGATGAATGTGCTAAATATTTTCTAAGATTATTATAAAAGGCTATTATATTCCACTAAATTAACCCCTTTTTAGATTTTTTTTTGCTTTAATATGCTTTAAATTGACTAAGGGTTTATTTATGTTCAACTTTTTCTTTAGTCAATCTCATAAAAATGGTATAAATATGTTTGTAAGTCAGCTTAGAATTATATGAAAATGGATTCCTTTTGTTAAGTTTATGTAGTATTTTATTTAAAAGGGATCTAATGATTGTCGTTTGAATAATTAGCTGATTTAAATTTGAAAATTTCTTGATCGTTGTCTTTTAAATTTAAAGTTATTGATTGTGTTTCTTCACTTTGTTGCCTCTAGGTGCCTAAATTAATCTTGACACCATGTGGAATTATCTCATATCTCTTGGTGGCATCAACACATTCTCAAAAACATTTTAACACTTAGTTTATTCTACAAGATCTTCCTAAAAGTCATGTGGCATCTTTCCACTATTTTGTGGGACTTAAGTAATTTAAAGGATTTGCCTAGGAGCCTTCAACTAAGTAAAGACCCTTTGGGTGAGTAGATTGGTGGGATGATTCCATACGGCACCATAGTAATGAATATTATATTAGGTATGTCTATATAAATCCAAAATATCCAAGGCCTCTAGGTTAGCAAGATGCTCCCACATGGAAACATCTTATTACTCCATAGACTTGGGGCAGTCCATGCAAGTCAAACTAAACCATCCAAACTCTAGGTAAGTGGGATGATGTTGTGTGGTGAAATATTGATTCAAAACAACCATTGGAATAATTAGCACATATATACCCCATTTGAATAATATAAATGTGTGGAGTAACCATGTGGCTTGACCCTAGAAATAAAGGACATGTTGGAGATGATGTCAACAAGACACTAATTTGAATTTTATAGCCCGTCTAGTTGTTAAAGTGTCAAAGACCAAAAACAGATAGTGTGTCCAATCTAACATGTAATACCAATTTACAAATGCATCTTAATGGAAAAATTGATCATGAAAACTAAAATCCAAAGATAGACTGGGTGGCGGCATTGAATTTGGCATTGCATATAAATTTGGGAAAAGACATAAAGACACTGAGGACAAATCCACTATGAAAAGGAGCATTTTATATTGCAAGGATGGTATGGGTAGAGTCTAGGTGGTGATTAAAAGTAATTCTAAATGAATTCTAACTACACCTAGCTAGCAAAATTTACTCCCATGCTCCTATAAACATGATGTTTAGCAGGAGTTCTTATCAACATTTTTGAATCAACATTGAATTCTCAACTACTCTATAGAGGGCATGGACTGCCTCTCTTTTTGAATTTTAAATTTTAAACCACTTTATCTCTCAATCATATTTATAGGACTTATAAAGCCTTTATCAAAGATATATTTTTTAAGATTAGAGGATGATGTGCCTAGATGGCTCTTTATGATTTATAAAAGGACATAGAGAACTGGACACTTTCTTTTCATGATTCTTTATAGTTTTCTAGATTGTTTTTGCTTCTATGCTTTTTTCCAAGTTATAATATTGTTAAGGTGAAGTTTATGGTTGGATGCTTGTATGGGATTTAAACTTTGTTAATCAAATGAAATCTTGATATTTGAATACTATTGGGATTATCTGTGGACATTTTACTATGCATGTTCTATGGCGGTTGTGCCCATTTCTTCTCATAGTCATTCTTCCCAAACTCTTGTAACATATTTAGTTGGAGTTTTTCTAGGTCTAAATCAACCAAAGATTGGTTTTATGGATCTATTCAATCAAATATCATCTTGATCTTCATGGAAATAAGCTCTTTTTCTCTTTACCCTTGTTCTTTTAAAAGTGTGTTAGCTTAGGGATTGGGTATCAATAAAAGCAATTTACAATTAAATGTTTAACTTGATTGGTATTTCATTTTCTATTTATCACCATTATAACATTGTTGCATCTATTAATGTGGTAAACTAGTAAATAAATTAGTTGTTCTTTTTATATGAAAGTCTAAGAAACCCTAATTTCTATCTCACGTTGAGATCTGCAAGTATTATCAAGAAACTATTTAGCCTCCTAGTGAATTTCTTAATCAAAGCAACCTACACCTTAATTCCTAAAAAATGCCCCTCAAAAATAATAGTCCACATTAGCCAACTTAGTTAAGACTAGTATACCAAGACCTATTATATTTAGACCTTGGGAAAGCCTTTTCTTCACGATATCTTCTTCTTTTCAAGAGAGGTGGAGCTTAACAAACCTTGCTTATTTTTGGCTATGTCAAAACACTGATCAACAAAAGTTATAGTGAAAGGGTCTTAAAATGAGGAAAGGACTAAAATTTACCCTTTTACAACTACATTTGAAACTTTAAAATTTGTAAGTCTCTCTTGATTTTTGACCTCATTTGTTAGAATAATTGCTTTAATCATTATTTTTAACTTACCTTGAATTTGATTTTACAACTTTTTTTATTGCTCTTTTTTAGCATTTCCTTTGATACATTCCTTTTCTAATTTTTCTTTTTCATCCTGTGATTTTTATAATGTTTATTTTGCATCTTGATATTTTTTTACTCTTGCTTACTCTAATTGTGATTTTAAAATATTATATTTCACTAAATCTGTCTTTTTAATCTTTTCCTTTCTCTAGTTTACTTGTTTGCAACTTTTTTGCACTGAATTATTATTTTGTACCCATACTATTTATTTTTTCACTTATGTTATAGAAGTTGTACTCATAAGGTGAATGGGTTGCTTAATTGATGTATCAATGATAGGCTCACCACTATTAATTATTTTTTGTATTTTGTTATTCAAATCAAAATAATTATCTTTGTGATGCCCATGCAAACTATGATATACACAATAGTATTTTTATCTCCTTAAAGGATGTAGAGGAGGTAGCTTTATCAACTTATTTCTAAGAATGTACCATAGAATTTCACTTGAAATTTTATTATCCTTGTGCATACTTTTTGAATCACTATTTGTAGATGTATTCAATTTAGTTTTCCATTTTGAGATGAAGTCTTGTTAGGTAAAACATTAATAGATGAAGATACAAATACATGACTAACACTAAAATATTATAAACTCTTGGCATATGTGATATGATTTTCCAATAACGTAATATTTTCTATGAAATGTTAATTTTTATTTGATAACTCTTCTATTAATTTATTCATAATGACATTTGATCCTTGAGGGCTTCACAAACATAAACCCTAGTTAATTTGGATTGAATATGCAAACACACACCATCAAAAGGGGATGTAGGAAGTGGATGGGGTTGAGGAAGGATATGGTGATTACCTTTTTTTGGCATTATAAGATGAGCTACCTCATACCTTGGAGTACTGATAGCATGCACCTAGTTAGAGGGAAAGTATCTATTACCCTATTGAGGGCTAGGAGGAAGGAGATACTAATTTTTAGCCTTTTTAAATTTTTACAAAGACTAAAATCAGAACAAGGGAAGAGACAAAAACTAATCCTAAAAAAAACTCCAACATGATTAGGAAATCAAAATTTCAAGTTTGAATCCGTAAAAGGACAATTTTTTGGTGAAAAGCCCTAGGGTTAGAAGCCTTTGTCTATGTTAAAAAATAAGCAAGTTCACCAATATGTTCTATCAAATTATGGAAATAAGATATTTATTACCCTAATTAAACAAATTACTATTCAAAATTAGACTAATTCAAATATGTAATAAATGGCACACTTGATTAGGAAATTTGATAAATATGGAAACTTACTAAATAAGGAAAGTGGGATTTGGAAATATAATAATTAGTTAAAAAATTGAGATGTGGATGTTTCAAGATTTGAGACTGAGTTGGTTGACTATTCTAACTATGTTAAACTAAAATCAGGAGTGATAGAGTCCCTAGACACGAGCATTAAAACTAGACATGATAGGGGTGCATTGTAGTCCTTATGGAGCACTATTGTTTGATAGTGATAATATTTATAGGTTCTATGTGCCTCCACCTTTTTAGTTTTTAGACTATGTGAGAGATTTTAATTTTTTTATGTGACCATTATGTGACTAATTTTCTAATCAAAACCCTAGTTTAATAGGAAAAGAGGCCAATGCAAATCATAGAGTAAAAAGGGTTAGTGGTTGAAGTTATGTGAAACCTCAACACCACCTATGTTAAACATTAACTACATAAAAAATACTCTGAAGAGGGATCAAACTCCATCTAGTTCTCCCATGCCATGGTGGTGTGTGTGAAAGTGGTATAATATGCTAGATATTTGTGCAATTCTAATGTGATTAGGTGCTTCAATCGTGACTTCTAGCCTTGGAAATATATTCATACTTTAGCTCAGGGCTAATAGGAGTATATATAATCAAAATTTGGAGAAATAGGGAAATTTCTCTCATTATGTAATTTGATTTTTGGGGCTTTTCTGTGTGTAAGATTCTTATGTGCAAAATGACTTAGAATGTGTTTATATATTGGTATTTTAAGAATTCATTTAGGCTGGGCTTATTAAAAATCATTATCCAACATTTACATGACTTTAAATATAATAAAATATCCATTAGTTGGTGGGAGGAGAACATTTAGGGAGGTGAACAACAACAGGGTGCATTGTAGTCCAAATGGGGCATTCCTATCCAAAATGTGGAAACAATGAAGTAAATGGTGTGAAATAATATGGGTTTAAGCGTAGGAATCTATCTAGATTCATCTTAGGTTGACTTGAAGTGTTTTCAAGGATGGGTAACCATTAAAAAAGTGAATAAAGGTGGTCAAAAATCCCTAGGATAGGTCATGAGTTAAGGGTGTCAAAAGGATGGTCACAAGTGTATGATTTCAGCTTAAATGCTAATTTATGCAACTAAAACATCCAATCTAATTGATCTTATCATTTGAGATGAATATATTAAAAACCTATAATATGATACCCAATGTTTATAAAAACATATTATTGAAAATATTCAATCTCAATCCATTATCTACCAAAACATATTTAACTTATTTATTTAATATTTTCACTTGAATGAATAATGGGAGATTCTAATTTATAGTATGTTTATTAGGCAAACATTATTTCTCAAAATAAATTACGTCTTCACTATTCTTTATTGTATTAAAAATGGAAGCAAAATAAGCAAGTTATGCATTATTTGGTAAGGTTGTACCATGCAATGCTAGATATAAAATATCATTTTAGATACTGGACATCTTGAGCAACTCTATTATGGAGATATTAGTTTGAGTATTCTTGATTTTATCAATGATATCATACCCATTAGTCTAACTAGCTAGTACCTTAGGATGGAGAGGTTGATTAGGAGGGCAGTTTGACTACCTTCATTTTTCTACATATGATGGGGAATCTTATTTGTGTTGTTATAACATAAAATGCATAATCTAATATACGTCTAGGGTTAATAGTATGGTCAATATGGTGTCTCTTTATACCTTGAGGTCTATTTGGAGGAATAAAAAAGGGAGTTATACATACCATTTGACATCAAGTAGTAACCAAAAGCATCTTAGATTGGATATTCATAAACTATGTGTTCCAAAGAAGAGCTAAAAATTATTCATTATTAATATCATCCTTAATTTTGGTGCCAATAAATTTAACCAATTTCATTGCATGATTTTGAAATATTTTGCATATTTTAGGAGAGAAGCATGAAACCATGACACCCATAATCTAAATCAAAAAAATATACACTATCAAAATCCATCATAGATAAGATAAGGTTTGGTTATGGAATCAAAGAGAAATAATAAATTAGATTTGAAACCCTATAAGAGAGAAATTTGAAACCCCAAGAAGGAAAAATGAAACCTTAAGGGATAAAGATATGTGTTTCTACACTTAAATGAAATATTGGTTTCACTTGAATAATTTAACTTATTTTGGATTTAGGTGATCTAAATATGTCAAAACTATTGAAATTCAGATTGCATAAGTTATAATATAAACCACACAAATTTTAATTATTTAATAGAGATTGATTAAAATTACTAAATATAAAAATGACTAAAGGAGGATGCACTTACTTGATTTTATGCTATGTTTTACTCACTACTTGTGCATAGTCATGTGAAATGTTCTAAAATGGCTTAGTGGTTGCTCAGATTAGGAGATTGATTGTTAAA
This sequence comes from Torreya grandis, assembly GCA_037957365.1. Taxonomy (NCBI): domain Eukaryota; kingdom Viridiplantae; phylum Streptophyta; class Pinopsida; order Cupressales; family Taxaceae; genus Torreya; species Torreya grandis. The sequence continues at coordinate 132,279 of JARHVA010000643.1, read as the reverse complement.
ATTTGCTTAAATGCTATTGTGGAATGCTTAGACATGTGGCAACCAGATCTGCGAACTATCTAATGGAACCATCCTTGTGTATTTTGTTAGTCTATCCTATCATAGATACTTATGCTTTCCTATCAAGATGGTTTTTATATTTTTATTGGTCCTCAGTTATGTGCATAGATTTAGTTAACAAAAAAAGGTAACTTACATCCAATATATCAAATAACAATAAATTAAACAAGATATAAATTTCACAAGGGCTGATTATAATGTAGTTAAAGATAATGAGATCTATACTAGGTCTTAAACTATGGTTGTAATAGAGATCCTAGGAGCCCTACACTATACTAACTTATTAGGTACAAGGAGAAACTAGGCAAGGATAATAAAATACATGCTACTCTAATAATCAGAAAAACATATCTATCTACTAAGAAAATAAAAGGAAAGAAATAAGGATAAATATACTTATCTTGGATTGACTTATCTTCATATCATTCTCCTCCTTGGCTCTAGTGTCACTTTATAAGAGATGTTTTAGGTTAATACCTTAAATAAAAAATGAATACCTAGATGTCCTTAGTTGGGAACTCGAAAGACTATGGTGCACCTCTTTGGTTTAACTTCTCTTATTGAGCTTCAATGACCTCGATCAATACTTGACCTCCATAATAATAAGACTTTATTCCTTTATCTCCTTATTTTACTAATTAAAGGTAGAAACATGAGCATAAGTATATTAGATGAGTGTTGTGCATTGGGAATAATAATTTTGAGCCCTATATATATGGCTTTACACCCAAAAATCACATGAACCTCTAAGCCAATAGTATCAACTAGGTCAATATCTTAGAATTTTATAGACCAGCCTAATACTATATCTACAATATTGATACAATAAAAAAGATAGGTAGACTCAAAGCTTTATAAATTGGGATGATATAATATAAGGATAAACAAACATAAACAATACTATATTAGTTAGGCTAGTATAGTCTAAAATATAAGGAGGTTATATAAATAGATATAATAAGACACATAATGGCATTTTGAAGAGACTCAAAGGATATTAGGATGATATTAGTGAAGGTTTAACATAATATTATGCAAACATCTCTTAAAAAAGACCACAAGTCGACACTATTACTTTTTCAATGCACTCCTTTCGACATGCACTTAGGGAGATTGATGCATCGACGAGTCTTGAAAGAGAAATTTTCAGTAAAAGATAAAGATAAAAAACATAATGTGTATACATATTCCCAAATAAACATCATCATGTGTCACAATACTATAATGTGAGATGGTACTTTAGGAAAGACACATAACAACATGAAAACATAAAATAAATGCTAAAAAAAATGTGGATAATTTAATAATTAGAAGTAACATATAAATACCTTGACTCACCTTTTGACATAAATGATTCATGAAAGTAACATAGTATTTATTATGGTAGGTGTATAAACTACATTCGGAAACCATAAAGGTACAAGGCAAAAAACAAAAATGCACATGTATGCAAGACAATAAATAAATTGATATAAATGAAAAATTATTAGAGGAAAATTGTTAAACTATGAAAATTAGCAAGATGATAATGATAGGGATAAATTAGAACCAAAATATCCAAGGAAGAAGATAGTAACAAAGTAAATTTATAAAAATAATACGTTAAGGCTAAATTATAACCAAGGAACCCAAGGAAACATATATATAAAGGAATGAATAGTAAAAGCAAGACCAAATGGATAAAAAAAAGGTGACCATGAAATCATGAAAGGGAGAAATGGGACTGGATGGCCTACCAAAAATGAATAAAAAACTCAAATTCCTAAACATAACTAACATAAATCCTCGAAGGATAAGGCAATGATCAAGAGAGCATCTTGCAACAACTCAAAGATGCATCTTCTATTCAAACATGGAAAGTTTTAAAGCTATCAAAATGCTAACATATCTAAAATAAATGATGAATAGGAAGTAAATAAGATTATATAGGGTGCCATGCATGCAAAAACATGGTATTTATTATAAATAAGACATTTTGATTAGTTTGGCAAGACTAGGAGTTTTCAACATCAAAGGCCCTAGAGAACATGATCCATCAAGTGTAAGCTTAGGCTAGCTAGTGAAGTTTAAATATCATCCCATTAAGGTACTATACATTAAAATAAAATGATCCTACCTTCGCATAATGTGTTCCCCAATCCTTAATACCCCTTATAGAGCCTTTGGTCTATTGTGAGCATTAGGTACTTGCATGAGAAAGTAGGTAGCACTAGAATGTAATATGGATAAGAGACAACCTAGCCCAATCTAATAACTCACCACACTCTAACGGACATTGGGTCTATGATGATGCTAATTCTAGAGTTTGAGCTTTGAATATGATAGGGTATGTGTGGTGTGATCTAATTTTTAAGAGATAATTTTCCTTTGTCTTATGATGTAAAAGCTTTTAACTCTTTTGGTTTTTTATATTTTCCTCCATATGGATTCATAAAATGAACTATGGGTGTTAAATATGACTAACATAATAGAACTTACATGTAGCCACTAAAAATAAAAACTTATAGACCAAATATGCCTAGTTACTCCTGGACTTGTACCTTTTATAAGAGTGAAATTTCAAAATTGACCTTGTGAGCCCAAAAGGAGGTGAAAAATAGGAAGATCATTAAAATGAGTGTAAAATGATTGGATTACCCTAATTATAAAAAATGTATAGAGGAGGATGGTAAAATTATAGTTATGTTGAGACCTCATCATAATATAAGCTTAAATTTGGATGAGAGACAAGTATAGACTACAATAGTTTTATCACACAAGAAGAAACCAACTCTAAGTGATAAAATACCACTATCAAACATTACCTTATGTTTCTAAGAAGACATCTATATAATGTTTGGATCAGGAGAAGGAGAAAAAGATAACAATATAAGGATGTATGTTTTATAGGAGGTCCTAATTGTATTCCCCAAGGTCTTACCATGAAACTCACAAACTAAAAATCCAAGAGGCATAAAAATAATTAGGATAAAATTATGAAGCATAAAAATAACCAAAAAGGAAAAAATATCTAAAATAAAAATGTGTACTATAAAATAAAAAACTAAGGCATCTAAAAAGGATAACAAGGTCACATAAATCAAAGAGGTGCTACCAAATATCGAGAAATAATATGTTATTGTAAAGCAAAATAAAACATCTCAAAATAGGGGGATAAAAAGATACCAAAGAACCACAAAGAAAAAAATGGCTAAGAATTAAAAAGTTTACCATTAAATAAATTACTAGGGAGTCCAAAAATGATACCAAGGTTGTATAAAATGAAAAAGGTTTTACTGAAGATCCACAAGGGAAGCAATGGCCAACTATAAAGTAAAATAAAACATCCCAAAAGAGGAGGATAAAAATATACAAAAGAACCACAAAAGAAACAATGGCCAAAAAGGGTGTAATTATAAAATAAAGTATCAAGGTGTAAAAAAATGAGACTAAGGTCACATAAATCTAAAAATCACTACCAAAGATCCACAATGGAAACAATGGACTACTATAAGAATGTAGGCCTATAAAAAAAGTACCAAGACATCTAAAAAGGAGATAGAGGTTGCATAAAACTAAGAGGCATAAAAATGAAAAGGGACCTAAAAACCAAGAACATGTACTAAAGTAGATGATAATAAACCCAAAGTTTTAAGTAAAGCAAGGCTAAGCTTCAATAAAAGAAAGTCAAAAAAACTTGCAAGAAATGTTAGCTCAAAATAAAATAAACTAATTATAAACAAGTGAATGTGAATTAAATATATAACTAAATGAAAGTACATAAAATGTACCTTGAATAAGGTAAATTCATAAAGATAGAGGATATGTATTATAATGTTTTATGAAGTTGAATTAGTTTGTCTTTAATGCATACAATATTTTAGAAAACTAGCTCACTATGAGGGTGAGATGTTCACAGGGTTGAAGAAGAATGAGGATGGGCATTGTAAGATGCCCCCAAAGTATTCATAAAGTTCATCAAAAGATGACCCAAATTGTAAATTAGGAAAAATATGGGCATTATAAGATTCCCGAACATGTGAATGATGAAAATGATGGGAATCACAAGATGACCCAACATGCGAGGTATGGTAGGCATATATTTGTTATTGTGATTGATATAAACCTTAAAATAAACCTAATAATCATTTTTTTTTTGTCATATTATACATAAACATAAATTAAAATAATAATTTTGGAATTTAGGATAATCTTTGGATATTTGGGAGGTATTTCAAAAATTTCTTTCACAATATCAACCAGGTCGATATATTTGTGTTGATATAAGCTTAATACGATTGTATCATCATTATCAGTACAATTTGATCTAATAGAGATATTACAATTGATAGGTAGAGTTTGTAATATTATATTAATACTTTTAATGTTTTGGTTGATATAGTTGGTTAACACATGAAGCATTTGTAAGACTATATTGACACTTTATGTGTCATGGTTGATGTAGTTTTTTTGTATATGAAAGTGATTTAGAAATGTATCAACATATTATTTATAATGGCTAATGTAATTGTTGAATATAAGAAAATGATGTAGTACTGATGCAGTTGTCTATTTTTTATTTTGTAGGTGTTGATGTTTTTAAGGAAGTTAAATATGAAATTAGACCCATAAGAGAGATATTAATAGTCCTATAAGCTATTGGATAAAAATTAACATGACATATAATGCATTTTTGGGTAGTCACATGCACTAAGTAATCTCTATGAGTTGATGAGTTGATACAAGTTTGTTACATATGGAAAGTTAGAATGTGATGTGAGGTTTTATGACTCATCCACCTAAGGCCTACCAAGGGTGCAGTAAAGGGTGGGTAGAAATTGATGAGACTATCTTGATAATTTCTTGAGTTAAAGTGAAGGTTGATAAAAATGGGAAAATTGTACATGAATTTTTATCCATGTCATAATATTTATCAATGGGAGGATATTTTTTCTATTTGATTAGGTAAAAGACCTAGTTTTATAAGGACCAAGAACCAGAGTATAAGAAAAGTGTAATAGAGTATAACAAGCCCCATGAAATAAGAGCCAAAAATTAGAGTATCAAAACAAATAACTATCATAGTAGAGGATTAAAATAAATGGAAATTAAAAGGATAAACTACTTCAATAGGGAGGAAACCTCCATGACTACCTTATTAGCCTTAGTCTCCTTCACTTGCTCAACTGAACTATTCTTGGTGATTCTTGCCTAGGTTATATTGCTCAAGCCTTCATCATCTTCCTTTGACATGATCATTCTGGGTTTCTTCTGTGGATGTTCCTTCTTAGGGGTCTTCTTGGATGGGGATTTTAGGGGGAGCTTTAGGGGAAAAATCTTTGCCTCCTTGATAAGCTAATTCTAGGGAGTACCTTCAGCCTTCACCAATTATGAAATAGATTGAATCATTTTAGATTCCTCCTTATTAATGGAATTCCACTCCTAATTCAACCTACTAAGCACATCCTTACCTCATGTAATTTATTATTAAACCCTTCCAAATGATCCTTGTTGATTTTAATTGCCTTTGATAAGGGGACCTTGCCTTTACCCACCACCTCTACTAAGTTCCCTTCCTACATTATAAGGGGTTTAGGCTTGATAACAATGAGTTTTAGAGGAATATCCATGGTAGAGCCCTTGGATATGGGGCTTATGAGGGGAAATATAAGAATGGGTGGTGGCAGCCCAAGGTAGGATCTTCCTCAAGGGAGTCCTCCTCCGTAAAAGACCCCTCTAATAGGACATCTTTACCCTAAAGGGTCTCACCATGTTTTACCAATAGGAGAATGAGTCCCTAATGGATGACTGTGTTGGCTTCATTGATCTGGTATATGAGCGATTTACACTCCAAAAATTTTAGAAGCAGATATGGTAGGCTAATTTTGAATCCTTGAAAATGGTTCAACAAAAGGAAATGATGCAAGATTATGATAGTATACTTACCTTTGAGGGTGATATAATTCATTATCTACAAACAAACTTCATGCTAGTAATGCTAAAGATATGTGTGGGGAAAACCCTTTTTATCCATTTTAATGATCTCAGTGGTTCTAAAAAATCTCTGCATGAGTTCTAACTTTTTTGACTAGTCCTTGAAGGATTTTTTCCCTTCACATGACATTATCATAACTTCTCCTATAAAATCCTTGGTTAAAAAAATATTATGCCTCTTATTTCCATTTTCCTCTTGTTTCATGCCACCACAAATTACTTTGATATGTTCACATCATGACTAATGACCCTCTGCATAAGTTCTTCCAAACCTTTTTCATACTTTGGACCTTTGAACAAAATGTCGGTTCTAGTTTATCCCTATTTCCTCCCATATTTTTCTTGATATTCTAAAATATTTAATAAAAAATGGAATTCACCAAGACCTAGTAGTACTTACAACCAAAAACTTTAAAGAAACTTTAAGTGTAAGTTTCCCTCACCATTTTTTATTAACAATCCATGTGGTGATATGATGACAAAGTATAATTTTTGAATGCCCTCAATTTGGTTATAAAATTCATGCATGTGACTTCCATGTCATCATCCTATAAATTAGTGGATTCATTTTGAATTGTTGACATGACATTTTTAGGGACATGGTACCTAATGTGCTAGGTAAATTCAATGGGAGGATCTTATTTTCCACCCTTATCATAATAAAATCCATCATCATAGATGGGAAAATTGTTATAATGATTTTTGACCATGTTATAAATGTGAGGTATTAGAAAATATTCTCAATATTTTCATCCATGTCATAAATGTCATCAATAAGAGGATCTTATTCTTCACCTCCATCATAAGAATCATGATCATAGATGGGAAAATTGTTATATTGATTTAAAACCATGTGAGAAGGGTGAGGGATGAGAAAATTTTCTTAGGGATTTTTGTTTGCCATAAATATTATCAATGGGAGGATATTTTTCTTCACCCTTGCCATAAGGATCATAATCATAGATGGAAAAATTGATATATTGATTTTTGACGATGTGAGAAGTTTAGGAAATGGGATCCTGTATTATGCTTAGATCATAATAATTGGGAAGATATTATTCTATGGGATATTTGACCATGTATAAGTGTTGAAGATGGAAGGGTATTTAGCTTCACCCATACTATGAGGATCCTCATATGGATCATCATGAATGGGAATATTATCATGGGGATCTTTAGCCATGGTAAATGTTGTGGAATAAGTGCATCACGAGGAGTTACCTTAAATGGTGGTAATGGAAGGTAGAAATGAGAGAACCATGTAAAAGTAAAATGGGTTGAGGCTCATTGTATAACCCTAAGAGAGGGAATCATTGAAAAATGATGTAAAAATTATAAGCATTGAAAAAATGAAGATAATCCAATCTATGATGGGATATGATTCACATTGGGTTCAAAAAAATGTATAATGATGGTGAATCCAAAGTGAAGATAATGCTAAGAATCAAATGGAAATGTGAAGAAAATCCTACTAATGATGGGATATGATTCACTTCAGATTCACCTGAATGTATAATTATGGTGAAGCCTAAGTGAAGATACCATTAAGAAGCAATTGGAAATGTGAAGATAATCAAATTAGTAGTGGGATAGGATTCATGTTTGGTTCACCAAAATTTATGCATTGGAAATGATGACAACTACAACAATCCTCTTTCTCTCTATATATTATGCTATAAATAATAAATCATACTATATCATGCATATACTTGAAGATGATGACATAATATAGTGGTAGGTATAGATCTAATATATAGTAATCCACACTCAATTTCAAGGGTACAAAGTTCCAAATCCTATGTCTAAGATATGGGATATGGAGTTTATCTAGGTCCCATGATAAAATTAATGATGTATAATAATGGTTACAAAAAAGGGGTTATCAAAGATATAGTAAATAAACCACAAGTAAGGAACTGATGAACAAGGATAAACTAGATCTAAGATATAAAATAACACTAAACTAAATAAGATATAAATGTCACAAGGGTTGATTATAATTTGGTCTAAGAAAATATAGCCTAGACTAGGTCCTAAATTATGGTTACAAAGGCAAGCCTAGGAACCTTATCATAGACCAACTTATTTAGTATACAGATAAAATAGGAAAGGATAACAACATACATGCTACTCTAACAGTAATAAAATCATATTTATCTACTAAGTAAATAAAATGAAAGAGAATAGAGATAAAGATACTTACCTTGGATTGAACTTGTTGACATATAAATCTCCCCCTTGGATCTAGTGGCACTTTGAAAGAAATGTTTTAGTGAAGATCTACAATAGAAAGGGTGAATACATAGAAGTCCATAGTTAGGAACTCTAAATACTATGGGGAACCTCCTTGGTTCAAATACTCACATCAAGATTCAATGACCTTGAGCAAGACCTTACTTTTATAAAAATAAGACTTTGATCCAATAACTATTCATTTTACTAATTAAGGGAAGAGATATGAGTGAAAGTAGAGAATATGAGTGTTATATGATAGGAATTATAATTATGACCCCTATATATGTGTCTACAAACCCAAAAATGCCCAAAACTTGAAGTCAATGATATTGGTCAGGTTGATATGGTAGAATGATATCAACCAACCCAATATTGTATTGGTAGTCTTGATATAGTAAAAAAGACATGAGTACACTCATAACTATATCAACAAGGCTAATACAACACAAAAATAAATAGGTAGGAAAATAATTATATTTTCCAAGCCAGTACATTAGGAAATACATGGAGTATACATAACTAGACCTAAGGAGATGCAGAAGGAAGATGGAAAGAGACTCAAAGGAGGTCAAATTGATATTAGTGAAGGTATGATAATTTTTTTGAAAAATTATCTTGCAAAGTACCATGAAAAAACTCCACCCCTTTGCTAATGTACACCTTAGGACATGCACTCAGGGAGATTGATGAGTTGATGAATTTTACAAGAGAAATCATTAGTAAATGCTAAAGATAAAAAAATTAGGTGTATATAAGTTGGATAACCCAAACTACACCCTACTGAGTGGTTGATAATTTCTTATGTTCAATACTTTGAAGAGGGCTCAAATTACATGTAGTTATCCCATCTATGTGTATGTGTTCTCAATATTGTTCCAATACAATTCAATGTAACTCTTTGGCTTTTTAAACTTGACAACATGCAAATTTGACCTTGCATTAGTGTTAAAAATTATATTTTATGAGTATTATTTTGAGGGCTTTTTTATATTTAGATGTTTTTTTATAGTGTTTAAAGGTTATGAAAATAAACATCTTAATTTGAAAGTGGTTTTCAATGTAATTTATAATTAGTGATCAAGTAAATAAGACCTTACTCTTGTCTTATATATAGGTGACTATTTGTAACATCCCCATGGGGATTTACTAGAATAATGTAGTAATTTAAAATAAATAAATTATTCAACACTTATTTTTTCATTATATTACACCATGAGAATATAATTATTGATCTTCAACATACTGACTAAGTATATTAAACATAAGTAAACATGTAACAATAATAGTTACTAATCACTAGCATCTTATGTAACATAACATAATTGCATAAGGAAAGTAATCATATTAAATTATAGCCATGGTTGGTATAATAATATAGCCATAACTATTAATGTATAATAATTAATCAATTACATTTCTATAGGCATGATGACTCAACATATATATAATGATAGATTAATGCTCCACAGAGCTTAAGTCACTCTAACTCCTATATCTCTGATAATCTTAAGTGTAGTCTCCAAGTAAGCAATATAATGGGAAGGGATAGAATCATCTAAGCAATTTTCCACACCAACCATGGACCATCAATCCCATGCATATTTTCAAAAATAGGGAATGGCCCTCCCGTCACATATGGGTAGATAGTGATGGTGTGGGAATCCAAAGAGACATGCTAGTACCCATATGCTGTAATATTTTTACTACATGATGTGCACCATAAAGAAAATATGTTCTAACATGATATAGTAAAAAAATGTAAATCATACATATAAAATAACAATGTATATTTAACATTATTTTGGCCAAAGTTTTCAAATAGCTAATAATCTCTACGATTGGTCAAATTCATACACACCACTCGATAGGATTACCTTTATTTGGCATTGGTGGTGCTAAGTAAGCCAATGAAGTTTGTCTTAATACTTAGTTAGGACCATAAATGTGAAATTTGGTTAACATACTTATAACCAACAGGTTCATGCAAATTATTTCTACTAGCAAGTACAAACACATGCTAATTATTGAAATAATTATGATACATACATTTAGTTCATCAAACATATGAATGAACCTCATTATTATTATTTATCACATAAAAAATAATTATGACAAATAAAGTTATTTACCAAACATGTAGAATGCAACTTATTCAAAAGAATCTACTTTTCGTAAGTAAATGCAATAAAATCAATCATCTCAAAACATATGGCACATACTAATTTATTATAGCAACAAGAATAAGAAATTAACTTATAATCTTTCTTTTCATTATGCATATTGAGAGGTTTTTATCATATAAAAATTAAACCACCCTAACCTTATGTTTTTGACTTCATTATTAATCAAAACTATAACAATAGATATTCATCCAATATTTTCATACCTGTTACCTTTTGAGTCATCCTTATTCAAATTTTCATGAATTTTGACATAAAATAAGTTCACCCACTTATCACCTTTTGCGTGTGAGTTTTTAAAAAATAATTGAACCTTTCTCAGAGTTCAAAAGTTCAATAAGTTCAACAGTTCATTAGGTTCAATGTTTCAAACTTCAAAGTTTCTCAAAGTGAACTATTTGTCCTTTTGTGTATTTCAATTATGATTTTGAACCTTTTGGTTGAACTTGAACCCTTTTTCAGAGTTTAAAAGTTTAATGGTTCAAAAGTTCAATACTTTATGTTTTGTAAAGAGTCGTGTTCACTTAGTTCCCTTGTATAAATTAATGTATTGTTGAACCTACCATTTGAACCTACCACTTGAACCTAACATTTGAACCTACATAACGAAGTTCAAAAGTTCAATAGGTTCAATGTTTCAAAGTTCAAAGTTTATAAAAATATCATATAACTATTGGTCAGTCTATGTAGTTCATCTCGTATCATTGAACCCTAAAATTGAACCACATTTTCAAAAGCTCAATGGTTCAATGGGTCAATGACTATATTCTCATCTCACCCTGAGGATTTCTCTAAGTTAAAATTAATGAGAGATTTAGAGGACAATATATCCAAAACTCATTATAAAGGAGAAAATTTTGAATTTTCTCGAGGTTACAGATAATCATTACTCATCAAAATCATGCGTAAAAAAATTCTCACCATTAATGCATATGTTAGAGTTCGTGTCTTATCAAGCATGTTTAGTTCATATTATTTCAGTTTAATTATTTGATCTGGTTAATATTTGTACCAAAAAAAGAACAATTCAAATTTAGCAAATAAGCATACTAGATGATACAAAAGAAAACAACATAGGTGGTATAAGATATTTGTTACTCAAATTTGTAATGATTTTAGATAAATCTAAGGTGAGTTTTATTCTTACTATAATCTATTTCTATTACTTGGTTGGAAATAAGAATTCTTTTGAGTTCATGGTATTATTTAAGAAGTTTAAAACTTTTTATTTTTATCATATCCTCCAACCTATAGCCATGAAATCTGCATGTCTCAATTATGAGCATGGTCTTGGTCTCATATGTTCTTCTCTTGAAATTGGGGACACCTCTCTGGTCCAATATGACTTGGAAGATTTTAAGGAAAGGGATAGTAATCATGTGTCAAATATTATGATGTAGAAGATAACATAAAGTGGTTTCATTAAAGTTACAGCCTTTCCCATGGCTATACTATTGACCATTTTTTGCCCAACAGGCCAAAAATTGGTCCCCCTCTTCCCCTACTATTCTAGGCCAATTCATTTTTTTACTTTGCATGAATTTGGTGATTTCTATGAACTTTGTAGGTTTTTTTTGGGCAGTTGAAGAACCAATCAAAAAGGGCAAGATTTTACAAAGCTTCTTCAGATTTTCATCTGAAGAAATTCACAAAAAAGGTTGGCATCTTTGAACCATTAAACCATCGCTTCATTTCAAGCTTTGGTTTAATCGATAGTTCAATCGGCTTTGGTTCAAGCCTTAATTCATCGCTTCAAGTCCATCGCTTCAATTTCTAGCCTTGGTTCAATCTTTGAATTCTTCAGCTTTGTTTCAATCAACTAAGTTTAGCACTTAGTTCATCAAAAAAGTTCAAGCAACTTTAAGATTCAATGTTTAGTTCAAGGAATTGGCTTGGCACGCGGTGTTAAACCGGTTCAACACTTTGGTTCAATGCTTCAGTTCAACACTTTAGTTCAACGCTCCAGTTCAACATAGATTTTAATTAGCTTAAGTTCAATGGACTAGTTCAATGGTTTGGTTCAAAAGATTGGTTCAATGGTTTATTTCAATCGGCCTTATTTCAAGCCTTGGTTTAATCTTTAAATTCATCGCTTGGTTTAGTAAAGAGTTCAACGATCTTGGCTTAGCAGTCACTTCAATCATTGAACTATTGAACCATTGAACTGGTTCAACAAGTTGGTTCAATGCCTTGGCACTTTAGCTTAAACTCTTCGATAGGTTCATCAGCAGGTTCAAATGAATGGTTCATCACTTATGTTCAGTCTATCAGTCTTTCAGTGAGTTCATCGATGTGCAGCATTAAACCATTATACTAGTTCATTCACTCAGTTCAATCACTTAGTTCAACACCTACAATTCAACATGCAAGTTTAATGACATAAGTGAACAAGGAAAGTTCAAAGGCTTAGTTCAAGGGCTCAGTGTGTAGCTTTGAAACATTAAACCGGTTCAAACGAACAGTTCAATGGATTGGTTCAAGTGAACAATTCAACAAGGAGATCCAACAAATAGTTTAGAGGGGTTCGGCATGTAGCATTAAACCATTTTTGGTTCAATGGCTTGGTTCAACCATTTCGGTTCAAGTGGCATTTAGTTTAAAGAAAATAGTTCAATTGGCTCGGCATGCAGTCTTGAACCATTGAACCAAAATTTGGTTCAACGGGTTGGTTTAATGGTTTGGTTATAGACGAAGGGCCGTGATGGGTTCAAAAGCCCTTACGAAGGGTATTTCAAAGTCCAAAAGGCCTTATGGAGGGTAGAAAGAGTTTCAAAGAGCCTGAAGAAAAGGAAAAGAAGAGCAGCCAATTCCTACAGACTTTTGTCCACAAGAAAAAAGCCTAAAACAAAAGCTTGTGAAGCAAAAAAGCCATAGAAAAAGGCCTGATGCACTTTGCTAAGGACAGTGATGTCCCAAAAATCATCAAATTTAAGCATGCAAACTAACCATCAGGTTGAGAAGTGACAACATGCTCGAGAGCATCAAATTTTACACTAGGGAAGCCAGAGCATGGAAAGCACTAAGTGGCAACCGTGGAGGACTTCAACATGCTTTTTTAGGAGCAACGAAGCATGCCACATGTCCCCTACAGGGCTCAATGGAAGCCGATAGGTGGTAACATCTATGGGTTTCTCTTGTTGGCTTTAAAGAAGACTACGGTGGACCTGAATGAGTTGCTAGGAGCTATGTGGAGTGTGCCAAGTGTCAGCATCTGCTTAGAACTAGAAAAGGGGCCCAAAAGTTTCTCTAAGGCAGCTAAAGGCTCTATGAAAGTGACCACATGTCAACTTCTACTTGACTCTCAAAAGGCCCTCTAATGTAAGTGGATGCTACCACGTCCCATTATCAACTCAGTAGAAGCTGCCACATGTCAACGTCCACATTTCAAAGTGTCTTCTAAGTGCCCAAGCAGTGGACTATGACATGTGTCAAGGGTGGATGCACTCTTAGCAAAAAGGGCAAAGTAAGAAGCTGAAAGAGAGTCCAAGGGTGATGGGTGTGCGAACATCAAATTTAAGCCAATAAAAAAAGTTGTTGTTTTTTTTAAATACCCGAGTGCCAACCATGGAATGAGCCCAAAGAATGCAGTGACTCGCCAGAAGATTACCCCTGAGGGCTGAAGGAGCAGAAAAGGACAAAGAGCCTAGAGAACAAAGAGCAAGTGGATAGTGTGGCTCATAAATTCAAATCCTGATAGTAGAATGGCCATCATGCAAAAGTAGACAAAGCAATCCAAGTGATGTAAGAAGGTGTCAATTCAAGAAGTTATTTTAGTGGTTGACATAGTGCCTACCATGTGGTCATTAAAGAGGCACAAACAGTGATCAACATGACTTGTTTTCCTCGATATGCATTACAGAGTAGGAAAATGGCATGGCTCATAAATTCAAATCTTGACAGTAGAATGGCCATCACGCTAAAGTAGACGAAGTGACCGAGGTGACATGAGAAGGTGTCAATTCAAGAAGTTATTTCAGTGGTTGACACAGTGCCTACCATGGGTCACTTGTAAAAAAGGGTGCAAAAAGGCCCCTTTTCTTCCTCTATATATTGGAGACTTGTCTTTGGAGAAATGATCTTCCACATTTGTAAGGCGTAGCCCTAGAAAATTTTCACCTGAATCAATAAACACATTTTTGCCTCTATCATGGTTAGATATCTCTGTGTATGTCTAAGTGTTAGTTTGTGTTTAATCATTGCTTCTTGATACTTCCATAGGTTCAACACCAACATACCTGGTGTCTATAAGGTGCCATTTCTATAGCTGATAAGGAGAGCTATATTTGGAAGTGTAGAAATAGAAGAAATTACTATACAGTGTGCCTTTCACAGCACCTTTGGTGAATCTCTATTTTCTGTATTTTCCATTAAAGCCTCCTTGCCAAGTTCTTGCAGCCCAGTCCTTCTACTAGTTTGAAGTGTAAGTATGTGTTTGTCTAATTTTAAGTGTGAGTGTGAGAAGGTCAGATCCTTTTGGTGCATCACCTCCTTTAAAGTAGTTTGTTTTCCTGTAATATTTCTTCCTTTTCACCCCCCATTATATCTATATATATATATATATGTTAGCACTTACTAGAATAAATCAAATTCATCAAAGGGAGCTAGCCCTTACCTAGAGACTCTCCCCTCTAGCTTCGCCAATCCCATAGGTGAGAGGGGAGTTTTTATTGTTGCATGTGGAAGGCAAGAGCTCAACCTCCTTGCCCCATGTGCAATCCATTGCGTCAATAGTTTTTGGCATGCTGGGCATGCCAAATATTGTTGACACAGTGGATTGCACATGGGGCAAGGAGGTTGAGCTCTTGCCTTCCACACACAACAATGGAAACTCCCCTCTCACCTATGGGACTAGTGAAGCTAGAGGGGAGAGTCTATTGTTATGTGTGGAAGGCAGGAGCTCAACCTCCTTACCCCAGGTGCAATCCACTGCATCAATAGTTTTTGTCCCACTAGGCATGCCAGAAACTATTAATGTAGAGATTACACCCTTGGCAGGAGGCAGAGCTCCTACCTTTTTCATGCAATAATGTAAACTCCCCTCTCACTTGTGGGATTGGCAAAGCTAGAGGGGAGAGTCTCTAGATAAGGGCTAGCTCCCTCTGATGTATCATTTAGGCCTTGGTTTCTCCTACTGCTAACAAATAAAATGTAAAAAGGGAGAGATGAAAAGGGGGATAGATGCTAAAAATAGAACCTAAGCCTAAAAAAAGAAAATGTGATACACCAAAAAATGTGATCCACCTAGCCTGAATATACACTTTTCACCAAAAGGAAGTGCCTATACACTTCATCTGAAGTGAGAACCTTCTGCATTAGTAGGTCATGGTGCCCATTCAGAACAACCTAGTACAGGAATAATCAAGTTGTTCAACCATGGGATATGGTCAGGAATAGGCTATTTATATAAATAAGATGATGGGTTATTACCCAAATGTAGCCAATCAAGCAGCCATTCACTCCCAGGTCTTCGAGGCTCCAAAGCAACCCAGCACAAGCAACAGTCAGAGTCAGCTCGACTCTACTCTTATGAACCACCTGGAAGGTGAGTTATGTGCAATCAATTATGTGGGTGCTACATACAATCAGGCTGACTGTGTTGTAGCCAACATAAGATTTAAGAGGAGAGAAATGAGAGAAGCCCAGACCACTACCCCAATGGTAGCAACACCTTCTCCATCACATTCAAATCAAAAGGTCCTAAACTTCAGACTGCCATTTGTACCTTTAGCCCCTCAGCCTGCACCTTAGGTTAGAATTAGCCCCAAAGAAAGCTTGAAGGGAGGTAGTCCTCAAGTCAATGTAGTGGACCGGATGAAGAAGCTGCATATGAACATCTCCTTATGGGATTCATTGTCTCTACCAAGACAAAAGGACATGCTACAAAGGGAATTGCATGAGCTAGATCAACAAACTATCCCAGTGAGGACTGATAATGTCTTGATGATGAATAGACAACCTTCCACCTCAAGCCAGGTAAAGAAGGAAGATAAAATTCCCCCTTTCTATGTGTCCTTGGTCATAGGAGATTTCTTGGTGCACAACTGCATTATTGACAGTGGGGCTAGTACCTCAATAATGCCCAAGTGCATGGTTGACAAGATGGGACTAAAATATGAAGAGATGAATAAGGGAGTCCTATAGCTATATGGGATACCTACAAAAATAGTAGGGATAATGAAGGGTTTAAGCTTGACATTACATGCTTGCCTGACTTTCTCAGTTCCCCATGATATAGTAGTGGCAGATGTTCCTCCTTATTTTGCAATTTGCTTATTTAGGGACTTCACATCCAAGATAGGTCGCTATCTAGCAATGAATTGGTCCTATCTAGTTTTTAGAACCAAGTATGGGACCAAGGTAAATATTGAATCTGATCCACTCCACAAAGACCATCTAAAACCATATTCGCTCAAGGTAGCTAATGTCAGCTACACCATTATTGACCAAGAAGAGTCCCAAACAGACTAATCTCCATCCTCTACTCTTGAAGGAGTTACAGACCTACTCTTGGATGAGTGGGGAAGTGATAAATTCAAGCAAGACCCTTACAAGTTCATAGAGGAGGCAGGCCTTGGAGTCTATTGCATACACAAAGAGGGTAACTTCATACCAAATATAATGAAGGCAAGCCAAGACGACTTAAGTCTATGTCAACTGTACTTTGATGGTTCTAAAAGTAGGTTAAGAGCTAGTGGTGGAGTGATGTTAGTCTCCCCTTCAAAGGAGAGATACGTTTCAGCTTTCTATTTCCAATTTTCTTGCACAAGCAATGTTGCAGAATATGAGTCCCTTATCCATGGTCTGGAATGGGCAAGGAAAAGAGGGATCAAGGAGTTGCAAGTTTTGGGTGACAGTGAGCTGATTTTGAATCAGGTGAAAGGCTAAAATCTGACAAAAAATTCTTTACTAAAGTCCTACAAGCATAGGGTTTAGGAATTGGTGGAGGATTTCCTCACTTTCAATATCACCTCCATTCCCAGAGAGCAGAACAAATAAGTAGATATGTTGGTAGTAATTGGTGCTCAGTTTGATGTTTCCAGGGAGATAAGCTGAGATTGTGGTTCATGCTACTTAAAGGTGGTAGTTCAGCCTTCTGTCCCTAACAACATTACAAACTAGCAGGTCTTCAACAATGACCAGGAAATAGCTTTCTTCCTATAGGAAGAAGTTGAGTTCACAACAAAGAACCAGTCAAAGCTGCAACAATAATATGGCAACCAAATTATTCAATTGAAGAATAATAAGCTCCATAAAGGTTTGGTCACTCTTGAGAGTATCTTCAATGGAGATAACCAATTGAGAAGTGACAAGGCATGAATCATAACTAAGGAAGAGAATTAAGAGAAGGTTGAGATCTTCAAGGATAAGCTGCTTGCACTGGGAAAACTCTGCACGATTCAAGAAAGGTGGACTTTCATTTTGTTGTGTCAGGAGTTTTCTAATGTTTTTGCTTGGGATTATAGTGATTTGAAGGGTTTCAACCCAATACTCACCCAACACACCATCAAATTAGAAGAAGGTGCTAGGCCAATCATGTAGAAGCAGAGACCTGTCAACCCAATGATTGAGCCTCTCATGCAGAAGGAACTAGCCAAATTGATTAAGTCTGGGATTATATTTCCAATCAAACATTCCTCCTGACTGGCCAATCTTGTTCCTATCTGAAAGAAGAATGGGGAGATCAGGCTATGTGTTGATTTTAGAGACCTTAATAAAGTCTCTTTGAAAGACCATTACCCTCTCTCGAGCTTGGAGCAGATCCTTCAGAAGGTAATAGGCAGCGAGCATTTCTCTCTCTTGGATGGATATTTAGGATATAATTAGATTCTAGTGTAAGGCTGTGACTAGCACAAAATAGCTTTCACTACTAAATGGGGAATGTTTGCCTACAAGAAGATGCCATTCGGGCTGTCTAATGCTAGTGCTACCTTTCAACGAGCCATGGACATGGATTTTTGAGGCTTGATAAAAAATAATGTGTTCGTATACCTCAATGATGTGATAGTATTCTCTAAGGAAACGAGCCAACACATGAAACACCTCTGGAAAATCTTCGAGAGGTGTAGAGAGTTTGGCATCTCTCTCAACTCAAAGAAATATGTGTTTGCTATTCACGAGGGGAAACTCCTTGGCCACATTGTGTCCAAAGAGGGCTTATCCATTGACCATGAGAGAGTTCATTCTATCTTGGAGATGTCCCTACCTAAGCACAAGAAAGGCCTGTAGAGCTTCTTTGGTAGGATAAATTTCATTTGGAGATTCATTCCAAATTTCATAGAGATAGTCAAGCCAATAACCTCTATGCTGAGGAAGGGTGAGGAGTTCAAGTGGACAACACAAAGGAAGGATGTCTTTGAAGCCATCAAGCAGGCCATAACTTGGGCTCCTACTTTGATCAGCCTTGACTTCAATAAAGACTTCAACATCTACTCTTTTGGAAATGAAGAGGTAATCTCCACCATGCTTACCCAAGCAAATGGTGATGACCTTGAGCAATTATTTGCATTTTTTAGCTAGGGGTTAGAGGATTTCAAAGTTAGATATACATATGTAGAGAAGCAAGTCTTGGCAGTAGTATGGAGCCTAAAGTAATTTAGGCATATGTTGTCCAACAACAAGATTCATCTCATGGTTCCACATCTTGGCGTCAAGGATTTCATGACCAATCGAGACCTAAATGAAAAAAGAGTGGGGTGGATCACCAAGGTGATGGAGTATGATGTAGACATCAAGATCACCAAGATGGTGAGGGGAAGAGGCCTGTGCAAACATCTTGCTATGAAATTCAAGAAAAAAAGGGAGGACAACTTACTAATTCATGATGCAGCTACAACTAAAGAACCAGCCATCATGAAGGATTAGACATCAGACCTAAGGCATTTTCTTCTCACTGGCGAGTGCCCGCAGGGTCTTGATAGGACCAAAAGAAGGTACTTCAAGCTCCAGTCTCTCCCTTATGTCCTAGTTGATGGAGTATTGTTTAGGAAGGATCTCTCAGGGGTCCTTCTAAGGTGCATAGACTCAAATCAGGCTGAGAATGTGTTGTCTGAGTTCCATGATGGGCCAACAGGTGGTCATTTTGCTCCTAGAGCTATTGTAGCAAGGATAATGAAAGCTGGCTATTTCTAGCCTACTCTTTTCAGGGATACCCATGCCTGGATACAAAAGTGCTAGAAATGTGTAATTTTTGATGGGAAGCAATGGTTGGCTTCCATGCCCCTACAACCTATTTAGGTAGAGTAGCCATTCATGCAATGGGGCCTAGACTTCATAGGGATGATTAATCCTCCCTCCAGTGCTGGACACAAGTGGGTCCTGACTGCCATGGACTATTTCACAAGGTGGGTGGAGGCTATTGCTCTGAAGGAGGAAAATGAAAGTATGGTCCTAGAGTTTTATGAGGACTTGGTGGTGAGGTTCGGGGTTCCAACAACCATAATCTTAGATAATGTGTTGGCTTTTCTGAGGACCAAAACAAGTGAATGGGCACTAAAATGTGGTATATATCTTAGCACTCCATCCAATTATTACCCATAGGGGAATGGGTTCACTGAGTCCACCAATAAGAACTTAATTAGGATCATCAAGAGGACCATGGAAGAAAATTAGAGGACTTGGCATGCCAAGCTGAAAATAGCCCTGTGGGTAGATAGGGTCACCCTAAAGAGGACAATTGACAACTCGCCATACACACTCATCTATGGAAGGGAAGCTAGGCTCCCCATTTCACTTGAGTTGCTAGCCTTGGATCTTACTCGCTAGCTGAAATTATAGGAAGGAACTAGCATGGAGGTTAGATTATGTGAGTTGATGGAACTCCAAGAGGCAAGGGACCAGGCTATGGCTTCCATGACTAGCTACCAACAACAAGTGAAGAGACACTTTGACAAGAAATCTTCATCAAAAGGTTTCTTTGAAGGAGACATTGTCTTGAAATGGGATGAAGACTAAGCTAAGCCTAAAAAGCATGCAAAGTTTGATGCCTTATGGAGCAGCCCATACATAATCACTCAGTGTAAACAACACAATGCATTTTAACTCTCCAATTTGGATGGTGAAGAACTGTATATCCCAGTTAATGGGATACATCTGAAGCACTACCACTGAGTCTCTTTTCATCATGTATATATTTTCCCTTGTCTTTTCTCCTAATTTCCCTAAGTGCTTTCTGCACATGTTAATAGTTTTCTTAGCCTTGTGTGTGTTTTTTCTTTTCCCTTTGAGGTGAATCTACGTGATTGGTTCTAGATTTATTAGAGCTATTACTGATCTTTAAGTTACAATGTGACCCTAAGCCCAATGGATTTTTAAGGCAACTGGCTTCTAAAAAAAATTGGTCACCAAATTGTTGACCATTTTTTGCCCAACAGGCCAAAAATTGGTCCCCCTCTTCCCCTGCTATTCTAGGCCAATTCATTTTTTTTACTTTGCATGAATCTGGTGATTTCTACGAACTCTACAGGGTTTCTTTCAGTAGTTGAAGAACCAATCAAAAAGGGCAAGATTTTACAAAGCTTCTTCAGATTTTTATTTGAATAAATTCACAAGGAAGGTTGGCATCTTTGAACCATTGAACCATCACTTCATTTCAAGATTTGGTTCAATTGACAGTTCAATTGGCTTTGGTTCAAGTCTTAATTCATCGCTTCAATTTCAAGCCTTGGTTCAATCTTTGAGTTCTTTAGCTTTGGTTCAATTAGCTAAGTTCAACACTCAGTTCATCAAAAAGTTCAAGCAGCTTCAGGATTCAGTGTTTAGTTTAAGGACTTGGCTCAGTGCATGGAGTTGAACCGATTCAATGCTTTAGTTCAACACTCTAGTTCAACATAGAGTTTAATCAACTTAAGTTCAATGGACTAGTTTAATGGTTTGGTTTAACAGACTAGTTTAATGGTTTAGTTTAATCAGCCTTGTTTCAAGCCTTGGTTCAATCTTCAAATTCATTGCTTGGTTTAGCAAAGAGTTTAACGATCTTGGCTCAGTAGTCACTTGAACCATTAAACCATTAAACTGTTGAACCGATTCAATGAGTTGGTTCAATGTGTTGGTTCAATGCCTTGGTACTTTGGCTTAAACTCTTTGACAAGTTCATCATTAGGTTCAAATGAATGGTTCATCACTTATGTTCAGTCTATCAGTCTTTTGGTGAGTTCATTGGTGCACAACATTGAACCATTGAACTGGTTCATTCACTCGGTTCAATCACTTAGTTCAACGCCTCTAGTTCAATGTGTAGGTTCAATGGTATAAGTGAACAAGGAAAGTTAAAGGTTGTGTTCAATGGGCTCAGCATGCAGCTTTGAACTAGTTTAAGCGAATGGTTCAATGGATTGGTTCAAGCAAATGATTCAACAAAGAGATCCAATGAACAGTTCAAAGGGGCTCAACACATAGCATTGAACCATTTTTGGTTCAACCAATTGGTTCAATGGCTTGGTTTAACCATTTTGGTTCAAGCGGCATTTAGTTCAAATCAAATGGTTTAATTGGCTTAGCACACAGTCTTGAACCATTGAACTGTTGAACCAAAATTTGGTTCAACAGGTTGGTTCAATGGCTTGGTTCAAGGGTGTGCCCTACAACTAGAGGGCAACGATGGGTTTAAAAGCCCTTGCGAAGGGCAGTTCAAAGTCCAGAAGCCCTTGAAAAGGGTAGAGAGAGTTTCAAAGAGCCCAAAGAAAAGGAAAAGAAGAGTGGCTAATTCTTGCAGTCTTTTGTCTGTGGGAAAAAAGCCTAAAACAAAAGCCTGTGAAGCAAAAAAGCCACATAAAAAGGCCTAATGAACATTGCCAAGGATGGTGATGTCCCAAAAATCATTAAATTTAAGCATGCAAATTAACCATCAGGTTGAGAAGTGACAATGGGCCTAAGAGTGTCAAATTTTACACAAGGGAAGCCAGAGCATGGAAAGCACCAAGTGGCAACTGCGAAGGACTTCAACATGCTTTTTTAGGAGTAGCAGAACATGCCACGTGTCCCCTATAGGGCTTAGTGGAAGCTGATAGGTGGAAACATCTATGGGTTTCTCTTGTTGGCTTTGAAGAAGATTGTGGTGGGCCTGAATGAGTTGCTAGGAGCTATGTGGAGCGTGCCAAATGTTAGCATCCATTAAGAACCAGAAAAGGGGCTTGAAAGTTTCTATAGGGTAGCTAAAGGCTCTATAGAAGTGAGCACATGTCAACTTTTGCCTAACTCTCAAAAGGCCCTCTAATGTAAGCAGATGCTGCCACATCCCATTATTAGCTCAGTGGAAGCCACCATGTGTCAACGTCCACATTTTAAAGTGCCTTCTAAGTGCCCAAGCAGTAGACTATGACACGTGTCAAGGGTAGATGTGCTCTCAGTGAAAAGGGTAAAGCAAGAAGCTAAAAGAGAGTCCAAGGGTGATGGGTGCAAAAACGTCAAATTTAAGCCAGTAAAAAAGCTGTTGTTTTTTTAAATGCCCAAGCACCAACCATGGAATGAGCCCAAAGAATGCAGTGACTCGCCAGAAGATCGCCCCTGATGGCTGAAGGAGAAAAAAAGGACAAATAGACTAGTGAACAAAGAGCAAGTAGATGGTGTGGCTCATAAATTCAAATCCTAATATAAAAATGGCCATCATGTAGAAGTAGATGAAGCAATCCAAGTGATGCAAGAAGGTGTCGATTTAAGAAGTTATTTCAGTGGTTGACACAGTGCCTACCATGCGATCATCAAAGAGGCACAAATAGTGATCAACATGACTTGTTTTCCTCGATATGCATTACAGAGTAGGAAAATGACATGGCTCCTAAATTGAAATCTTGATAGCAAAATGGCCATCATGTCGAAGCAGATGAAGTGACCTAGGTGACATGGGAAGGTGTCGATTCAAAAAGTTATTTCAGTGGTTGACATAGTGCCTACCATGGGTCACTTGTAAAAAAGGGTGCCAAAAGGCCCCTTTTATTTCTCTATATATTGGAGACTTGTCTTTGGAGAAAGGATCTTCCACATTTGTAAGGCATAGCCCTGGAAAATTTTCACCTGAATCAATAAATGCATTTTTGCCTCTATCTTGGTTAGATATCTCTGTGTATGTTTGAGTGTTAGTTTGTGTTTAGTCATTTCTTCTTGATGCTTCCAAAAGTTCAACACCAACATACCTGGTGTCTATAAGGTGCCATTTCTAAAAATAACAAGGAGAGTTATATTTGGAAGTGTAGAAACAAAAGAAACTACTATACAGTGTGCCTTTCACAGCACCTTTGGTGAATCTCTATTTTTTATATTTTCCATTAAAGCCTCCTTGCCAAGTTCTTGCAGCCTAGTCCTTCTACCAATTTGAAGTGTATGTATGTGTTTGTCTAATTTTAAGTGTGAGTGTGAGAAGGTCAGATCATTTTGGTGCATCACCTCCTTTAGAGTAGTTTGTTTTCCTGCAATCTTTCTCCCTTTTCACCCCCCATTATATATCTATATATATATATATATGTTAGCACTTACTAGAACAAATCAGATGCATCAAAGGGAGCTAGCCCTTACTTAGAGACTCTCCCCTCTAGCTTTTCCAATCCCACAAGTGAGAGGGGAGTTTCCATTGTTGCATGTGGAAGGCAGGAGCTCAACCTCCTTGCCTTGAGTGCAATCCACTGCATCAACATATACAATGCCCTGAATTGGTTCTTGAATGCATGAATAGATATGAACCTTAGAATAGGTGTATCAGGACTATAGATGGTAATGTTTTACTACATATCAATAGACAAAAACTTAATGTCTGTGATGAGAATTCCTCCCAAGGAACCATATTCTGACCTTAGTATCACTTCTTCCTATGATTATTTTTCATTAAAGAAAGCAATTTACAAGAGTGTGATTACAAGGGATTGGGTTTTGAAATTACAAAAAGGGCATTCAAGACTACCCAGACCATTAACAAGAAATTACATGATTCTATAAGTACAAGATATTATAGTATTAGTACACAGGCTAAAGGGCAATGCTCATGCATATTGTTAGGAAGACTAGATGTACTTTTTCATACAGGTGATCCTCTAAAAAGAGCAATATTTGGATTGGGAAGAAATTATAGCTAAATGTTTGCATCTGAGTTTAAGTAATTATTTGGGAAATAAAGAGTTTTATATGTCTTCATACCTCTTTTATTACCTGACATCTACAAGATAATGGGTAGGATTATTTCATGTGCCCTTGGCTAAAGACAACAAAATTTATGATTATTACTCATAGTTATAAATGAATAATTGCTATGAGGATTACATGAGAGTTAATGATGTTTTAATTGGGAAAATGACTTTTGAATTATCAAACAACATCAATAAAAGGTTGTTTGATGAAACTATGCGACTAATCAACATTTATGGTAGTGTCTTCATTCAGTTTTCCAAGTTCACTTATATCAGAGTTGGAGGTTTTGACAGTGAACCTTTAAGGTTACTTAGGTATATTTTTGATCTATTTGTGTTAATAGAAGTCTATAGATAATTAGCACATGTAGATAAAAAATTCCCAATGAAAAATAAATCTAGTATATCTTTTCCTATTGAACTTGGATGTTATTCATGCAAGTCAACATATGATGCTTTGAATTTAGAATTGGATCTTAAAAATTCAATTTTTAGTACTTCATGGTTAGATCCCAATTTGACAGCAAAGGTTTTACTAGGGATAAATTGGATCTTGGAATAGGGTTTTCACATATTCCTCAATTGGAAGATTATTGGGAGGATTATTCAGAGGAATTTGAGGTCAGAAGAAGACTGTGGTCTAGGCTCTCCCTAGGACAAATAATTAATCTTAATTTAAATATGGATATTTTTGGAATATTTGATAATGAAGAATAGGTGAGTGCTCCACAATTTGAATAGATAAATCAATCACCTATTCCAAAAATTTATTGGGAGAAAAATGAAGAAGATAGAATTGAGGTTAAGACCCTCCTAGTGATAAGGAGAATTGAAAAATGGTTGAGAGAGTAAAAACTAGGGGGAGCTCAAAACATAGCTTCCCAATAATATACATCAATAATTGAATCACCATTCCCAATAATGTCCTCTAACCAACTTATTATTATATGTGATGCAGGTACTTCTAGAGAAAAAATTGGAAAGGATCTTGTCATCAAAGAATCTGAGAAGGCCATTATAACTACTATGCCTCCTCATACCACCAGATTAAGGACCCAAAGTAAGAGAAAGAGTCAGATTTCTAAAAAAATAATTATAGATTTGAATTTTGAATAAGATTCAAAAGAAGCCAAAGGTGATAAAGAATTTGGTTCACCATTGGCAAAAGAGTTTAGTATAGATCAATAGACAATGATTCATTTTGATTTCACTAAACTGATGATTATTTAAAATATACCTTTTGATCAACCAAATCTTCATAAAGAAGTCTCAGCCTCTACACCCAAGTGGCTAGAAAGATTAATCAGCAATAAAAGGAAAATAATACCATTTTCTTTACCCTTGGAGGATATGGTAAGTGTTTAGGGAAAACTCCTAAATCCAAAAAGTTAAAAACAATATCTAGATTAGACATCGACCCTAATATAGGGAATTGGAATGTAGAAATAGCCCAGCTAAGAACCAATGAGGAAGTTCAAAATCTTACAGTTTAAGATTTTACAAATAATGAGATAGATTTTGGGACTGTATCACTTGCTGTGGATGTGCATCACCTTGAAATGTCCACCAAAAGGATAGTCAGTAGAACTTGGAAGAATGAAAAAGATAAAAATGAGTTAAAATAGATTATGTGTTCAATGGCAAAGTACATCGATGCCATTCATAGTCGAGATCCATAACCAATTGCCCAACTACCCCTATCTTTTGACCCAAAATCGCCTGTCAATCAAAGGATGTTAGACCAAATACATAGAAGCAAAATGGTTACTAGGGTATTTGATAATTGGTTGGATGCCATCATTTAGAAAGGTATGGAATACATTCATAAACTATAGAATGTATATGATCTAGCCACAATTACTATTGAATATTTAAAGACTCAAAATGCTTTGTGGATAAAAGATGAAGGAAAATAGATGAACGTGATAAACCCGATTGATGAGGTACAAAAGTATGGAATAACAAGGTTTTTGTTAGAAAAGAATTTGATAGGATTGGATGAAGATATATTATATGTAAGTAAGAAAAACATTGAATGGAGGAATTCAATATTCTGATAAGGGTGAATCAAAATAAAAAAAATGATCAAGGGAATAACTAAATTCATTCAGTCATTACAGCATGATCTACAGAGTATTGATGTCAAATACATAAAAGACATCAATATTGTAATTTAATCCTTTAAGGAAAAGATCAACTTCATTAAAGAAAGTGACAATTTATTAACTAAATTTTTTTCTCATATTTCAAAGGTAGAGTCACTTCTTTGTCATTACATTGACACACTCCCGAAGCATGCAGAGAAGATGGAAAAGTTTTGGAGGAAAGAAAACATCTAGAAGGCAAGAATAAAACATGTCAGTATTTCCAATCTCTCAAAAATTTAAAAGTTTGTTATAGCATTTCAGGAATGGAAAGCTCAATGTGTCTATCCAACCAAACAAAATAAATCTAGAGATCCTAATCTGTCACTTCAATAATGATTTTACTTGTATAGTTTATTTTATTTAGTTATTTAGTTACTTTTCTATTTAAAACTCGATCTATAAATGAATTTAAAAAAAAATAAATCTCGTATGGGTCAGAGATACTTTAACTCTGGTTTAGTTTGAAAGATTGATTAAAGAGGGAAACTATATATATTTGAAAAAGACAGAGATAGAATAGAGAAAAAAAAGAGTTAAGAAAATTCAAAACTAGACCACTGTTGTTGACAATATATGTGATGTTTGTCTGAAACATTTTTCATCTGTAAATGAAAAGGAGAATTAATTACTGCATACTTAGATCTGTGTGTTTGAGTATTTGAAATTAGGTTTTCTATGTGAAATCTTCTTTCATATAGTAATTACTCTTCCATTAGACAATTCATTGTATGTGTTTTATCCTTTAGTTATTCAACAATATATATGTTTATCTATTTGATTTTTATTAAAAATAGAATATGTGTATTTTATTATCCATTACTGTTATAAAATCTCCCATTCATAACATGATGATGTGTGGATGTTAGTTTACTTTTAAAACACTTTTTGGTTAAAAATGTATCTGAATATTTGAATTCATTAAAAATCTTAAAGGGAGCTGTACCTTAATTTAGAGGGGAACTAGTCTTAATAGTTCACCCATTTGTTATTTAACTTATTCTTGAAATAAGAAGGGTATGGAGTCAAAATAAAATATTTTTAGATAAGAATAAATCTATTAGCCAATAATTTTTGGTGACTCCGCTGAGGATCAAAATTGAAATCTTTACTAAAAGATTAGTCACCTTAATATGAGGCAATAATGGTGCTTCCACATGAAAATATAATTCTTGTTTTTCAACCTAATCTTGGTTTTCAAGATGAACATGAAGATAATATTAGTCAGTTAAATACTCTTGCTTGGCATTCTCATTGAAATATTGATGATTATAGAATAACAAGTAGAATATTAGAAAAAGAAGAAGAATTAGCTGATAATGTGAGATTATTTTTATTCAGGCAAAGAAAGAGGCAAGTAGAAAATGCAACAAGGAATTAAACCCCCCTAAAGTGCGAAGTTAATAATTATAATATCATAAGCTATATTTTAGAAGCTACATAAGGTCTTTAAAAAGAGAAGGAATTGAGGATTCCACTTTTCAAACATTACAAAGCGTAAATTTTCCTTATATTTCTACCCATGTTAGAAAAGCTACAAGTAGACCTTCTAGTCCTCCTAAACCCTCTACATCCTCTATCTATCAAGCCTTAACTCTTTCTGGCATTATATTTCCTTCTATCATAAGTTTTATTCCAATGGCCCAACCTTGGGGTGCAACCATAGGACCTATAAATTTAGGGGCCAACCTGAATCCTTTGCCTAAAAATGCAAGGGAAAATTTACCCAAATTTAATGGAGATGGAAGACAATCACCAGAGGAACATCTGAGTGCCTTTGTAATGACATGTGTTGTGTTAGATGTGCAACATCAAGATGTAGCCATAAGGCTTTCTGTGCAAAATCTAACTGATATTGCAGCATAATAGTTTTATCATCTAACTGATTCCTTAATCACAAACTAGAATGATATGAAAGCCACATTTAAAAATAGGTTCAAAAGCATAGAAGATGAGCATTCCCTTCTTTCTCAATTGACTCAGATTAAGAAGGAGATACATGAACCCATGAGGGAATTGATAGCCAAATTTAATAAAATTGTGCACAAGATTCCTACTGCTAAAAGACTGACTACTGAGAATCAAAAATGTTTCTTTATTAATTTTATGCCTCCTGATATAAGTTTTCATCTCAGAAGAGGTGAAATTGTTGATTTAATAGATGCACAATCATTGGCAGTTGAGTTAGAGGATGATCTTATTATGGCCCAAAAATGGAAGAAAGAAGTTGTTGGGGATCAACCAACAATTTGATTACACTTATGAAAGCAATAAATGCAGAATTAAATCAGAATGATAAGTAACTAGAATCAGATAATAGCAAAGAACAAGAGATACAAGAAACCACCCTGAAAACTTGTATTAAACTCTTTATAGAAGGAATACAATTGAAGAAACTTCTTTCTTCCACACCTCTCTCAGATGTATAGATCTCTCTCTAGATCTCTTTCCCTCAAGAGCTCTCTCTCTCAAGTACAATCAACTCCAACAACCTGGAATGATTCAACTCTGTACTGTTCTTCAACATTCTACAATACAATAAGCTAAGAAGATCTAATCTTACATATAGAATTAGGAAACATGAGCATGCATTTACAACCAATAGTTATGCCACTTAAACAAGGGCTCTAAAACAATCTTACTAATAATAGAGATGCGGACTTAAGACTATGACTTAATCCCATCATGCAAACACTCGGTTCTATCCTTAGAAATAGCTCTCTAGACGCACAGGTAACTGACGCTGGTTCCTGCCTACTTGCCTGTGACCGACATTGGTCGATCCCCTGTCAACGCCGGCGTCTCTTGAACTGCACCTGACCGACGTCGGTCGCTCCTGACCAATGTCGGTGACTGTGTAAACCTGCAACTATTGCAAAACACTCATTGGTGAAGCTTTTAGGTTAAATTAATTATCAAACAAGTGAGAGGCATTTTTTAAGTTAAAAATGATAGATTAAGACATTACAGAAATAGAGTTTGGGATGAGATAGAATGTTTTGATGCCTTTTCTATTGAAGCAATTCTCAGAGACTAGAACACTCAGGGAGATTCTCTAGTAGTATCAACTTCTCTTCTTCTCCCACACCCTAATTTTAAAAAGGATTTATATAGAATAGAACTAGTCTATCATCCTAATGTCCTAAATAATACTAAAAATTGGCAAGTTTTTGAGAGTAATAAATAGATCAATATTTTTTGGAGAATGGTGATATGTTTCTGGGGACTTATTTTGAAGGTTCTAAAATAGAATGTAAAGAATTCAGTCCTGATTCGGAGATCAATCCAAAAGATGATGTAATTCAATTAAAATAAAATAAAATCCCTAAAGGATTAGTCTCTCTATAACATTTGTTCACTAGATAAGATGAATATACTAAAGGCAAACTTGTCTAAAATCCTAACGAAGTGGAGGATTATGAGAAAATCAATATTGGAATTGAGACTAAACCTAAATAGATCTTTATTGGTAGGTGTTGTTCACCAGAGGAAAAAAATGAATTAATTAATCTATTGATTAGGTATAAGGATGTCTTTGCTTGGTGCTATGATGACCTTAAAGATTTTAGATGTGGACAATTTTAACATCATATTCCTTTAAAAAATGCAATTTCATTTAGATAGAAGCTAAGAAATTACAACCCAAAAGTTGTTGTGGCTATCTTTAAGGAGATTGACAAGATATTGAAGGGTAGAATTATTTATCCAATTCATCACTCCACCTGGGTGGTGAATATTATTCCAGTATGCAAAAAGAATAGAGAAATAAGAATCTGTGTTGACTTCAAGAATTTGAACCAAGCCAATTAAAAAGATAATTATCCATTACCTATGATGGATCACATCTTGCAAACTATTGCTGGGTCAGAAATGATGTCCATGTTAGATGGGTTATTAGGTTATAATCAGATAAGTGTGGCTACAACTGACCAACATAAAATTGCTTTCACTACACCTTGAGGAACTTTTACTTATAACTATATGCCCTTCAATTTGATTAATGCTGGTGCAACTTTTCAATGGGTGATGGATTCATCCTTTAAATATTTGAAAGATAGAATTATTGTCATTTATCTTGATGATTTGACTATTTTCTCTAGAAAAAGAGAGGATCATTTGAAGGATCTAGAGACTAGTTTACAAAGATGTCAGAGTCATGGGATATCTCTTAACCCTAAGAAGTTAGTCTTTTATATTACATAAGGGAATTTATTGGGACACCTAGTTTCAAGAAGTGGAATCAAAATTGACCTATAAAGAGTTAGAGCAGTACAACAACTAAGCCTTCCTTCTAATAGGAATGGATTTAATTTTTTATTTGGTTAGATTAATTTTCTTAGAAGGTTCATTCCTAATTTTACTGAGATTATAAAACATATTTTAGGAATGATGAGTGAAAAACAAGCATTAAAATGGAATGAAGCTGCTAAAAAAGCATTTGAAGATATTAAAGAGGTGATTACACAAACACCTACTTTAGTAAATCCCAATTTCCAAAAAGATTTTGTTATTTACTATTATGCTTCAGAACATACCATGTCTAGTATCTTGTTACAAAAAAATGAAGTGAATGTAGAAGCCCTAATAGCCTTTATGAGTGTTCATCTCAAGAAGCATGAACTTAAATATTTTTTGGTTGAGAAACAAGCTTTTACTATAGTAAAAGCTATTAAACAATTCAGATATTATATACTTTATTCTCATTTAGTTATATTTGTTCCTAGTTCGGCTGTGAAAAGTATTCTAACTTAGCAAGAGGTTGGGATGAACAATAGAGCAATATGGGTTGTTAAAATTCAAGAATATAATTAGAAATTAAGCCAACCAAATTAGTTAAAGGTCAATGTTTGTGTAAATTGATAGCCGTAAGTAAAGAAGAAGAACTTACTACTATCCTTTTGGTGAGCTTACAAGATCCATGGTTCCTAAACGTAGCACACTATCTTACTTATGGAGACTATTCCAGTCACTTATCCTCGAAAGCAAAAAGAAATATGAAGATAAAATCAACAAAATATGTGATTTGGGGTGATGCCCTATATAAAAAGGGATTAGATGGAACCTTTTTGAGGTGTGTAGATAAGGAACAACAATCTAAATTGTTGGAAGTTTTTCATAATAAATCCTGTGGTGGAAATTTCTCTTCTTCGATCACAACCTTCAAAATCCTT
Source organism: Torreya grandis (assembly GCA_037957365.1). NCBI lineage: Eukaryota > Viridiplantae > Streptophyta > Pinopsida > Cupressales > Taxaceae > Torreya > Torreya grandis. The sequence continues at coordinate 100,405 of JARHVA010000643.1, read as the reverse complement.
AAAAATTATTATTATTGGCCAGGTATGTTCAAAGATGCATATAAATGGGTGGCTAACTATGAAAAATGCAAATTGTTTTTAGGAAGACCACAACTTACAACATTACATTTGAGGCCTATCATTATTGAAGAACCTTTCAAACAATAGGGATTGAACTTCATTGGGCCTCTTTCACCTCTTTCAAGTGTTGGTCATATGCACATTTTAACAATAACTGATTATTTTATGAAATGGGTTGAAGCAACCCCTGTGAAGAGAACCACTTTAGAAGTGGTATGTAATTTTATCAAATAAAATCTACTGGTACATTTTGGTGTTCCTCAAAATATTTTGGTAGATAATGCTACCATTTTTCTTCAATGAAACTTACTTCATTCTACTATAAACATAGTGTCTCTCTTTCTCACTCATCAGATTATTACCCTCAAGGGAATGGACAAGTAGAGTTCAATAATAAAAAATTGATATCCATCATGAAGAAATTGGTAAGTGATAACCCCAGAGATTGGTATAAGAAACTATATGAAGCACTTTGGGCTGATAGGGTAACCCCAAAAATAGCAATAGGAATGACACCTTTTGAGCTAGTTTATAAGATAGGAGCACAGCTATCATTACCTCTAGAAATATCTATAGGTAAATTATAAAATTTTATTGAAGATTAGTACTGTCAAGATTCTTTAAAGAAAAGAGTTATGTACTTAACTAAAATTGAGGAGGAGAGGAGTGAACTGGTTGATCAGATTACTACTCATCAAACTAGGGTTAAAAATATTTTTGATAAAAAAACTAGACCTAAAAAGTTCATGGAAGGAGATGAAGTATTGCTATGGGATAGAAGGAGAGAACCTAAAGGAGCACATGGCAAATTTGATTCACTTTAGAAATGACCTTTCAAAATTCATCAGGTACTTGGTCCTAATTCTTTTAAATTAGAATATCTAGATGGCACTATTTTACCCCTATCCTGTAATGGATAGGATCTTAAGTTGTATCAACTGTGAAATAGGTGTCTCCTATTTTGTATATAGCCTTTCCTTTATTGTCACATTTTGTGTTTTCCTTTCCTTTTTTTTTTGGTTTGTCTTTCTCATTTTCTTCCATCTCTTTGTCTTAGTTTATACATAACCAGAGTTTTTGAGTTCTCTACATTTTGTCATAAAATATAGTCACCAGTCAGAGCCAATGTTACCTTTTAAGTCACCCTTATTTAATTTTTCATGAATTTTGCCATAAAATAAGTTCACCCGCTTATCACCTTTTATGTGTGAATTTTTAAAAGAATTGAACCTTTGAACTTGAACCTTTCTCAAAGTTTAAAAGTTCAATAAGTTTAATAGTTCATTAGGTTCAATGTTTCAAATTTTAATTTTTTTAAAGTGAACTGTTTGTCCTTTTGTGTATTTCAATTATGACTTTGAACCTTTTGATTGAACTTGAACCCTTTTTCAGAGTTCAAAAGTTTAATGATTCAAAATTTTAATACTCGATGTTTTGTAAAGAGTTGTGTTCACTCAGTTCCCTTGTATAAATTAATGTATCATTGAACCTACCACTTGAACCTAACGTTTGAACCTACATAGCAGAGTTCAAAAGTTCAATAGGTTCAATGTTTCAAAGTTCAAAGTTTTTGGAAAGATCATATAACTATTGGTTAGTCTGTGTAGTTCATCTCATATCATTGAACCCCAAAATTAAACCACATTTTCAAAATTTCAATGGTTCAATGGTTCAATGACTATATTCTCATCTGGTCCCGAGGCTTTCTCTAAGTTAAAATTAGCGAGAGATTTAGAGGAGAATATATCCAAAACTCATTATAAAGATTTTTTTTTTGAATTTTCATGAAGTTACATATAATCATCACTTATCAAAATTATGTGTAAAAAAATGCTTGCCATTAATTAATATGTCAGAGTGTGTGTCTTATCAAACATGTTTAACACGTATTGTTTTAGTTTAATTATTTGATCTGGTTAATATCTATATCAAGAGAGAACAATTCAAATTTAGCAAACAAGCATACTACATGATACAAAGGAGAACAACATAGGTGGTATAAGATATTTGTTTCTCAAATTCATAGTGATTTTAGATAAATTTAAGGTGAGTTTTATTCTTACTATAAGCTTTTTCCATTACTTGGTTGGAAATAAGAATTATTTTGAGTTCACGGTAATATTTAAGAAGTTCAATTTTTTTTCTTTTCATCATATTCTCTAACTTGTAGCCATGAAATTTGCTTGTATCGATTACGAGCATGGTCCTGGTCTCATATGTTCTCCTCCTAAAATTGGGGACATCTCTCTGGTCCAATATGACTTGGAAGATTTTAAGGAAAGGGCTAGAAATCTTGTGTCAAATCTTATGATGCAGAAGATAGTAGAAAGTGGTTTGGTTGAAGCTGCAGCCTTTCCCATGGCTATACAATGCCCCAAATTGGTTTTTGAATGCATGAATAGATATGAACCTTAGAATAGGTGCATCATGACTATAGATGGTAATGTTTTATTACATATCAACAAACAAACCCTAATGTTTGTGATGAGAATTCCTCCCAAGGAACCATATTTTGACCTCAATATCACTTCTTCTTTGGTTATTTTTTATTAAAGAAAGCAATATACAAGAGTGCAATTGCAAGTAATTAGCTTTTAAAATTCTAAAAAGGGGGTTCAAGATTGCCCAGACGATTAACAAGAAATCACATGATTCTAAAAGTATAAGATATTAAAATATTACTATACAAGCTAAAGGGCAATGCTCATGCATATTATTGGGAAGAATGGATGGAATTTTTCATACAAGTGATCCTCCAAGGAGAGAAATATTTGGATTGGGTAGAAATTATAGCTAATGTTTATATCTAGGTTTAAGTAATTGTTTGGGAAATAAAGAGTTTTATATGTCTTCATACCTCTTCTATTACCTGGCATCTTCAAGATAATATGTAGGATTAACTCATGCACCCTTGGCTGAAGACAAAAAAATTTATGATAATTACTCACAGTTACAAATGCATAATTGCTATGAGGATTACAGGAGAGTTAATGATGTTTTTATTGGGAAAATGACTTTTAAATTATCAAACAACATGAATAAAAGGTTGTATAATGAAGTTATGCAACTAATCAACATTTATGGTAGTGTCTTCATCCATTTTTCCAAGTTCACTTATATCAGAGTTGGGGGTTTTGATGGTGAACCTTTGAGGTTACCTAGGTACATTTTTGACTGATTTGTGTTAATAAAAGTCTGTAGACAATTAACACATGTAGATAAAAAATTCCAAATGAAAAATAAATCTGGTATATCTTTTTTGGTTGAACTTGGATGTTATTCATGCAAGTCAACATTTGATGCTTTGAATTTAAAATTAGATATTTAAAAATTCAATTTTTAGTACTTCATGGTTAGATCCCAATTTGACAGCAAAGGTTTTACCAGGGATAACTTGGATCTTAAAACAAAGTTTTCACATATTCCTCAATTGGAAGATTATTGGGAGGATTTTTTAGATGAATTTGAGGTCAGGAGAAGACTGTGGTCCAAGTTCTCCTTAGGACAAATAATTACTCTTAATTTAAATATGGACATTTATAGACTCTTTGATAATGAAGAACAGGTGACTTATCCATAATTTGAATAGATAAAATAATCACCTATTCCAAAAATTGACTAGGATAAAAATGAATAAGACAAAATTGAGGTTAAGACCCTCCTAGTGATAAGGAGAATTGAAAAATGGTTGAGAGAGAAAAAAATGGGGTCATCTCAAAACATAGCTTCCCAACAATGTACATCAATAATTGAATTGCCATTCTCAATAAGCTCCTCTAACCAACTGATTGCTATTTGTGATGTAGGTACTTCTAGAGCAAAAACTAGAAGGGATCCTATCATCAAAGAATCTGAGAAGGCACTTATAACTACTCTGCCTCCTTATGCCACCAGATCAATGTCTCAAAGCAAGAGAAAGAGTCAGATTTCTAAAAAATTAATTATGGATTTTAATTTTAAAGAAGATTCAGGAGAAGCCAAAGGTGATAAAGAATCTAGTTCACCAATGGTGGAAGAGGTTAGTATAGATCAATAGACATTGATTCCTAATTATACTGAACTGATGATTATTTCAAATGTACCTTCTGATCAACCAAATCTTGATAAAGAAGTCTCACCCTCTACACCCAAGTGGCTGGAAAGCTTAATCAATAATAAAAGGAAAATAGTACCATTTTCTTTGCCCTTGGAGGATATGGTAAGTGTTTAGGGAAAACTCCTAAATCTAAAAAGTTAAAAACAACATTTAGGGTAGACATCGACCCTAATACAGGGAATTGGAATATAGAAATAGCCCAACCAAGAACCAATGAGGAAGTTCAAAATCCTATAGTTTAAGATTTTACAATTGAAAAGATAAATCTTGGGATTGCATCATGTGCCATGGATGTGCATCACCTCAAATTGTCTACCAAAAAGATAGTCAACAGAACTTGGAAGGATAAAAAAGATAAAAAGGATTTAAAATAGACTGTGCAGTAAATGAAAGAGTACATCGATGCCATTCATAGTCTAGATCCACAACCAATTGCCTAACTGCTCCTATTTTTTAACCCAAAATCACCTGTCAATCAAAGGATGTTAGACCAAATACATAGAAGCAAAATGGTTACAAGGTATTTGATAATTGGTTGGATGCCATCATTAAAAATGATATGAAATACATTCATAAACTAAAGAATGTATATGATCTAACCATAATTACTATTGAATATTTGAAGACTCAAAATGCTTTATGGATAAAAGATGAAGGAAAATGGATGAGTGTGATAAACCAGATTGATGAGGTACAAAAGTATGAAATAACAAGGTTTTTGTTAGAAAAGAATTAATTAGGATTGGATGAAGATATATTATATGTAAGTAAGAACAACATTGAATGGAGGAATTCAGTATCCCAACAAGGGTGAATCAGAATAACAAAAATGATCAAGGAAATAACTGAATTCATTCAGTCATTATAACATGATCTATAGAGTATTAATGTCAAATACATAAAAGATGACAGAGAACTAGAAAAGGCCATCAATATTGTAATTCAATCCTTTAAGGAAAAGATCAACATCATTAAAGAAAGTGACAATTTATTAACTAAAAATTTCTCTTAGATTTTAAAGGTAGAGTCACTTCTTTGTAATTACATCGACACACTCTTGGAGCACACAAAGAAGATTGGAAAATTTTGGAGGAAAGAAAACATCTAAAAGGTAAGAATAAAACATGTAAGTATTCCTAATCTCTCAATAATTTAGGAGTTTATTAAAACATTTCAGGAATGGAAAGCTCAACGTGTCTATCCAATTGGACACAACAAATCTGGAGATCCTAATCCATCACTTTAGCAATGATTTTACTTGCATAGTTTCTTTTATTCAGTTTTTCAGTTACTTTTCTATGCAAAACTTGATATTTAAATGATTTTTTAAGAAAAATAAATCTTGTATGGGTTAGATTTACTTTAACTCTGGTTTATTTTGAAAGATTGATTAAAGAGGGCAACTATATATATTTGATAAAGATGAAGATAAAATAGAGAAAAAAATGATTTAATAAAATTTAGAACTGGACCACTGTTGTTGACAATATATGTGATGTTTGTTTGAAACATTTTTCATTTGTGAATGAAAAGGAGAATCAATTGCTGCATACTTAGATCTGTGCATTTGAGTATTTGAAATTAGGTTTTCTACATGGAATCTTCTTTCATATAGTAATTACTCTTCCATTAGACAATTCATTGTATGTGTTTTATCTTTTACTAGTTCAACAATATATATGTTTATCTATTTGATTATTATTAAAAATAGAATCTATGTATTCTATTATCCATTACTGTCATAAAATCTCACATTCATAACATGATGATGTGTGGATGTTACTTTACCTTTAAAACACTTTCTGGTTAAAAGTGTATCTAAATATTTGAATTCATTGAAAATCTTAAAGGGAGATGCACCTTAATTCAGAGGGGAACTAGTCTTAATAGTTCACCCATTTTTTGTTTAACTTATTTGTTCTTGAAAGAAGTGTATGGAGTCAAAATAAAACATTTTTAGATAAAGACAAATCTGTTAGCCAACAATACCTGCTATATATACGTATGTGAACCCATATTCACACACACACACACACACACACCCACACACACACACACACACACAATAAATATATTTATACATTATCCATAACACATATATATCCCACACACACACACACACACACACACACACACACACACACACACACACACACACACACACACACACACACAGAGTTTTGCCATACTATGGCATTTGTATTTATCCCTAGATTATTTTATTCAATAACCTATTTATGAACCAACATATAAAATTAAAAATAGACTCTTAATTATTTTATCCCCAATTAAATTGTAATGAATCTAAATTAGATGTCATACATTAATGACCACACATTGCTCTACATCCCTTACTCTATTTTTACTTGAAAAACCTAAAAACCATACATCTTTGATTCATATTCTTAGGTATACAATTTTCCCATAGTCCTTTAAGTATACACCCTCAATGTTTTCCATCATATCTTTAAAGACATAAACTCACAAAACTTTAAAAATTATTATATTCATTATGACCAACTGTATATATCTTTATCAATCTAGTTTGAGTAAGAATACACAATCAATGGTTTAGATATAAACATCCTATTCAAATGCTGTCCTAGTTTTTAACTTGTTCATGTTTAAAACAAAGTCCTTGTAAATGTATAAATACACATAGTTTTAATATTATACTATGTTTTCAAAGTACAAGACACAAAAGATACATATTTAACATATGTATATATCTAGTTGCGGGTCATAGTTCAATTAACATAAACTCAATAAATATATATACACATATGTATATATGTATTCATTGTTAATGAATAAATTTAAATATAAATCAATATAAATATAATTATATATTAATCTATCACATAATATTGTTGCAATGTTAAAATAATCTTACAACCTTTTGGCTTTGACATATCTATACATGTTCCATGTTTTGAACCATATATATATATATATATATATCTTCATACACATATTTTATATATTACCTATTTGCATAGGTCATATATGTACCCTAAATCCATGTTCAAAATACCCAAACCCTGTGTATGCATAAATATAACCATTCTGTTCATAATTTGTGTATCAAATTTACATAGTCAAAAATCAAATCAACAATCCACACAATAATTATATTATGTAATTATAAATTGAATCAAATAGTGTAATTATTTCTCAATTTAAACCACTTTAAAAACTTTTTACTTAGACCCAGTTATATATATTCATCTAGATCTGTGTATGTTCCTATATACAAATATTTATCCATATATGTATATAAGTAACATACCCATCAAGTTATTTCTCCATTCTTGTGTTCATAATGTATCTATATATATATTAAACCCATGTATATATCAATAATATTTAAAATCAATTATATGTATATATACTATAATTTAATTGACCTAGGGTTTTGATTATATTTCCATGAATTTAAATTCATTTACGCCTCAACACTCAAAAATTAACTAGTTTTAAGTCTTCGGGTTTAAGAAGGTATTTTGGATTAGTTCTGTGGATGGTCGAGCCATCCACATGGCTGATATTGTGATTTATTTTCTAATATATATTCATTTTTAAAACCTAATAATTCAAAGCATATACAATAATAATGCAAGTAATTTGAAAGAAATTACTTTACCAACCTGGTAAGTAACTTCCCAAAACTGAGCCAAAATGAACTTAAATCTTTTTTCTCCTTGATTTGTATCTTTATTATCTTCTTCATCATTCCCTCTTCTCCTCTCAACTCTCCTTTACTCTATTCCACTTTCCCACTGAGCTTTGCATGAAATTTTACCAAATTGCAGTAACCATATTATAACCATGTTTTTCCTAGTTAAACAGTGACTATTGACTAGTTAACTACTATTAACCTTACTTATGCATGCCTTAATTTAAACTTCCCTTAATTATTTATTTAATAAAATATTCATTGTGAAATTTTTCATGTCAACCTATGTTTCAATACTAAGTATACCACTCAAATTCCACTTTATTAATCATTTACAAAATGATAACTATACTTTCAAACTTTAACGTAGTCCATGCAAAATAATAAGATTAAGATTAGCTCTTAGGTTAGTATTTTAGCATAATTTTTCCTCCTTAATATAAAATAAAGGTAATGATATCCTTTTACAATGTTAATTATCTTTTATATATCAAAATGATAGACCAATCTGATTCCAATTATAACAAGATAACTATTTTTGTCAATTACTAGTATATATAGGATATACATGTCTTTCTTTATTTTAATAGCTTAATGTATATTGATATTATTGAATATGAATAATAGTAAACTTAATGCTATAAAATATTTTAAAGCCATTTTACTAGTCTATATGTAATAGTAATTAAATATCTTATACTTGATTTACGTTTCAAAATCATAGACAAACACAAGTAAAGTAACCTTATGTAATCCTACTGCAACATCAATCACTAAGTATATGTATAATATACAAAATTAAATCACATAAAATATTTATTACATAACTATATAATAACATTTAAAACATACAAATTTTAATGTCTAACTATAATTAACTTTTAGAATGTACTAACTCTAAGAAATCAAACACATAATGCATATAACATTTTTAATCTAATGTGATGTGTGCAAGAGTCTTAGAAATTACTCTATCATCCTTCACCACATAAATATACATCACCCTCTCTGATGGTGCTCTCCCTCCATCATGCTCTGAGGTATGAAATCTCCTGCATCCAACTCATGACATGAAGGTAGTTAGTCAAATACATCATGATATATATCACTAAATAATGCTATAACTACAAATGTAACATAATCATTATGTACAAAATTCATAATTATTCATCTCATAATAATAAACTCATGAAATATAAGTAACATAAATTTGTCCCTTAACAACATATAACTTATAATTTAGTTAAAAAATAACAAACCAATTTAACAACCATATTAATCCATGGATAATTAGGTAAATTAGTTTAGTGAGAGAATCGAGATGTAACACTATTTAGAATTTACCCCCATAAAAAACATGTGAAACATACATAAGCTGACCCAAGGGACAAATTTTAATCCAAAGAATAGTTGTTTGAAGCTCTAGGACACTGGTGATAACTGTCAACATATAATTATTGTTGTCATTGTCTAGAGAAGAAAAATTAGTTATCTAGAATATGCCAACTACCTACTTGGGATTTTAGAGCATTGTCACATAGAATAGGAATGATGGAAAATTGGGTTATCCAAGTCAATAGATATATAAATGTATAGGGAAAAACATGTACAAGAGTCATATGTGTACATAGAAGTCATGTATGCCAAAGAGAGGTCTAATATAAAATATAGGTGTCTACATTAGGAATATTCCAAGTGTATAATATTAAATTTATATATCTAAATTAGGAATATTCTATACAATATCCTATCCATCTAACATCATAGTGGAATATTGTTTTTACCTTCTTAGCTGATTCCTTCTCTAACCTGGATCAAACCTCATGAACTCTTCCACCTCCTTGCTTGGATGATTGCCAAGTACCATAATATCCTTTAATATATTTCCTATGTTGTTCACTCTACATATCATCATTCATGTTCATATAAACTTTACCACACATCATTCTTTATTCCTCCTTGTAATATAACTTAGTCTGAATGAACATGTCTCACCCACATCCTTCATATTTAGCCTTATTTATGTTGCATTGAGTCTTAAAAATTTATCTAAAATTGAGGATGAACGTTTTCCCTACTTCACCAATTCTATATCCTTAGACAAATACCTTTGTCTCCTTTATGGTTTCATTAAAAATAATTTTAGGGATTTATCCTTTAAGCTTAATTTCAAATGCATCCTAACCAACCATAGCCTAACAAACAATCCTCTATACTTCTTGCACATTGTCATTTGTTTTCTCTATTTCAACAATGTCTCCCCCATTATCCATGTAGACTTTATCAAAAATTTATACTTATTTTTTAAGTTATATAACAATATTACACATGGTGTGCTCTTTCATTATTGCCTTATCATATAAATATTCAATTTTTTCTCCAATGAGGAATGTTACTTCTTCATTGTGGCCTTAAAATTATTTAACCCTATTAATTTATTCTTATTTTACATTGTATCCACTTATCGCATCATAATAACATTTAAATATTTCATATTTTCATCCTTTACCTTAAACTCCTTGTCAACATATTTTGTTGTTTTCAAAAAGTTGTTGAAAATATATGTTGCAGTGGCTGCTCACTTATATGCCTCCTTGCGTAGTCCTTTAAAGTTCTTGAATTTTTTTTCCCACTTTATTTTTTATGTTTTTAAATTTTCCTTTTTATCTTTGTAATTTTCCTCCAAATGTTTTATCTCCTCTTTTGAGGGTTACACAACATCAACTACTAGAGTCTCACCCAGATGGATCTGAATGGTTGCTTCCAACTTCATAAGTGGATCCATCCCTTATGTAGAATAACTTTCCTATAACTATATTCATGAATTTTCAATGGGGATGATCTATTTTTCTATGTTTTCCCACCATATTCATTATTTATTTTCTCTCCTTCAAATTTGTAGATTCTTTAGTAAGTTTGTTCTGTAGGTCTATAACATCCTCTTCCATCTTAAAATTACATTGTGCCATACCCATAGCCAATCACACCTTTCCCAAACCTAATTTATTTACATCCATTTTATATGGATCTTAAGTAATGGTATTTATCCTCTTTTTAGGCCATATTTCCATACTTATGTCTTAAATTGACATCTAGAATGTTGGATCAATGTTATGGATGCCTAACAAAGATTGAATCATTTTTTTCACTAAATCCTCTTTCTTCTCACCTAGTGTCTAATTTTATTATTTAACTTTAGACTTAAAATAAATGATCATGGGAAAAATTCATCTTATATTTTGGATGTATTTTCATTTTTGACACATATTCTTCACTATCTTTTCAGTTTTCTCCAAGATTGCAAGAAACTTCTATCCCATAATGTGATGCTATTTTAGCTTCTTCTTCTTTGGTTTGTTCATGCTTACTCATTCAATATTTATTTTCAAAAAGTGTTGTAGGATATCCTTCTTTTGAGGTCTTCCACTTTTTTTCATTTACCTCCCCTTAAATTTAAACACTAATATTTTAGGTTCTTCCTCTTCATTCAAGCTATTTTCAGCCTTTTATGTGATGTTCTCTTCTTTATCTTTATCATTGACTTCATATTTTTATTCTTTTAATCCTTGTTTAACCCTAAATTGATGATATAAAGTTAAATAGAGTTAAGAATATATAAATAATTAAAGACAAGGGTGATAATAGATCTATAGTAGACTAACTAATTTGTAAATCAGATTAATAATATTTTAAATTTTGATAAAATTAAAGTAGATAATGGCAATTCACAGATAGAATCTAGGATGAATAATAACCAAAAAAGTATACACAATCTGATTTAATACAACATAGGAATTATCATGGGAAAACCTCTGAGAGGTAAAAACTCTACTCCCTAATACAAAAACTCCTGCCTACTTCTTCAATAGCCATCATAAAAACCTTTGTTAATGCATAATTTATGATTTATAATAATTTTTTTCATGTACTCAAAATAGGTTTAAAACCCTATTTATAATGATATGTGAAGGGATGTGACTGTGGTAGATAACGGGTCCAACCATCCCAAGAACATTTTAAATTACTTATAATAATAAACCAATATGATTTATTTTACTGATAAGTAATAAATAATTTATATTTTATTATTTATTTAAAATAGGTTTTTAACCCGTGTTAATAAATAATAAATCATTATTACTTAATTACTTAAAATATACTAAGGGTATTATAATTTCACCACTTAGACATTAAATGTTCTAATACTCCCCCTTAATTCTAAGTGGGAATAGATGTCATAGTCACCTTAGAAAGGAATTACATTATGTATAAAATTGAAGGATTTAAAAACTTTCATCATGCCAAACACCACCTTTTGAAACAAAAGGAAATATAATCCATAAACTACTCGGAAGTAAGTTTAGGCTAGCATGATCGTGAGACTACATCACACAGTTTTTCATGAATAATAATCTAAGCATATTTGGAGCCTTTTATAATAGAAGGATCTCCATTATAAAGTATGCTTTTAATGTTTTATGGTACAAAATTAAAATTTCCACATGAATTTTACTCAAATCACATAACTTCCACATAAAGTTTACAATGCTTTATAATGAGAATAAGTATAAAGAAGAAGAAGAAACACATGGCCATTAGGCAGTGCCATTGTCATACACACTCCCCCTCAATGGTAACTTTGAGAGCCCAATATTGCATGAAACTGACAAAACTTGGTAGCACCAAGTGGTTTTGTGAAGATATCTACTACTTGATCATCCGTAGGACATAACTATAGATAAATATCACCATTGAGGACTTTCTCTCAAATTAAATGCACATGAACTTCAATATGTTTAGTTCTTTGGCGTTGTGCTATATTTTTTACCAGAGCTATACAAATTTGGTTATCACAATGAAGGATGGTACTCTAAAAAACATCCAAATGAGGTTCTCCCAATAACCTTCACTACTACATGGCTTCTTTAGTAACTTTCATAGCACTTCTATACTCAAATTTTGTAGAAGAGAGAGACAATAATTTGATTTTTATTGATCCAAGTGATATCACCTACATTAAACTTAAACACATATCCAAAAGTATATTTATAATCTAAAATATCACTAGCATGGTCAATATCACAATAACCATATAATTTAGCATTATCAATGAAAGAATATAATAAACCATAATTAGTAGTTCTTTTAATATAAAAAAGATTACATTTAGTTAATTTCCAATGATCCAAATAAGGATCCTACATAAATTTAGAAGTAACACTAACATCATATGAAATATCTAGCCTAGTAATGGTTAAATAAGTCAAACTTTTAATAAGTTATCTATACAAAGTAAGGTTATCTTTTTCACATGAAGGTTTAGGGTCAAGTCTAATACCAATTTCAATAGGAATAATGGTAGATTTACAATCAAGCATGTTAAACTTAACAAAAAGACTATGTGCATACTGAGATTGTGATACAACAATTATATTTTTATCTTGAAATATAGCCATTCCCAAAAAATGATGTAGAATGCCTAAATCAGTCATTTCAAACATTTGACTTAGTTTATCCTTATATTTATGAATTAAACTAGTTAGATCACCAATAATCAACAAATCATCAAAATATAGTATAATTAGAATCAAATGACCATTTTCAACTTTAAGAAATAGATCATTATCTGAATAACAATTAGAAAAACCTAATTCTTTAAAAAAAAGATGCAATCTATAATAAATTATTTTTTCACATGCTCACAATAGGGGTAAAACCATATTTATAATGAAATGTGAAGGGATGTGACCATTGTAAATAATAGGTCCAACCATCTCAACAACATTTTAAATTACTAATAATAATAAACCAATATGATTTATTTTATCAATAAGCAATAAATAATTTATGTTTTATTATTTATTTACATGAGGTTTTTAACCTGTGTTAATAAATAATAAATCATTATTATTTAATTACTTAAAATATACCAAGGGTCTTATAATTTCACCACATAAACATTAAATGTTCTAATAAATTTAAATACTGAGATATGCCAAATTTTTAAAGTATAACTATTGATTGATATTATGATAAATTAGAAATAAGAGTTCTTAGCTAATTTACCATGCATAGTGGATCTAGGCTGAAACAAAATAGAAGTGGACTGAATTAGGATCCTAAAATAGTCATCAAACCCTAAAATCTTACATTCTATGGCCTTAAACACTTACATCAAATTTTGATAGTTGCATCGCTAGAGGTGCCTAATTATTACACGTGTCCATTATAAAACACCGACTAGATTTGGATGCATCTTACTAGATATTTATAAGTTTTTTTGCCTTTCTTTTGATGTATATAGATTGCATGCATAGGCTATCACTCTTTGTCAAATGATCAAACACTAGATTCCTCACCCTTGAAATAACTATGGGAAAAATGGTTTAGTGTAATCATAGTGTTGATCTATCCTAAGGAACCCTCTATGAATGGCAACTACCTATATATCTAATAATCTAAAGAGGGCCTCAACTTTCTATAGTTCTTCCCTACCTATTGGCTTATGTGTGCACAAGGGTGAAATATGTGATAAATAAGTAAATACAATGACCTAGTTTTTAACTTAGAAAATACAGATCATGATATGCTCATTCAATACTTCAGACTTGTAAATATACTTCTCCTATGACTGATATGGAAATATGAATGAATAAGGTAGTTTTTCTCACTTTAATGTTCAATTGATAATTCTTTTGTTTCTTTGTATGTGAAAGGTATGCATTTTTTAGGTGAGTTATTATCAGAGTTGTTGCCAGAATCTGGATAATGCGAGTGCAATGGAGACGTGATCACACTAGTTGAAGCAAGTGCACACCACAGGATGCTAAAGCAATTTAAAATTAACACAATAAGAGAAATTGCACAAGATAAAATGGAGAAAACCAAAATCTGATTAGCATGAGATGGCCAAAGTGAGGAATACATATAGGAGAGTATGCAAGTAACTCCTCCTCAAAAGGTGGACAAGGCACCCCAAGAATAGACAGTAACTCCTCCATGAAAGGTGGTGATAAGGTGCTAAGAATAGAGAAGTAACTCCCATCAAGGGAGTTACTTATGACATTCTTATGACACCTATGACACATCTATGACACACACCTCCACATAAGATAGCCTATCCCACAAATGTAGGAAAACTCCATGTATGCACAAGAAATACAATTTCCCTAATTAATAAATAGGGAAAAAATAAAAACCTACACTAATACCCCCCATAAGCACAGCTTAGGTGGGCAGTGTGGAAATAGAAAATGGGTCCCGACAACTAGGCCTGATGAGGTACCCATGTACAAATGCAATCTCCCATAAGATAGAGAAAAGGATAAAACTCGTAGGAAAAAACTCCCCCCCAAAAGAGAGACATAAAAGAAAGAAGAGGCTAGAAGGCCCCCCTGAAGATGATGCTACTGCAGATGTGGACCACACCCCAAGAAGAGCTCATAGATGAATGAACTTGCTCTTAGTGAAAAGGTTTGGTGAAGATGTCTGCAACCTGCTTTGAAGACTGGAAAAATATCAAGTCAATGACTTGACTATGAATAAGCTCTCAAATGAAATGCATGTGAATCTCTATGTGTTTGGTCCATTGGTGCTGAACCAAATTCCTACAAATTTGAATGGTACTCTAGTTGTCACAATAAATGATGGTGGGCTACCTGATAGGAATGCCAAACTCAAAAAGAATCCCTTGAAGCCAAATAGCCTCAGTAGTTGTATTAACAGCTCCCCTATACTCTACATCTATGGATGATATAGAAATAGCATTTTGCTTCTTGCTAGACCAACTGATAGGACTTGAACCTAGAGAGAAACTATAACCAAAAGTGGACTTACAAGTCTGTGAATCACCAGCCTAGTCTAAATATGTATATCCAACCAAGTCAACCTCTATGCCAAATCTGTAATGAATCTTGTATCTATGTGAACCCTATATGTAATGCAAGATCCTCTTAGCTACTTTCTAATGTAGCTCATGGGGTTCCTACATGAATCTGGAGACAAATCCCACTATATATGAAATGTCAGGCTTGGTGTGAGTCAAGTAGATGAGACTACCAACAAGTTGTTGATATCGAGTGGCATCAACCAATGGTGAAGAATAATTAGCCTCAAGCTTGACTCTTGATAGAAAGAGAGTCAGAGATGGCTTGCAATCAGCCATGTGCAACTGAGCTAATAAGTCAAGAGCATACTTAGGCTGTGTAAGAGAAATCCCTAAATTTGATTGTGAGATCTCGATGCCAAGGAAGTAGTGCAATAAACCCAAGTCTGTCATGTCAAATCTATCCTGAAGAGATGTCTTCATCACTGTCAGGGTGCACGAAACACCGAAAGCACATAGTTGATTACCAAACCAAGCAACTTAATATGCGGAAATTAACCAAATTCAACAAGTAACTAGAATTTAGAATAACACAGAATATGAGAGACAATACACAACTTGTATTAATAACTCTTACAGAAAAGAATACAATAAAGAAGATGCCACTTCTTCTCCACCACCTCTTCAGAGGTTTCCCACACCTCAAGTGAACAGTAATTCTCTCCTCAAAGCTCTCTCTACTAGGTCCCAACACCCAACTCAAACACAAAGTTGGTGTTCACCTTACACCTGTGCTCCACGCACTCCACAAGTACTCAAAGTACTTCAAGTAGATCTCCCATGAACCTGCAACAACCTGCAATTCAATAGACCATACTTATGGAAGGAATTGCCTTGCCTTCCTCTTAGCTCTCCATGTACTCCACGTACATACCAATGAGTACACACCGTACTCCAAGTAGATCCTGCCTGATTCTGCTCCCTGTTGTGTTGCTGTCCTATTTGATCTCCAACCTATAGAACAATACTGGTTCTGCACACCTGTGAACCTTGACCTTGCACACACACACACACCTACAGATCAATGATCTTACTTACCATGTAGATCTCCTATAAGGACCATGCTCACCTAATGACCAAGATCATACATACCTGAAGAATCCAGCTGACTCTCCAATCCAACACCCACCTTGGTACTGCTTTGGAACTAGGAGGAACACCCTTGCTCACCTCAAACATAGAAGGAGCTAACTTTGCTCAACTCAAACTAGAACAACTTTACAATACAACCATGAGTCTAATATATAGATCTCATCCAAACAATAATTAGACATCTAATTATAATAATTAGATCTATAGCTCTCAGTCTATAATTAGCACTAAGCATGCAAACACTTGGTTCGTTAGCTGACTACCCATAATAAACTCACAGTCGAACCACACAGGTGACTGACGCCGGTCCCTGTCCACCTGGGGGTCGCTGACGCCGACCGATATTTGACTGACATCAGTTGCTTCCTATCTCCTTCTTGCCGACGTTGGTTGGCTTGACCGATGCCGGTGTCCATGGCACTCAACAACCCTTTTGCACCCTCCTCTGTGTCTGCATCAGTGAAGCTTTTAGCTCCACAACTTAACAATCTCCCACTTGGAGATAAATAGCTGCACTGTACCTGTACCTATACTCCATCTAATCTGTTTCTTAGTTTGTATCCCTCTTCAAGCTCCCACTTGAAGCCTAACCACCACACATCTCGTGGTACACCTCCTGTCATTCGAGCACCTTGCCACATCTAAACCTACAAACACATGTAGTGAAGTCCTGACCCTGCATGTATATCTGCTGCTAGTCCCTCTCAAAATCCTTGAGAACCCACTTCCCCAAATTGGATCCTAACTCTCTGACAGCTCCCACTGCATGGGAGTACTCAGGTCTATACTAGACCTCATGTGATTTCGGACACTGTACCTATCCAGCCCTTAGTGTGCTCTGGCTCTGCATCCTGCATAATGAACCTCGCCAACACCTGATTCACATCAGCTCCCACTGGAGACAAAATCAACCTGTGATCTCCATGCCTCCCATGTCAAAGAATTTCACTGCTCCAAACTCCTCTTGACATGCCACTGAACTAATCTTACCCTTAGCTCAGCAAAACCCTATATGTACAAACCCTGCTAGTAAATATACCATCCACATACAGCAACAGAATGATGTCATGACTCATCATCGACTTGGTAAGACAAACCACAGTAGTTACCCTGACATTGACTAAAGCCATGCTTCATCCTCCACCTGTCAAAACCTGTACCACTGTCCTGCAGCTTCCTCAAGACCATATGCCTAGTCTTCCATCTCGCGTATCTGTTCTCTCTATTCTTCAACTAAGGAATCCATTTGTCTCTATGCTTTTGCACCGGCTGGCAACCCTACCAAAACTCCCGTTTGGTTCTGCATCATATCCCTGCCATGCTCCCACCTGTTTCATGGATCCTTCCTGCTCTACAATCAGTAACGAGTATAAAGAAGAGGAACAACAAATTTGAGGGCCTACTTACGTCTTCAGTCCTCCATATGGGTGTTTGAGACTCCTTGATAGCATGTTGTCCACCCAAAATCTGTTACAGTGACTGACCTCAGTCACTCCACAGTCTGCATCTAATCGACGTCGGTTCCCATGCATCTATCCCTGACTACCAACCTGCTAATGTTAGTGTCAATGTTACTGACGTCGGTCCTCCTGATCGACGTCGGTCTTACCCTGCCTGACATCACCGGCTTTGGTCTACACATGACCGTCATCGGCACCTATTTGTTCGACGCCAGTTCTTCCTGATCGATGCCGGTATCTGTGTTCACCTGTGAGTGATGACTTTTTACCCACGAGCTCCTTTGAATCAATATCCATGTCCAAACTACCCTGCTCAAAAGTATCCAGCACCATCCACTGGTTTCTCTCTGCCATCTCCTCCAAGAACACCAAGGCTTTCCAGTTCTTAAGCCTATCAAGTATATCTATCTTCCACTTAAGAACATGCATCTCCTTCCTGCTCATGTGACCAAGCCTACAAAGCCACGTCTCCACAATAGAAGAAGAATCAGTAATATAAACAAGTAGATAAAGGGTACCTATTTTCTTACCACCAGCTAATTCAAGTGCACCTACTGTGAGAGTTCTTGTGCATCTCTCATCACCCAATCTTTTTGAAGAAATTAGCCATATCTCCAAACTTGGGACCTGCATGACCTTCATCAACACCTATGTGTTGGCCGCCTGCAATTTCAGCTTCACTTTCCCTTTGCCAATTCTTTGGCAAGGCTCACCAACTCCTCTACCTGGGGCTGCATGGAAAGAGGCAACCGAATCTTTTATCCAAGATTCAACTTTATCCAAGAAACCTCCCAGAGCATCCTGTGCAACATCACCTGCAACATCTGCTTCTTCAGTTTCTTCATGCTGATCTTCCACAAACCAACAATATTCTTTTACCTGCTCTTTCTTTCCATGGGACCTTAAGTGACCATCTGTGCTTTTCAACTCCTCCATTCTTAGCTTACCTTAATCTGCCATTGCTCTGCTCCCACTCAATCAGAAACCCATGAGAGTGACCTGTAACCAAACACAAGACCTACTTCCTGTAACCTTAGCTCTGATACCACTTGTCAGGGTGTACGAAACACCGGAAGCACACAGTTGATTACCAAACCAAGAAACTTAATATGCGGAAATTAACTAGATTCAACAAGTAACTAGAATTTAGAATAACATAGAATATGAGAGACAATACACAACTTGTATTAATAACTCTTATAGAAAAGAATACAATAAAGAAGATGCCACTTCTTCTCCACCACCTCTTTAGAGGTTTCCCACACCTCAAGTGAACAATAATTCTCTCCTCAAAGCTCTCTCTACTAGGTCCCAACACCCAACTCAAACACAAAGTTGGTGTTCACCTTACACCTGTGATCCACACACTCCATAAGTGCTCCACGCACTCCACAAGTACTCAAAGTACTTCAAGTAGATCTCCCATGAATCTGCAACAACCTGCAATTCAATAGACCATACTTATGGAAGGAACTACCTTGCCTTCCTCTTAGCTCTCCATGTACTCCACGTACATACCAATGAGTACACACCATACTCCAAGTAGATCCTGCCTGATTCTGCTCCCTATTGTGTTGCTGTCCTATCTGATCTCCAACCTACAGATCAATATTGGTTCTGCACACCTGTGAACCTTGACCTTGCACACACACACACCTACAGATCAATGATCTTACTTACCATGTAGATCTCCTATAAGGGCCATGCTCACCTGATGACCAAGATCATACATACCTAAAGAATCTAGCTGACTCTCCAATCCAGCACCCACCTTGGTACTGCTGTGGAACTAGGAGGAACACCCTTGCTCACCTCACACACAAAAGGAGCCAACTTTGCTCAACTCAAACTAGAACAACTTTACAATACAACCATGAGTCTAATATATAGATCTCATCCAAACAATAATTAGACATCTAATTATAATAATTAGATCCATAACTCTCAGTCTATAATTAGCACTAAGCATGCAAACACTTGGTTTGTTAGTTGACTGCCTGTAATAAACTCGCAGTCGAACCACACAGGCGACCGACGCCGGTCCCTATCCACCTGGGGGTCATCGACGCCGGCCGATATCTGATCAATGTCGGTTGCTTCCTGTCTCCTTCCTGCCGACGTCGGTTGGCTTGACTGACGCCGGTGTCTGTGGCACTCAACAACCCTTTTGCACCCTCCTCCGTGTCTGCATTAGTGAAGCTTTTAGCTGCACAACTTAACAATCGCTATAATAGCTGATGAAGAATTCCTAGTGATCAAAAGGTCATCAACATATAAAACCAAAATCAAGAGCGAATCATCTTATCATAAGAAGTAAACATTAGGATCAAAATGGCACCTAGTGAAACCTGTTATGAAAAGGAAGGAATCCATCTTGGCATACCAAGCCTAAGGGGCTTGTTTGAGGCCATAGATATATTTCTTAAGTCTGCATACTAAGGAAGAATCTTGAACAAATCCTAGCAACTTATCCATGTAGATCTCATCCTCAAGGTCTCTGAGAAGAAAATCACTCTTCACATCCATCTGATGCACATCCCAACCATGTGTTACAGCAATAGCCAAGGTGAGTCAGATAGAAGTCATCTTTGCAATGGATGCAAAGGTCTCTAAGTAGTCAATGCCTACCACCTATGAGAAACCCTTAGTGACCAATCGTGCCTTATACTTATCAACCAACCCATCTGCTACAAACTTGGTCTGATATATCCACCTACATCAAACCATCTTTCTTCTCTTAGGAAGTGAAGTCAAATCCCAAGTGTGATTTTGTATTAAGGAAGAATATTCTTCCTCTATAGCATTATCCCACTCAGGTACCCCTGATGCCTCTTGAAAATTCTATGGATCCAAAACTATAGTAAAGAAGGCATGTGGATCTCTCTGAAAATCCCCCCTAGTACGTCTGTCATCTACGAGATCTCTTGCTCAAGTGCCAACACTCTCAAGTGTCTGTCTGGCCCAAAATGGCCCAAAAATGGGTGAGTCAAGTGCTAACTCCTCATCCTCTAACTAAATAGAGGTGGATGACTCTACATCACTATCCTCACTATCTGAACTTGAAGAAGAAGAAGATGATTCTAGCTCAAGAACATGCTATGGCTGATTTGAATCTGATGAGGAATCATCATGAAAAAGTAGATCCGATGAGGGAGAAGTGTCAAGTGTTGAGTCTCTAGGACTCTCCTAAAAATGGACACTTCTTTTGATGAACAACTCATGTGTGACTAGATCTAGAAGGTGATATTCCTTAATACCATCCAGATATCCTACAAAGATGCAAGGCTTGGATTGATGTTCCATAGCATTGCATTTCTTCTTCAGAATGTGAGCCATGGCTGGGGATCCAAAAACCCTGAGGTGCTCAACATCAGGTTTCCTTTTAAGCCAAGCTTCAAAGGGTGTTATTCCTTTCAAAGCTTTGTGAGGAACCCTATTTTGAATGTAGCAAGCACAATTGATGGCTTCGGCCCAGTACTATGGTGCTAAGGATTTGGAGTGAATCATATAGCTAGCCATCTCTTTCAAGAACCTATTCTTACGTTCTACAACCCCATTCTATGAAGGACTATAGGTGACTGTGCACTACAAATCAATCCCCTCTATGGTGTGAAACTACTCAAACCTGATGCTGACATACTCCCCTCCATTATCAGTTCAAATAACCTTGATGGATTTCTCACTCTGTTTCTCAACAAGAGCCTTAAAGTCTAAAATTTTTTCAAACACTTCAAACTTTTGTTTGAGAAAATATATCCAAGTGTACCTAGAGAAATCATCAATGAAAGTGAGGATGTAATTAGCCCTTGTGAAAGATGGTTTGGGAAAGGGTCTCGATACATCACTATGGACTAACTCCAAAGGTTGTGAAGCCCTCCAAGCTTTGCCTTTGTCAAATTTTGCTTCGGGATGCTTCCCAAGGGAGCACCCCTCTCAAAGTCCTTTTGAGAATTGGACACAAGGCAAGCCAATGACCATGTCATTTTTACAAAGTTGCTAAGGATAGCGGTAGTTAAGGTGGCCAAACCACTCATGCCACAATTTCCTAACTCCATATGAATGAGTCAACAATGCTGTTGGAGAAGAATCTGATGCAAAATGTGAGAAAGTGTATAACCTGGCTTGGTGATCTACCCTACCCACTGCCACTATAGTATCACTATGCAACTCCTTGATAACCACTGAATTTGTTGAAAACTCAACTCTCATGCCCCAACCAATGTGAGTGATTTGGTACACTGATAGGAGATTGGTTGAAAGAGAAGGAACACTTAAAACATTGTTGAATGTTCCTCCTTCCATTTCAACTGACCCTCTCCCTACAATAGAAATTGAAGTGTTATCACCCAAACTAATTAAAGTCATGGTACAAGGCTCTAAAGATGAAAACTCAACTAGTGAAGAGCCCATGTGGTGAGAAGCACCCAAGTTGATGAACCATGAAGATGTGGAAGTTGCTGTAGCTACAAGGGCCTTGCACTTTTCTTTCTCCTTACCCTTGCCTTTTGCCTTAGTAGAATCTTGGGTAGATGAATTCTGCTTGATGGACTCAGGAACACCTATGTTGTTCTTCTCTAGAAGATGATTTAGGTGATTTATTTGTTTCTTCATGCATTTGTGTTCATCATGCCCTATCTTTTTACAATAGGCACACTTAACCTTCTCCTTCTTAGGTTTAGCATTGGAAGAGGAAGTCTCAGTGTTATTTTTGGTAGGATTGGTGTTTTCTTTCTTCTTCTTCTTCTCTTGGTCCTTGTTCTTTTTCTTCTTCTCCTTTATTGTAGTCTTATCCTTACCATTTCCAACTATCAAAGCTTGGGGTTGAGTAGACTTCATTATGCCCATTTGAATTAGCTTATCTTGCTCCCTAGTCAAGTCGGCAATGAATGAATCCAAATAAGGCATTTTCCATGTAGTGCCAAGGGCACTTTTTATGGCATGGAAAGTGGAGACAAAGACTGAATAGCTTAGACCTAACTTTGCGAGAATAGAAAGAATAAGTTGATCATCTTTCTTCTCTATCTTTCATTCTTTCAATTGCAATCTAAGGGCCTTAAACTTAGTGAAGAAGTCCTATAGGGTGTCAAAGTTGCTAGGACTTAGACTTATGAGTTCATTTTCAAGCTCATGACCTCTCATCTCATCAAGCTTCCCAAATAACTTTTCTAAGGTGTCCCATATGTCATTAGGAGTTTGAGAGGATTCTAAGTGGAAGAGAAGTTCTAGAGACACAGATAAGCTTAGTAATCTAAAGGCTTCATCACTACGGTTGTACCACTTGACCTTTTCAGCATCTATGTTGGGTTCTACTTCTGTACCCATGGTGATCCTATACAACCCTTTGATTCTAAGAATGATTGAAATTTTAACTTTCCATTCATGATAGTTAAAGGGTGTTAGGGGTTTAAGTTGAAAAGAATACATTTTTTAGCTAAATTTAGGTGAAGTTGTGTTGATTGCAAGTTGTGAATGTATGCAAAAAGGAGAATGAAAGCAAGTTGTGAAAAACAATCACACCCCCTTGAAATATTGATCCCCCCCAAATATGTAAGTGCATTCTCAAAAGATGTCGGTCTCAGCCAAAAATGCGTCTTAGAGCAATCAGTGCAAGACTAAAGCAAACAGGACGTCGAACTCAGCCAAAAATGCATCCTGAGAGACCCAAATTTTTGGCACTTTATAAACTAGTGCATTTTTCAAAAAATAACAAGTCTACGCTGTGGAAAATTGAATTACAAGCACTTTTGCAAAAAACGGCACCCAAAACCGAGCTACCGTTTGCAAGATATTAAAGTTAAAAAAATTTCGTAAACTAGTGTTTTTGCAAAAAAAAACACTAAAACATTAAAAAAATACCTGTTATGGGGAGAGAAAGTGGCCTTCCAACCACTCGTTGGATTCGGCACGGAATGAAGAATCCAAAAGAAGTCTTTGTGAGGGGGAATTGGCCTCCTACCAATCCGGGCCTCATCCTTCGTCTTCGTAAGTCGAAGATACAAGTTTTAATAGAAAACTCTAAACTGCCTTTTTGAATGCTAATTTCAAATTTGATTTTAATTCAAAAATCAAATGACTGATTTAAAATCAGAATAATTATCAAAAGCAATCAATAAAACAAGTAGAGAAAGAGAGGGCCCACCACAAGGCATTGGAAACAGAAAACAAAGTCTGAACTAGGTGCCATTTAGCAAGGACAGCAGATTCCCAATTTTTTGAAGTCCGTGAAGGAGATGCCAAGCTCATCCTGCCCTCCATTTGACAGAACCGGTTCCCTCTGCCACCAACCCAGGCGTGAAGGACAAGGCCGGCTGCAGGATATGCGCGTAGCAGATCAACCCAGGCGTGAAGGAGAACGCCCGCTGCAGGATATGCGCGTAACAGATCAACCCAGGGGTTGTCAAATTCTGCTAAGACGCCAGCCACTGGCCGTGGCCTTACTTTGTCCGCACCAATAGACAAAGCCTTTAGCAGCCCTGTCGTGGCTAAGCTGAAAGGACTCTCCAGTGCTCAGCAGGTTTGCATACTGGAATACAGTCACTTGGAAACGCTTAAGACTGCCAGCAAGCCCATCAGTATTCTGGCTACTAACAGAACTTCTAAGTATGCCTTGTCAGTTTCTTCGGCCGGTGATACACTTAAGAAAGCAAAGTAAGAAGTCAAGAAATGATATTGACAGATTTTTTTTTATTTTAGCCCAGATCTAGAATAAAAAACTCCACTCCTCTTGATTTCAAAAATAAGCTAAAGGCATAATCACACACAAGATTACCGGTTTTGCTCTGATACCATATCGGAGTTGTTGCCAGAATCCGAATAATGCAAGTGCAATGGAGACGTGATCACACTAGTTGAAGCAAGTGCACACCACAAGATGCTAAAGCAATTTGAAATTAAAACAATAAGAGAAATTGCACAAGACAAAATAGAGAAAACCAAAATCTAATTATCATGAGATGGCCAAAGTGAGGAATACATATAGGAGAGTACGTAAGTAACTCCTCCTCAAACGGTGGACAAGGCACCCCAAGAATAGACAATAACTCCTCCATGAAATGTGGTGACAAGGTGCTAAGAATAAAGAAGTAACTCCCATCAAGAGAGTTACTTATGACATTCTTATGACACCTATGACACATCTATGACACACACCTCCACATAAGCTAGCCTATCCCACAAATGCAGGAAAACTCCATGTATGCACAAGAAATACAATTTCCCTAATTAATAAATAAGGAAAAAATAAAAACCTACACTAATAGTTATGAATGAGGGTTGATATTGTATATATAGCAATCCTTTGGTAAAGTATATCACATTAAATCATATAGGCCAATCATAGTGACACATTACAATTGAAAATTAGATAACTTTTGGGCACTGGACACTTATTTGGAAACGGGAAACCTATGTTGACGTAGGTGTCTGGATGAGACATAAGTGCTTGAGAATATAGAAAATAGCTTTCTATTTTTAATATCATGTTTATTTTTAAAACAATGATCTTCATCATGAGTATTTTTTTCACAATAATTACACTTTAACTTTTTATTAGGTTTTGAGCTATATTTTTGATAATTTTTGTCATATGTATTATTGGATTTAGCATGCTCTTTATCATTCTTATGTTGGTGTTTAGAAATAAAAACATGTTCATTAGTCTTAAGACTATCAAATTGAATTAATTTTTACTCTTCTTGATGTAAAAAATTATAAAATAACTCAAACGTCAATTGAGAAAATAAAGTAGAAAAATCTAGTTGTGAAATAATATTATGAATAAACTACTGAAAAGATCAAGGCAAACATGTTTTCATGATAATATGAATTAAATTTAAATATAAAAATTTAATTCCTAAACTTGTCAGTTGACAATGCAAAGAGTAAACTTTAATTAAGAAATCATCCATAATTTTGAAGTCATTGTACTTTATATCAAATAGTTGATTTTGAATTTGAATTTTGTGAGATTCATTCACAACATCATAAACATATTTAAGCTTAGAATATATGGTGGATGCAAGAAGACAACCTTAAATATGTATATGCAATTAGGGGTTATAGCCATGCCAATGAATTCTAAGGCCTTGTCATTTTTTTCTTTCCATTTTTTATTGAACTTCAACAGTTATAGTCTTTGCATCAAGTTTGTAGTCCATGCCATCTACTACACACACCAAGTGTTTAAAAGTGAATATGTATTACATATACAATTTTCGTAAATGGTAATTGGTGAACACAAGTTTGAATTTAGGAAATAATTGAGTCATTATGCCACAAAAGCTCACTTAATATCTATAAAATTAATAGATAAGAAAAATTACTTAAAAATGAAAGAGACACAGAGAAGGGACAAAAAATCCAAAAAATGAGACATAGCCAAAGTGAAAAATAAATATCAAGGAATAAATGAGAGATAAAAAAAGATTAAGAATTGCATAAAAATTTAACTACAAGATGGCTTAAAAAATGTTCAAGATGAATCAGAAGAGCTAATATCAATGGGTTTAGAAGCTTTTGGTATGATTAAACTTAACCAATTGTTTTTTTTTAAATTTTAAACTCACACCAAAAATATTAATAATTTAAATATGGAACATTGATTAAAAAATGTATTAAATATAAAATAATTTGAATGTTACTTTTTTTGATTTAAAAAGGGAATAAAGACTCACAACTTCCAATACAAATTAAAAAAATATTTTCTTTTTCTTATAATAATTTTAAAAAGATTAAAGACTCAAAAAGATTCTAATTAATAAATTGGAAAGAGTTATATATATATATATATATATATATATATATATATATATATATATATATATATATAAAACTAAAGTTATATTACTTGAATTGTTTTTTTCGAATATAGAAATGCCACTTTATTTATTTAATTTTAATGCTTGTATTAAAATAAATAAAGTTGTCCAAAGATTATATATATATATATATATATATATATATATATATATATATGAAAATTGATTAATTAAAGAGTATGCTTGAATAAAAGGGCAATTTGCTTTTTAAAGAAGCAATGAAACACATCTAAGATCTTTATACAGTGGTAGTGAGGTAGTGCAAAGAGAAAAATAAATGTACACAATAGGCAATGCCAAAAAGGGTGATGCTAAAGTTAAGACAAATGGATGGAGAAAGAGGGATGTCGTACAACCAAAAAGAGGAAGGTTTGAGTAGAAAAAAACTAGAATCAGAGAATAAAAATAAGCAGGATGATTGGAAAAAGGCTCACAGTGAGCAAAAAACTAAAGTAGATATTTCTACTAGAGAAAATAAAAAAACTCAAAATGTAAAGAGAGAGGGAATAAAAAATTTGATTTAAAAAAAAAAAATACTAAAAAAAACTAAGATATCTAGAATTTTAAAAATGAACATAACTATATATATCTCTTAAAAGAAATAAATTGCTTAGGAAAAAAATTGAGATATAGATGTATTTTTCTTGCCTGAACATAATAAATACAAAGACTATAATCTAATATAGATATATTTTATAAAAAAAATAAAACCAAAATAAAGATTAAATTTAGACTCTTTTTTTTGCTTCCTTGTATGAGCTTTAAAAAAAATAAAGAAAACCTACTTGGAGGGCCTCTTGAAACTAGGAGAAAAGCTAAGAAATGTTCCTTAGGAGAAATTTGCAACAACCAGTTAGAGAGCAAAAAAAAATTCAAACAAAAAAATTAGAGGGAAACAGATTTAAATGTAGAGCAAGGGTACATCCCTTACAAAAAAATCTAAAATATTTTCAAAAAATATCTTTCACGCTTCCAAAAAAAAATTCAATACGATGAACTTAACTCTAATACCATAAAGGGATTATCCCAAAAACATTCATCAATTAAAAATGAAAGAACATAAAATGAATAAATCACAAAACAATGTTACCTCTCAATGTACAAATCACAAATGAGACAAGAATCTTAAAGTGGAAAATTGAATGTATCAAAGAAAAATCCAAGTCATCTTATAAGAAATCTTGTCACTAAAAATTTCCATAAGTATAATTTAGAAGTAAGAATAAATTGAGAAGAAAAGAGTGAGCAAGAAGAAAAGAATGAGAGTTACAAGGAATCCCATGATTATCTTACAATCCTTCTTTGTGTGTGCCACTTATGGCCTAATCCCTTAGAAAGTGAATGGAGGTGTGTGCCAAGCAAGTGAAGGGGTTACTTATGCAAGTAATTCACTAATCCTAAAAAAGAATAAAGAGGTGAGTGACATCTCATAGAATTTGGATTTATATGAATTTATAATTCACATAAATGAAAATTCTATACACATGAAAATGAAACTTAGGATTAAAAAAATTATCCTAAATAAAAGGTAATCTTAATAAGCTTTCCTATTCTACCCTATTCTGATATCAATCAAAGAAACAACCCAACTACAAATCTAAAGTACTAAAAGAGTAGTCATAAGCTCATATTTACCAAGTTACAAGCTAGGTCATTATTTTAATTATTTTAAACACATTTCATGATTCACACACAAGCTAACAAATAGGGAAGAACTACATGAGTTTAATTCCCTCTTCTAGAGTATTAGCTATGTAGGTAGATCCCTTTGACATTAGGGTCATTACTGGTCAATTTGATACTATGTGCCTAATGAAACATTTTCCCCCAAGGTCACATTGAAGATGAAAAGCTAGGGTTTTTCTATTTCACTAGGAAAAATAGTCTATGACCTAGATCTAAATGTTTTAGAGCAAAGGTGAAGCCTAACTCATAAGCATCTAGGTGGCATCTTATTTCAAAGAATATTTTTTACAAGATAATAACATCGAGTTTGGACACTAACATCGATACAACTATCCTATGATGATGCATCTATCCAAAAAGCTAGAGGCACTAGATCTAGAATTTGATAACTACTTTAGAAATATCTTCCTACCTAATTTTTACCTATACTAGATCCAACACTATGTTAGCATAAAAAACAACTATGTACTCTCTTTATGTCATTTATATATCTAGCATATCTATAATTTATATTAATATTCTTAGTTTTATAAATTTAACATATGGTACATCTGATTTTAGCACATTAATTGGCTCGTTATAGATTTGATATTTCACTCTTGTGGCCTATAATTTATATATCTTTAACCCCATCCACCCAAGTAAGATTCTATAATCCAAAACAAGGTTAAACATTTGGTGAAGTCGATCTGTGTGAATGTAAATTTTTTTATTCCTAAAGTTTTAAACTAATTAGGGTTTTAGATTGTTTTTTTTTTTCCATTTTTTATTGGTACTATTTTTCATGCAGCCTAGGCATAGCCCTAGATTGGGGGGGTGTGTCTATTGAGTATATTGAACTTTCCCTCAACCCATCCAATATGTCTCAAACCAATAAGGGATCTCATACTTTGGATCATAATGATACCGATGTCAATAATGAAAAAAATATTGATAGGGTCATCATAGAAGAAGATTTTGATAATGAAACTTTGGAAACAAATGAAAATGACCAAGTGCGTGCAATTTGAATATTTCATGAGAACATTTGAAAAAACTTAAAGATCTTGATAAAATCTTAAAAACTATACTTGAATCTAAAAATGCAAAAAATTTAGTGGATACATCCCTCCCCTTAAACACATTACAAATTAATACATCTAATGAGGGCATAGATTATGTGTTTCAACCTTTATACTCTAAAACTACTATTGATATATCAATCATGAACTTACCCATTGTGTCAATATAAATACCAATTTCATTACCTATTACTACTCAAAACATGTTTCTATCCCCTTTGGTGACTAATCCAATTGCTAATAAAAATTCCACTAGGCCTATAATTCAATAAATCCTTTAAGTCATAAAGACTTTGAAGGATAAAGTTACAAACATTGGACAAAAGGCTTCAAAGTCTTAACATTCTATATATTCATAATATGTGTTGTATATAAATATTTCACTTGAGATCTCTTTGCACCATTTTCTGACTAAAATTTTTCACCTAATTTCACATTTTATGATGGCAAGGGTGATCCTTAAAAATATCTTCAAACTTTCTATGCACCATGCCTTGATTATGCTTCAAATGATAAACTTTTGACCAAATTATTTCCAAGGACCCTCAAGGACTATGTTTTGAGGTGGTTTTATGACTTACCTCTCCAATTTGTGAAAACATTCAAACCACTTGTAGATTAATTTTTGGCATGTTTTTCTATTAACATTAACGAAAAAGTTTCCTATGTTCAAATTGTAAACATCAAACAAGGAACCAATGAACCAATCAATGGATATGTCTTGAGATATAAGACAATGCTAGCCAAAATGACCAATCCTATGGCAAGAAAAGAGTTGCAAGACATATTTAAGAAAAATTTTCTTGCTCCTTTATATGAGTCTATTATTTTCAAAAAAATTCAATCTTTTAAGGACTTATTCCATGTTGTATGGGGCCATGAAATGAAGCTTATGCCATTGATTAGGCTTAAGTATGTCAAAAACACACTAGTTGAATTTACATCTAGTACAAAAGTTATAATTAAACCACATTATAAGATAAAACCTCTTGAACCTAAAAATGAAACAACCATTATGGTTAACACAATTGCATAACAACCTAATCAGATTATCCTATCTAATGTACCGAAGAGATAGTTTACACATTTACCTGAGCTTCCTACTTCATTACTCCCATGGTTGATAGAGTGACATGTTATATCTCTCCCTCCTCCTATAGAGGCTGATGTAAATAGATCTATACCCAAAAGATATGATGTAAATTATTATTGTGACTATCACCAAGGCCTTGGGAAATTTATAAATATATGTTTTACCTTAAACCATAAGATTTAGGACCTCATCAATGACCAAAAAATTACATTTGATGATCCTCAAAAGGAATTAGGTTCACAAATTGATCACCATAAACATAAAATATTTAAAAATCCTTTGTAAGACCATTCAAATAAGAAACCAAAAGTTTAAATGGCATATAATACACATCCTTCATATTATGGATACACACTAAATGGAGTAATTGGTACTTATGCAAGACATATACCTCCTATGGTTTATAAACCTACCATTTTTTTGATGAATTTGAAATTAAGGATGATGAATCTAATTTTAATTCTCTATTAATTCAAGAATACCTTGATAAACACCTGATATATAGTGTTATGATTGATAATGGTGTAAGTAAAAATATTTGCACCATGACATTACTTACACATTTGGATTATAATCATCATGATCTACACCCCTCTACTAGATTAGTTAAAGCATTTGATGGAACCTCGTAAAAGGTTATTAGTGAGATTGATCTACCTTTATAGGTTGGTCCTACCCATGTGGTTACTAATTTCTCAATTATAACTTATACATGTGTCTTTGACATGTTGTTGGGATGACTTGGATACACACTCTTCAAGTAGTAACTTCTATAATGCATGGGTGTGTTAAGTACATTCATGCTAATTAGATAATTATAATTTTTGGTATTCTATATGAGCATCCTCTTAATCAAGATAAATTCATACCTAGACCGTTAATTATCAACCCTGTTAAGGCTAATTCATTGTAAAAGGGTAAGCAACAAGTAATCCCCTTTACTAGATGGCTAATACTTGAGAGACCCTTAAATTAGAGATAGACATTAGGTTTTATGGAATCCTCATCTTCCCATATTCAAATATCTAAAGCACCTAAACATGTTCCTACTATTGATATTCCAAATAAACCATAAAATAAATAGAGATGGGTTTCAATAACCCCTATTCCTTTTATCAGTACTTTACGAACCTAAATTCCTATTATACATATGTTGAGCGTCACATATACTACAGTGAAAAATATTGCACCTATACATTATCCTTAGTAGTAGTACTGATTTATTACACTAGTTTTTGAGTGGGAAGATACATATGATCACCCTTTGGATGACATCATAGGATGATATTGTCATCCCAAAAATACCAATAAAATAAAAAAATCATTAAAAAATCAAAAAATATTTTCGGTGCCTACATGTTCTATTTCCCCATTGGAATCTATGTGTTAGTTCTATATTAAGGACTAGCATTACATTTAATCCTACATACACATACAAATAGATACATAGATACATGATACACTTATGGGTTATGGGATTTTCATCTACTCACATCACTAAGATGTTTAGTGTATGCATTCAAAAATGCATCATGTCTACAAATAAATCCAAACTCAGAGAAGATAGAACATACCATACACTTCTGATTGGGGGCACATTAGGTAATCAGGGACATGACCAATATGGGGATATGATATAATCAACTAGGGGGTATCTTACCATAATAAACCATACTAGGAAGGGTTCCAAATCCTTTTTTCAAGCCCAATAATTTAATAACCCTAATTAGATCTTATGTTTTATATTCATTAAAATAATAACAATTAAAGTAAAAGTCTAATCTAGTGCTCACCAAAACTTGTCGCACAAAATAGGGGTAATAAACAACAAAATTAAACATGCATAAAAGACATATAATCATGTAAATGTATACAAAATCCTAATGCATGGAAGAGAAGTACAAATTCATATCTATCTACTCTTATAAATGAGAAACAAAGTTAGGAATACTTACCTTTAGAGATGAACCCACTGAGACTCAATCTCTCCCTTGGCCAAGGTGATTTGCAAGAGTTTATTGTGGTATGTAAGGATGACAAAGACAAATCATATCTAGGATACACAACCTATCAATTCATCTAAAAGAATTCTCCATAAGAGAAGATCTGTATCTCTAAAGAAAGTATGAAAGCCCAATCATTCTCCTCAAGTAAAATGGTCAATAAAAAGATACACAATATATCTTACTTCTTCTCTTCTCTAAATAATGGTGAAATGATCTCATATATATAGGTAGATTTAATCTTAATCCCTTCCAAAATTTTTGACCAATAGGGTTGACCTAGTCGACCTAGCATAATTATGGAAAATAATTCACTAGGTCATGGGTTATGTCAGCCAAGAGTTGACCTCGACCCTAAATGAATTTTACCCAAAACTATATAGGGTCGATCTAGTTGACCTAGTATAGAAGACTATCAAAAGGGGTTAAGGATATGAAAAGGGGGATAAATGGTAGATAATGACAAAAGGAGTGTGTGATAGAGAATAACAAGCTTAGGGATAAGGTTTTTAGGAGACAAGTGGTAAAAGGGACAATAATCCTACAAAGTAACAATGGTCTTTCCACCCCTTTCCCAGTACACCCCTTAAGGCATGCACTTAGAGGGATTGATAATCAATGGGTTATTATAAGATAAAGAGTGTTAGTAATTGATATAAGTTTTAAAATATTATGTGTATACATATGCTCCACTTGAAGCTCATCATGTGTCACATGAGTGAAAAATGGGATGGTTCTTCAAGAATAAAATATGATAACACAACACTGATGCCAAGTAAAATTTAGCAAGGAGAAAATATAATAAATGAAAGGACATAATTGAAAAACACATACCTTGTATTACCTTAGTGTTGTAGATAAAAAATGAGACTACAATAGAAGTGAAGGCATCTAAATGTGAATAACATTAGGCAAACCTATAGATATTAATGCAAAAAATAGCCAAAAATTGAAATTTTTAGAATATAGGTATATAGTAGTGGAAAATATTCTCTATGATGTCATGAGTCTAGAGAATTTTATGGTTCAAAAAATGGGTTAATAGAAAAAAAGATATGAGAAAAATAAGGAATCTAACGAAAAATACTTGAAAAGTAAGAAAATTGTCAAAAGTAAATTTAAATAGGGTAAAAGGGAATTCATTTTATTATTTCTTGACTTGTTTTGAGAGAAAAAGAGCTCTAGGAGACCAAATGAAAGATAAGAGAGCTAGGATGGTGAGGAGATGATAGTCGAGATAAGAGGGATGCCTAGCGACCGTAACAGGTGCAACATAGGTAGACAACTGAGAATTTCAAACTTATTTTTGAATATTTTATTGAAATTAATTATTTTATAGAAATTTATAATTTAAAGAAATTCTAGGAACCAAAATGAACCTAAAATAGTTGCTAAAGGTAGTGAAAATAAAAAGGGGAAATGGGTTTAAAGGGATCAAAGTAATAACTATCAAAAGGAATTTATTACTAGTAATGAATGGGGTCGGTAGGTAGAACCAACTAGGTCAACCTAGTCAACCTAGTAGGCTAAAAATTGTGAAATCCACACTACTGACTTAGTAAGTATGTGCCAACTTAGATTATTTTCCATGCTATTAACTTAGTACATGACTACCGACTTAGTATAATAATCCACTATTTAACTAAGTGACCATAATAGTATGGAAATGCATGAAAGAGGTTGAAAGAATGCTAAAAAGGCCTAGAATGGTTGAATAAGTACTAAACTAGTTGAGTAATCTTAAAATAGATCAAATTGATCAAAAATGGATAGATTAAGGCAAATTAGACTTATTTTTTGTTTAAAATTTGAAAAGAATGTATTTTGATTATAAATGAAATGGCAGATCTAATACATATTTTATTGTTTTATGGTTGTAGGGGCATTTAAGATTTTGGCACTTAGTAGACATGGCATGGATCCTAGACCTCTTAGAGTAGTTGATAGTTGAGGATCATTCAAGATTGGTTTAATTAGGTCTAGGAAGGATTGTAGATATGTGTCAGATCCCAATGAGTTTTGATTTGATAGTCATGTTCCTCAGAGCTTGGGAATTATTAACTAATACATTTAGATGGGAGGTGGATGGGGATACCATTGAGGTGGGTATCACCCTAGAGGATGTCCATTTGATCCTTGGACTACCAATAGGAGGTAAGCCTATGATTATGGGAGTACTAGATGGATAAGAGGATAAGAGAGCCTTAGCCATGTGGGTGATAAACTTAGAGAGGATATACCCTAGGCTAAAAGTTAGCCTATTTGATAATTATGCATCTCACATTTTAGATATGAAAAAGGGAGTTATAGGACTTGTGACATCATGGATGCTATATCATAAGTCAAATGACAAGGTACCACTATATATGATAGCCTTATGCTAGATTATTTTGGAGTATGGGGCATTACATGATTTAAGTTATGTCATCTAGGTCTAGCTTATGCATGACATGGATGGGATGATGTATAAATGATAGAAGACCATGGGGCCTATTATTTTGTTGAGTGCAAGGATATATGTGAGGTTTCTAATGTATCAACTAGTTAGGTTTCTCTATGTGGTTGATGATCGGTTACCTCAGGTATAGAGGTGGTAGCATGATTAGATAGCATGGGTTATTCCCCACATGCAAACCCTTTATATAGTTAGGAAAGTAGACATCATGTGGTAACCATATGGGCACATTTCTATGGTATGGTTGAGCTAAGAGACAGTGGTACCAACATTGGTATAGATATAGATTAAAAGTCACTATACCTAGTGGATAGAGCCATATTGAGTGGTGTACATATCCAAATAGATTAGATTCCCTCATCTAATGGATCTGATAGTGGTGCTCACATTT
The DNA here is from genome assembly GCA_037957365.1 of Torreya grandis. Taxonomy (NCBI): domain Eukaryota; kingdom Viridiplantae; phylum Streptophyta; class Pinopsida; order Cupressales; family Taxaceae; genus Torreya; species Torreya grandis. Next base: position 64,631 of record JARHVA010000643.1, on the reverse strand, counting down.
TGGGTTAGATATGTGAGAAATCCAAGGGGGAGAGGAATATTAGGGCCACCAATTTCTAGGCTAGTGATCAGACCATGGCATGAGAGATCATGGACTAGTCAAGCACAATAAGTAAAAGATAGAGAGGAGATAGATGTGTCTACAAAAGTGCTAGAGGTACTAAAATAAACACCACAATAGGAATATTAGTGACCAAATTAGTCACATCAGTGATGGAGGTATCAACAAAAGGAGATAGTAGAGATAGTAGTCATCCTAGATGATCCATTAAGTGGGTGAGGACATAGTTGGGTGATATAGGTACCATCAAACATATCCTAAGATGAGAATGAGTAGTAACCCTAAGATTTGCATTGGGGAGACAACCTAAAAGTGAGGAACTTAGAGGATGCACTGATGGAGAGACCATGTTCAGTGGTCACGTAGATGGGGATATGGTGATAGGTGATACATAGATAGGTAATATTAGATGGTTTGAAATTTGCTTACGTTATTTGATATAGATTATAAATAGATATATTTTTGAGATATATCTATGATTTAATATGTATCTAGTTTGAATTTTGTAGATCTTACAGAGGAAGAGACCAAATGGGGATTCTAGGTGATGGGAACACTCCATGAGTTTTTTATGAGGTGATAATTCCATAGGAATTGGTGACACTAAAAGATATTATGATAATGTTTACCTAGATATTATGATAATGTTTGCCCTAGGGAGCTAGTTTAAACTAGTAGGAGAGGTTATGAGGCAAGTATAGGCACACTCAGTAGCATAGGTACAAGCCCATGTGGCTAACTTATAGGGATAAGTGATAGTTTTGAGATCTTTACAGCATACTATTTAAAGGGGACTATCCAAGGCATTTGTGGGAAACATGGCTAGGCCATGAGATAGATAAGATGGAACCCAACCATAGTTTTGGGAAGATGTATATTGGTATACTTTTTAAAAACACATGACACACACACACACACACACACACACACACACACACACACACACACACACACACACACACACACACACATTTTGGTAGTTGGATGTTGATCTCATGTGTTTGTATTATGATTGTTGTTGTGGATGCTTGGGTATATTTATTTGTAGTAAATGTATTTATATATTTTTATATATGCCATATGAAATATATGAGTTGCGGTTTATTTTCTAGTATTATATAGGACACATGCATGGTTAAAAAGAAATAGACAAAAAAGATTTTGGCTAAGTAGAATTAATCAAAATGTACTACACACTATTTCATGTAGGGAAATGTGTAATAAAAATGAAATGATTAAGTATATAAAACCAAAAGATGGTAAACAAGATGGCAAAAAGTTTGTTTTAAAACCATGAAAAAGAGCTTTTGGTACTAGATTGAAAACAAGTAAATTCACACTAAGTCATGTTGAGAATTATGAAAATAATGAATTAAAATGGAAAACATGTAAAAGATAAATGACAAAAACAAATAAATTAAGTCAATAAATTATACTAAATGACATGGGGAAGTAAAAAAGAAAAACAAAATTGGTCTTAAATTTATCATACTAATTCAAGCTGGGAAGTATGAAAAATTCAAGAAATGGTTGGATTTTTAGATGCAATTAGAAAATAAAAATATAAAATTGAAAGAGTAATGAAGTAAGCATAAAACATACTAAATCAAGCTAGGAAGCATGTCGATAATGTGTAACTTCATAATCAATCAAATATTATCTCATATTTGACACATGTAATTTTATTGTAACTTGGATTATTGGAAAATTTTGTGAGGAAGGCTAGGTCTTATTTGTGATATTACACTGAAAATATAAAGGGAACATCAATGAGGTGGAATAAATGTGAAAAATTGATAAAAATGGGTGTTGGTGATAGGAAGGTGAAATTTTGGTAATTTGTGAGGAAGGTCAAGTCCTATTCATGGTCTTACAATGCAACTCACAAATGGAATCCCAAGGGGAGTGATCAGTGAACAAAATAATATTTCTCAAGAGGAAATATGAGGAATTTAGGGAGTGAAAAAGGGGATGTAAAAAAAATAACTTTGGCATCTTATGAGAAGACCTTATGAGACATGAGGTATACTAAGGACATGAGAAGGTACGAAGTGACTAGTAACCATCAATGTATAAAGGAACCATGTTCGCTATAAACATAGAGTTGTGTAAGAAAATAAGCATGTTAATAAGATCAACACATGAAGGTAGATTGGTATAAGAAAATCAAAATGGACCTAGCTTCCCATGACATGTTCCCCATTCCTTAGGACCCCTGACAGATCTGTCGATCTACTACGAATATTGGGTACTTGTATGAGAAAGTAGGTAGAAACTAAATATTTTCTATTGTCATTTGCTAATATACTAGCATAATTCACCCAAATAGACCTTGGCTCTACCATGAGGCCAAATTTAGGGTTTGAGCTTAAACTAGATGAAATATATGTGCTTTGAATCATGTATTTTAGTGTGATTTGACTTTTAAGAATTTTGAATGTTTTTACCTTTTGGGATCATTGAATTTTATTAAATTATTTGGCTTTTAAATTATTTTTAAGGATTTTAAAGATTCCTCCTCCATACGGACTTGTAATGACCAATCATGAGAGATATAGTGATACACACGAATTAGCTTTATGCTTTGGATAAAGTAAGATAAGTAACCAGAGACAAGATCAACTAGAATAATTTAGGCTTAAAAATGAAGTAACATGTTATATCAAGTCTCAACCATGTATATGATTAGTTTTTTAAAGGGAAAAGGGGAAGAAGGGAGATCCAAAGTGGACTGGTAATAAGAGATTACAATGAGATGAATTATTTTCTAACTGATCACATGGTAAAGCAATAATGACTAAAGGGAACAAGGTTTGTATAACCAAGTCACAATGACAATTATCCATGTTTATAGATATAAGAAAGAAAATAAACATGTAAAGAAAAAAAGAGAGTTTTTAAGAAAGAAAATCAATAACAAAAATAAAGCAATGATAATGAAGACATCCATAATAAAACATAAATGACATTATAAGTAATATAAAGTGTGAAATCAAAGTCACCATGTAAGATAAATAAGAATTTGACACAATGTCGAATGATATAACAAAGACATAAAGATAAATTTGGAGCACACATCTAATATAAATGAAAATATAAGAACACCATGCATGTGATCATAAGTACTGGTAGATTTGAAAAAAAAAATTATACAAAACATCTGATAAGTCTCTATGAAGTTGAATGTGAACTATAGCTAACATCTCATCTATCTTCAATAAAAATTGGGAAAATACTTCACATCTAATGTACTCAATATAAAAGTTAAGAATGCTTGATGGATCATGTTGAGGAGGGATATTAGGAAAGGGATGATCTCATTGAAGTGGATTCTATAGGAGATGAAGGGATCATTGATGGGGAAAGATCCATAGGTGAGAGATTCATAGGTGGAGAAGGATCTATAGGTGAGGGAAGGTACATAGGTGAAGGATTCATGAGTGGAGGAACAAGAGGTGAAGAAAGGACCATATGAGGAGCTATAACCACATGAGGTGGAACCATGGGGAAAGAATGGGGATTCTTATTATGGGAATGACCTGTGGGAGGAATGGTAGAAGGTACATGAATAGTTAAAAGGTGATCTTTAAGATGCTATAGAAGGATACAACAATGATTGGTATGATGGGTCCCACATTAGTGCAAAAGATAATACATATCTTCATACTTCATAATAGACATAGGTAGTACCTTCGAGGGAGGTATGACTTTATCTAAGGATTGAGGGGTAAAAGGATGCAAAGTGTCAATATATTATCACAACTTCTGACAATGTGTGGATGAATAGTTATTTATGTCATGGAAGTGATATATACACCTACGAGTAGGATTAGTAGAGGTACTCATAGGAGGAGGTGTAATAAAATTATAATGAATTTGGGAAGGATCATCAAAACATTTGGTGGGAAATAGAGCCATATGTGGTAAAGGAAGCAAACCATCACCAAGAGAAGGTGGTGGTGGTGAAGAGACTAGACTAGGTTTGATATAAGGAGCGGTGAGATCAGAATTAGGTATAGTCTCAACTAAAGTGGGAGTAGGAATGGGATATAAAGTGAGCTCTATTGAGGGAGGGGTGGGGTCTATAGAAGGATGAAAGAGAGTTGCACACATCTCAAGGATAAAATGGCTATGGGGGTCATGGTATCTAGTAAAGAGACAGGGCCCAGTCATAGCATGATCCATAAGCATACTCCTATGAGGTTATTCAAAAATTGGAGGTGTTTGCACCATCTCTGACCTATGATAAAGAGAAAAAATACTAAAATTAAGAATTATATAGATGGAATATGGGAAGATAAAATAAAAGATAGAAGCAAAGAGGAACAATAATGGATAATCTCAACATCACAAGCCTAAACAAGATTGCCTAAAAATGTATAATCTAAGGTATAACCATCATCATAATCAAGTGTATGAAGATCAATGACATAGGTAAGGATGGAATTATATCCTAATGAGTTATGATGAATGGAATGCCAAGTCTCGGTTAAGACAATGAGAATTCCATCACAAGGAGGTTAATAAGAACAAGGTTGCAAAGAAGTGGGAAGCTGAGAAATAAGATGAGGTGAGAGATTGGAAGTTTTAATATTGAGATTTATCTCATCAAGATCATCATCATCAAAATCCAAGAGGTTAAGGGGAATATTCCTAATGAGTTTGGGATGACCATTGTAATCTTGAGTGGAATTGATGGGAAATTTAAATCATTGAGACTCAAGAAATGGAACACTTGGCAAAGTTTTAAGAGTAGGAATCTTGAATACACTATGGTATTGGAATTATTTGAAATTTTAAGGGTTAGTTTCACCTTGAATCCTATAGATAACTCCATTGTGAGGGAATTTAATGCATTAGTAGGTGAAATAAGCAACTATTTTCATATGGTGAGTCCATGGCCTACCAAGTAGAATGTTGTGAGATAAAGGAAAGTTAAATATCATCACCTTCACACAAATGGTGATAGGTGGGATGGTAATGGGAAGCTACTCATAACCTAAAAGAAGCATTTTCTATTGATCATAGACTTGACATGTGCTATATGTGGACTTGAGATTACATTCATAATATCTAAGAGTTTTAATAAAATTGAGAGAGGCAACACAAGTGCCAAAACCCTCATCAATCAAGGCACGCTTCACTTAGATATCATAAATTTGGATACTAATGAATAGAATAATATCATTTTCATGAAGTAAAATCTCATCTAGAATCATGGAAGCAATGAGAAATTTGATGGAAAGAGAAGTGTCCATTATTTCATTAATATGGATGGACAACTCTTCATATTAATATAATATGCTATCTTTAGATCCAGATAAGGTTGCTTTGCATCCTAATAGGGGAGGATGAGGGATATTCATTTTGAACAAGAGTTTCATGAGATAGTTTTGATGATGAGGAGAGGTTCTCATAATCTCATAAAATGGGATTTGGGATGGGATATTAGTGATTTTTATGATAGGATCCCACTTATCATATCCCATAAGAAGATTATTAGAAATAGGTGCATAGTGTTGAAAGAGGTCCTTAGAAGGAGGAGCCAAAGTACATTAGAATTTATGTGGATAAGAGGGAGAAGGTTTATAATAAGGTTATAAATTATGTTGAGAAGATGAAGCAGTTGGTACAAGTTGGTTTTGAGAAGTGTTAGAAGAGATGTTGAGATAAGCTTGAGTATCATTGGTATTAGGTAAAAAGATGGAGGAATGGTAGAAAAAGAATGGGAAGTGTTATCCAAGGGAGAATTTGGAATTGGTTCATCAAAATTTACAAGGTCATTTTACCCCAACTCATTTAAATGAGTTGGAAAAGAATCCTAGATAACACAAAATGTGTGAGATAATAGAGGTATGTAGATGGGATAAAGAATAATGAAAGTAACCAACCTTCACATATTAGTCATATTAATCACATTCTCTTTAGGAGTTGGGTCGATAAGACTTTAAACATTTTTGGTGGGAGGGGTGGGATTATCTTGGTTATCTTGGTGATTTGAAAGAGAGTATTTATATATAGCTAAATAAGCATTAGCTTGATTCAAATCTTGAGAGTTAATATTTGTTTCATGAGCTTTGAAAGAAAATTCATAGGCTTATTTGCATTTTTGAATGATAGAATCTTGGTCAAAATTAAGAACAATGAGAAAATACATAGAAAAATTATGAAGGTGCCTATAGGTGTCATGAGAATGACCCCAATTATCATGAAACCAACAAAAAATATTGGGATCATACCAAGATTTCATAAGATGATTGGGATTAAGTTATTGTGGAAGAGGCCAAGGTAGATGTTTGAGTAATTCAGCTAAGGATAATGGTTTGTGAACATTCATGTTATTAGGTGAAGATAAATGAGGATTGGTGAGTTACTGAGGAGGAGCTGGTTCCAAAGATTAGTTAGGAACAACAACTTGAATAGTGTGAATGGTGTCATAAGAGTCCATGACACCATCATTGGTAGCATGATGATTCTTGTTTTTAAGTAAGATAAAAGTAACTATAAAAGGTTGGGATGGATCAAATTGACATATAATGAAAATTTGACATTTTTTTGGTCAATAACCTCCTCATAAGTACATGGAGAAAGAGTATGGACCCCATATTACAAATTGGGAAAGAGAGCATTGCTAAAGAGATGGAAAAGATTATCATCATCCATGTTATGTTCACATTTTTTGGAAAATGTTTTCCACCTTTTAACAAAATCTTTGGCAGTTTCATTTTCAAGTTACTTACAATTGATAAAATGGGCCAAGGTATTTTTACAAAGATCACTAGTTTGGAACTCTTGGACAAGAGTATTTACTAAATCTTCCAAACTAGTAATATAACGAGTTTTAAGTTGGTTGTACCAATCTAAAGCATCAATCATGAGGGTTTTGGCTAATCACTTGGTAGTAGTGATGGTATTTAATTTGACTTAGTATTTATATATATTTCTAAATGTTTTTAGATGAAGAGTAGGATCAGTTGACCCATTATAAGAAATGGTTAGGGTGATAACTCCTATATCGATATTAGCAATTTGAGCTATAAAAGGCTCATTTTGAATATACTTGATTATTTTTTTGGAAAGAGGAGGTTGAGGGATGAGATTACCATGGGAATATTGAAGAGGAGGTGGGGGAAAATTTTGATTATGCATGCCCAATGACATTAGTTGAGGGTAGGTTTGAAGCTGAATAAGGTGGTTTTGCATTCACATCATTTGTTTTATATTATGAGATTGAAATGTATTCATTTGATTAATAATTTGTAATAAATTTTGGTGGGGTTGAGTTACATTTTTGGTATTATTTAAAGCATTAGCATTGGAAGTAGTGGCTTGTGTACCACTATTGGTATTAGTAGGAACTTGAGAAGAGCTGTTAGAATCTAAGGTGCTAATGGTAAAATTTACTTGTGTAGAAAAAGATGGACTAGTAGAGGGATGAGAAGGAATAGAATTAGAAGCATGATTAACATGGTTACAAAAGGATTTACTAGTGGAAGAGTTAAGGAAAGTGGATCTTGAAAGAGGCCCACTAGATGTAGAACCTGAAGATACTGAAGATACTGGGCATGTATGTAGAATAATTCAAAGAAGAAGAAGTCATGGTATGAGAAGGGGTTAAAATAGAGGGAATATGATAAAAATCAAATAAATTAGCATACCCAAATCCATGTGAAAATGTGGGAGAAGGAAAATGAGGATCTTCATCTTGACCACTAATCATGAAATGGTAAATGGTAGAAGGATCATTTCCTTGATGTTGAGGAAATTCAAAGATATGGGAGAACATTTCAGGGGTTTACTCTAATTTAGGTTGATCTTCAAGTGATAAAATAAGATTATGAAGTGAATAGGAATGAGGAGGGGTCCCATAATTTATTGTACAAGTGGCTATATGAACTTTGTTCATATTTAATAGAGGATCCCTAATTTGCTTATGGGACACCATATGAGTGTTGGTAAAACTCATCATATCCATTGAATTCAACTTAGTGTTGTCTTTAAATAGGATGTTCATGATTAAGGAGACATATTGGATAAATCAATAGTGATGTGAAAGCAAGGGAATTACAAGGGGAAGATAAGAGTATAGAGTTGATTGGGTTAAACTAGTACAAAAAATAGGGGTTAAAAAATTAGAAAATAGGGATACAAAGTTGACAGGGTTATGTAACCTGGGTAAAAAATAGGTAGGAAAAAGAATACAAAATTGATAGGGTTGACCTAGTTATGTATCTTGGGAGGAAAATAGGTAGGAGAAACTATATAAAGTTGATAGGGTTGACTTAGTTTGGTATCCTAGGAGGAAAATAGGTAGGAAAAAGAATAGAGAGTTGACAAGATTGACTTAGTTTTATATCCTGGGAAGCATACAAGAGTATTGTGTTGACAGGGTCAACCTAGTATAGTAGGTATGGAAAATAGATAGTCTATAAAAGACTGTGTCAAATAGAATGACTATGTACTACAATAAGAAAAAAATTTGTAAGTAATTTTGAAAGTAATAAATTAAGGAAACACAATCAATTAGGTTAATGAGGATGATCCAATTGAGGTATATAACACAAAACCTTATAACAATGTTGGCCAATGCAAGTTTTTTCAATACAACATACAATTGAGCAAAGAGCAAGCAATCAACTTGGAAAGTAAATGCTAACTAAGTGGTGATCTTGAATGTTGTTATATTATTAGAATATGATTTTAAGTGTGATAGGAAGTTGGATATAATAAAGGAACTAGAAATCAATCTATGGATGGTTTTAAGTATTGGGGATTACCCCCTCAATTCACACACCATAATGATAAGGGTGTTAGGTGCTTTGATAATATATATCATTAACTATGTGTTTATACTTGGATAGAAAACCAAGTTATCTTCCCCCTTGGTGATGAAATATAAGTAGGTAAGCCTTGGGTAGATAATTATTTAAATGAATTTTAAGACTATGTGATTTGGTAGTGTGTGCATAAAATATAAAAATATTGAAACTAAATGGTATATTGAAAAACCACCTAATTAGACTATGTGATCTATTCTAAGCATGTAAGTAACAAAAAGTGAACGTGTGAGCTAATTACTAGCATATAAGTGTTAATTCTAACTTTGAAACATAATATAGTGTCACTTCATATGATAGTGTATGAAGAGATTATAGAATAGAATCAACAATGTCACTATTGTACTACTGAAGCAAGGGTCTAAAAAAGAAATATGTTGATAGTGTCAACCTAGTTTATTGTATAGGGGTAGTTTTAAAGACTTTAAACTATGAAAAACAAAATTGTAATGAATTAAAAAAATGAAAGAGAAAGAGAGAAAGGAACCTTGGTGGGTTGGAAGATGCTTAGGATTGTAAAATTTATGTTTAAGCTACTTGAAAGTTCTACCAACTAAGTCAACTGGGTTAACCTAGTTCTATAAAACCCCACTACTAAAGCCTATAAAGATAACTATGTCAATAGTGTTGACTTAGTTTATTTTTTTGGAAGTATAGAAGTGTATTGTGTTGACACAGTTGACCTAGTATCCTACACCTAAAAATGAAAAACCTATATTGTGTCAACAGAATCAACCTTATAGCCTATACCTGATGAAAAACTTGCACAAATAGAATAGATTCGTATTGATATGACTATGTGTTAAACCTATGCACAAAAGTTAGAACTATACTGGTACTATTGATGTAGTATTGCAAATATAGATAAACAATAAAATAAAATGATAAAATAATGAAAATTTTGAGATAAAACCTACAAGGGTTAGATTCACATCAGGTTCTTAACTCAAAGAAGATAGATCATACTATATCTCCAAGAATTTGAATGGAAGCACCAATGTTTGGTAGGGGCTATATAGGGTACTTAAATAAACTACTAAGAGGTTAGAAGGCTTAAGGATTTATGGGCTATAGGAGAGCTATAGTGGTTATCTAGTTTTCTAGCTTGTACCAAGATATAGATAGACTTGTAAACTAGGTTAGGGATAACATGATCAAGTGCACAAAAGACACATGTATCTCTAGTGGATCTAACCATAGTAAAGCAAGTAGTTAAGACTAGACAGTTGATTGCATATAAATTGTAAAAATAATAATGCTAAATAAAGAGAGCTAACAAATGATATGTAAACCTATAAGTAAAGTAAATTTCAATACAAATGAAATATGTTTTAAGCAATAAAGACATTTTAAATAAAGGGTTTAAGATCATGCCTAATCTAAGATTGAGCTATCTTTCACTTTCAATGCTATTGTTTTCTAACAATGCAATTTCCTAGTTGAGAGAGAGAGAGAGAGAGAGAGAGAGAGAGAGAGAGAGAGAGAGAGGAGAGAGAGAGAGAGAGAGAGAGAGAGAGAGAGAGAGAGAGAGAGAGAGAGAGAGAGAGAGAGAGAGAGAGAGAGAGAGAGAGAGAGAGAGAGAGAGAGAGAGAGAGAGAGAGAGAGAGAGAGAGAGAGAGAGAGAGAGAGAGAGAGATTTGTATAGTTTGTTTTGAGCATGTATAATTATAATATTCAATGAGTAATGTTTCCAAAGAGATAATGGATATTTCAAATAATGAATATATATTTAACCATATACAAATGTAAGAAACTTTAGAAACTATTATAAGGAATTCCCTAGTAAGCTAAATCACTAAAATAAGTCAAACCCTATCATGTATACTTCAAAAAATAAAAAAAGAGTTTCACTTTGCATATCAAAGTGTACTCATATCAAACTCAAGAGAGATGTGCATACTTTCTACCAACTGATTATCTAATATAGGAAGTAAGAGAGGAAGAGGACAATGTTGTGCATGATTTGATTCCAAACCAAGAGCCAAAAAGATGTGGAGGAGGTGAAAGAGAAGATGCCAATATATAGAAGAGCCAATGTAAAGAGCATAAGAGATAGGTGCAATGGAGTCTTGATGAAGAAATGAGTAACCCATAAGCTTAAAAACACTATAGGTAACAATGTGAATCACTAAGAATAAATGCAATAGAGTAGGGCATCCCCTATCATAATAAAAGCTATTGTGCCAAGAAATGACTAAGAGATATTCAAGGAGGTAGCCAAGATTTGAGTGTGGTGATCAAGTGGGAATATTAGAGAAAGAATGCAGGAGATAGATCAGAGAAGAAAAGCTCAAATAAATGAGGAAAAGGCATATATCTCAACCCTAATCTTCCATCAAGCTAAAAACTAGTTGTTTCTAGTCATTTGGGTCTAAACCAAGGGTTTTTCATGCATTTTTCCTAGGCCATAAATTTTTTGAAGGAAAAATATAGCCTAGGCAATGAGTTTCCTCCCTAAGTTACATCTTAGGTCAAACAACTACCTAGGGTCGTCAATGAGCCTCTAGTGGTCCCTAAAGAGTTTGTCTAGCATGAAAAAGGACCAATATGGATTAAGGATGTGTAGGGGATGAGAATATCATGTGAAAAAGTCCAAGTTAGTGGAAATGTCTCCAAGTAGGATAACCAGGTTTGATAGTTTGCATGTGAATTGATGTGTAATTATAAGGAGTACGGTCATAAGAAGTATGATTAAATATTCCCCCAAAGTACAAGTAATTATCGTTAAAATGGACAAGGAGTGATGTGCAGCACCTAGAAACCACTCACAAGTCAAGGAAAGCAAAAACTAAAAATATAAAAGAGAATATTGCCTACACTTACCATATAAGGATGGTCGTAGAAGAAGTTGATGGCACAATCCATAGGTGAGAGTGCAAATGTTGCATAATCCAAAATCCAACTCCAGCTCTAGCTTCAAATCCTCTAAGAAGGGACACAAGTGATATCAAATCATATCATCCTATCAAGAATGACATTCACTAAGGCATCAACTCTAGTGTATGCTTATAAGGAGAGAAAATTGTGTACTACCTCAAAGAGGGGGAACAACTTAGAGCTAAGGATGACTTAGACACCAATGAGTTAAGACATAGCTAAAAGTGAGTCAAATAAAAATTTCTCATAGCATGCACCTAACTAATGAGCATCGATCAAGGTGCCAATTATTGCATGATATTTGATAACATTATTCATCTCACTAGTAAATAAGAAACTGACTAATCACTAGTAAATAAGAAACCGACTAAAATAAGCTCATGGACCTAAGGATAATTGATAACCCAAGCTACAATTGCAGGTCTTGGGTTACCCTACCTACCATCATCTATGTGAATTACCATTGAGAGGTGTACCATGATGGGGGTTGAGGATGTAAGACTAAAAACTATAGAAAGTCAATCTCAAAGTGAGGAAGTATAAGCAAGTTGTATGAGGGAAACAAATAATGAAACTAAGCCACAACTACCAACACTGGTCATGATAAGAGGTAATAAGGGAAAGTGGGGGAAATTTTGAAGAAGATGAAGACCAGTTAGCAAGATCAGAGTAAGTCTCAAACCACTGAAACCAACTAATAGCCCTACCTATAACCATGGTGAAAGAGAGAGAGGAAGTTAGAATAGATCAGCAGTAAAAAAGTAGAGAAATGACTAACTAAAAGAAGTACATTAAGTAAATTTTATCCTTAGGTGCCCATGAGATGAGGAATGGGCTAAGAGGTCAATGGGGACCTGGAAGGGGTCTTGGGGACCAAAACAAGGCTAAAATGGGCCCCAAAAGCCTCAAATTAAAAAATAGAGGCTATCAATGCATGCATAATGTGTCAAAACCCCTAAGATGGAGGTTTTGCAATCTAAAACATAAAAAAGGAAAAAGTACCCAAAAAGGGCCCACAAAAAGTAAGAAAAAGGGCCAAAAAGATAAAAAAGAGTAAAAAGTAAGTCATTTTCACTCTTGTTTTCACTCTTAGAGAGCCAAAGGAGAGCTTACGAGCCACCAAAGCCAAATAAAATCAAACAAATATGTAGGATCATGCCATAAATGCACAAGATTGTCCAAATAAGTCCTCTGCCCAATTTTTTTAAAAATTTTGTTCAATTTTGGGGTTTAGGAGGCCCTGAATGCATTTTGACTCTTTCTAAATGATTTGGTGGATGAATTAAGTGAAACAAGCAACCAAAGTGATGGAATTGACAAGATGAAGAAACTAGGACAAATGACAACTCAAAACTTTGCCTGGGAAGTGAGAAATGGGGAGCCCTAGGGTTCCTCAGGCGGCCATGCCCTAAGTCACAACCTTGCAAGGAAAAGTCATGACCTAGGGCACTACTAAGCCTTAGGGGCCATGGCTTGGCTCACTTCTGGGATACAACTTTACCCAAAAATCCATGACTTAAGGTAGTGAGGGCTTAGGATAGGCCATAGGGAGCCTAAAAGAACCCAAGAGGTCTAAAAGGGGTCAGAACATGAAAGAGGAGAGGGAAACAAGCAAGATAGATAAAAATAACTACTTTTTACTTAGTTTTTCTCATTTCATGGTGAGTATACTAATTCATTTGCCTATTACGTTCTTATGCAGACACGTAGAGGAGTTAGCATACTAGAGGAGGGAAAGCCTTCATAGGTGAGGGAGAAACCAAAATAGAGAGATAGATTATGTGAGGTGACTAAATAGGAGAGGGTCCCATCTTGGTTGTACAAGGAGTTAGATTCTCTACCTATGGAGGACCAAGATCACATATAGAGTGAAGGAATTTAGAGATAGGTACATGTGCCTTCATTACATTACTTTAGGGATTTTGTGAACACATTAGTGAACACATGGGTACCTAAGAGATATTTATTCCAATTTGGGCCCAAGTTAGACGTCATCATGAGCATTGAGGATGTCTATCGACTCTATGGGGTGGAGCTAATGGGGAAAGAGATAGAGCTACCATAGGTGTAGGATATAACTACAACTAAGATTTACCTAGTAGGACCTCATCCTTAATAGAATAATCATGGAGTATAGATCATACATCTATTGCCTAAGGTACCATCACTATAGATAGTGATATCAGGCACTATGGTCGAGAGGCTCTACACCAACCCAAAGTATAGGGTGACTACCACTATCTTGGAAAGGAGTTATCCAACACATAAAGGGAGGATATAGATATACATGGGGTCATTATATCTTAGGTGGAATATACCAGTAGATAGATCACATCTGGTGCACAAGAGTAGGTAGATTGACATAGTTCAACTTACTCATGTCTTGGGCTTATGAGAGGCTCCCACTGACATGGCTAAGGACATCATGGGGTAATAATGCATACTTTGAATTAGAGGAGGGCATTACATGGACTTCATAGTTAACAAATAGGGTTAGGCTTATGCATACCACCTTAGATCTGGATGTAGTAGGTAGCTACATCCATGATCTATATAGATCTGTAGTGTGGCTAGAGGATGCAGAGGTAGAGATCCATGTGGGACAAGAGGAGTTTTGAGGTCCATAATAACCATACCACCATCCAAGGAGATAGGCTCTAATGGCATGGGAGAGATAGGCACAACATAATCTAGTTGGGGATAAGCATGATAGGTAGTCAAGATAGAGTGAGGAGGGCAGTGATAGAAAGAGGTAGTCACACTAAAGACCATCACCACTAGGGGATCATGACCTATCAGAGGGAGATATAAGTCATTATCATGACCAAGTAAGATAAGTTATTTTATAGATATCACTTTCTTTGTACTCATATTTAATGAGATTCTATATGTGACTCACATATGTGCTTTGTGTGTGTGTAAAAGACCAACCTACATAGACTAGACCCCAAGTGGACCTACTACTGAGGGAGATATTCCTTGATGTGGTAGAGATAATGTTGAGAGAGTGGGTACCACATTTATTAGTGGGGTTAGAACCACATACTCATTTATGGTGGGTTGGTACATGAGCCTACTTGAGCTGGAAGGGCATGACACTAGATACCATAGCTAGAGGTAGAGTTAAAACAACATAAGGCAACTATGGAAAGACTAAAGACCATTGTAGCATATCATGAGATATCCACAACACAAACTAAGGTATGATTAGCTAGAGAGAGGTTGAGATAGACTAGCTATGGGTTGAGTTAGCTTGAGAGTAGACTAGAGGAGTGGATGTGTCTAAAGATGGGGAAAACTAGATGCCTACTCTAGAGTAGACTATAGCTCAACTAGTCTTTAGGCAGAGATTGAGGTTTCCACTAGAGGCATGAATACCATAGATAGACCCCAATCATAGGCTAACTAGGATATCATCATATGTATAACCATACATGTGGTAGTTTTGGGGACTGTGAGCTCAGGTTTAGAGGAAACCATGTGATGTACCTAGATAAAAAACATGTATTTTTTGTGATATATATACAATGGTTTTATCATTATTAACATATATGTGTATATGATTTTATGTGTGATGTGTATGCTTAATCTGATATAGACTAATTGATTCATGTGATTAGATAGTAGTAACTACTAATAAAGAACCCACATGTACATACACATATACTAAGTCACACATGAAGGTTAATGGTTCTAAGAAGAGAGGAAAAACTCACCATATCACCATAGGTGACTTTCCTAGAGGGCCATGTTGGCCCTAGACATGAAATGTCTTGAGGTGAAACCCATTGATTGGGTGCCATAGGGGATCATGCCTTCAAGGGTCGAGAGATAGATAAGCCCCATTATCTAGAGAAGTGCAGTAACAATAAAAGGGCCAAACCATTTGTGCATGCAAGTTTGCCCATTTTTATGGTGCTCTTTATTGAAAATGAAGATCTATATCACATACTTTGAGTTGATGAGGGCACACCAACTTATCTTAAATTGGTAGTAATGATGGTGCTGATAAGTATGGTTATGTTCAAGAGTAGATAGGTGTCACTCATTTAACTGCTCAAGCTTAGTGAGGTGAGCGACACATTATTACTTATTATAAAGAGATCCAAACATCTTAACCCATAATGAAAGGATTAAGACCTCTAAGGGAAGAATAATCTCAGACCCATACATGAGAGAGTATGGGGTTGCCCCTATGGCAATCTAGAAGCTAGTCTAGTAGTTCCAAAGGGAAAGATAGAGCATGAGATATCAGTCCCTCTTGGACTATGAAATGATATAGAGAAGCATCTTATTCAAATTTTTATTTAAAGACTCTCCTTTCCCATTTCCTTGGGGTTAGTGGGTAGAGGAGAAGTGAAGCTTGAAACCAAAGTGCTCAATGAGCTCATGCATCTCAAGGCTTTAAATCTTAGGCCATTATTAGCCATAATCATAATGGGGATATCAAACCTACAAAAAAGTTTGTTCATGACAAATTTGGTGATAGTATTCCCACACATGTTGCTAAGAGGCATGGCCTTAACCCACTTCATGAAATAGTCAGTGGTAGTGATGAACCAATGGTCGCCATTAGAAGAGGCAAGTTTGAACTCATTGATAAAAGTTGAGAGCCCAAACTAAGAAGTGATAAGGGGTGGAAATATAATGCAAGATGCCTATAGGGGCATTGATGGCATCACTGATGACTTGACACATATTACACTTCTTGGTGTATTGGAGTGCATCCTTAATAAGAGTGGGCTAGTAGTAGCCCATTTTGATAATATAATGGGTAGTGGCTTCTCCTCCTAGGTGTCCACCATAAATGCTCTTGTGAGACACCTCCAATGTAAGAGGAATATCCTCAGGGGTGAGACACTGTGTCAACACACCATCCAAAATTGTATTGAACAAGATGTCACCTATGATGATATAATAAATGATGAGTTTGTAGATCTGATAACATTCTTATGAAATAATGTTAATGAGATACAATTGATTCTCAAGGTAATAGACAGTGTCTTGGTACTAATCACACTTGGAGACCTCATCACAATTGATCAAGAAGACCATCTCATTAGGAAATGCATCATCAACTAATTATGCACTAGGATTAGGTATTGTAAAATCAACAAGTTGTTTAGCTACAACTAGGCCCTTGGTGGAATTTTGGTTAACAATGTGGAGGTCAAACTTTTGAAAAAGCATGATCCACCTCATAGTCCTGCTAGCAAGGTGTGTCTTGACAATCAAGTAGAAGAGTGGATCAGATTAGAAAATCATGTTGGTGGTTTAAACCAACATGCAATGTCTTAACTTATTCATTGTAAATATGAGGTAAATGTAATTCCACTCAATAAGTGAGTAGTTGAGCTCAGGGCCAACCAACATGCGAGAGATGTAATGAACAACTCTCTCTGCTAGTGTTATCCTTTTGACATAGCATGTCCTTGATGGAAATATCAATGATAAAGGTGTACAAGATGAAATCATGACCCTCAATGTGTGCCATTAGGATAGGAGGATTATGAATCACGTGCTTCAATTACTCAAAAGACACTTGGAATTCAATAGACCATAAGAACAACATGTTCTTGTGTAGGAGACATGTGAGGGGTATGGATTTATGAGCATACTCCTCTAGGAAAAGTCTAAAGAAGTTGAGTATTCCAAGGAAGGACTAAAATTAAACAAGATTACATGGAGGAGGAATTTCAAAGATCACCGTGATCTTCTCAGGATCCATTTAAGTGTCTCTTTACAAAATGAGAAAGCCAAGAAGATTTCTAACAAAAATACCAAAAATATACTTTTTGAGGCTAAGGCTAATGTGATACTCCCTGAGATGCTCAAATATAATACTAAGGTATCATACATGCTCATCCCACTTACATCATTTATTAAGGAGGTCATCGACATAACACTCCACAATCTTATGAATGAGGTCATGAAAAATGTGGGTCATGGCACACTGATACGTGGCCTCTACATTCTTTAGATTGAAAGGCATGATGGCATAATAGAAGGTACCCTAGGGGGTAGTGAATTTCATTTTGTGCTAGTCTTTAGGTGTAATCTAAATTTGATTGTACCCAGACAACCCATCCATGAGGGACATGATCTCAAAGCCAATAATGGAATCAACAATCTGGTCAATGAAAGGAGTAGGAAAATTATCCTTTAGGTAAGCCATATTGAGATATTGAAAGTTGATGCTTATCCAAATAAATATATTTTTCTTGAGAACTAGAATAATGTTGGGAACCCATTAGGGGTAGTCAATGGCTTGGATGAATCCAACTTAGATGAGCTTATCAATCTCAACCTTGACTAATTGGGAGACTTTAACCACCATTGGTGATCTAAGGGATTTCCACCCCATAATTTTGATCAATAATGGAAATATTTAATTATTATTGAGAAATATATAAATTCAAGTTATTTTATAGAGGTGGTAATAGGATTTTGGTAGAGAAGTAGTGAATTTGCATAAAGGAAATTACAAACAGAGATATTTGGATATAGAGGCAACAAAACCTCTGGGAGGTTTATTTTATTTCACAAATAGATATTTGGTATGAAAATAAATTATTTACTCAAAGAGATTTTTGTAATCAGTCTCAAAGAGTTTTAATAAGATTGAAACACTCATAAAATGGACCCAGGGATGTATCCATTTGGTAAACCCCATAAACAAATCTTCTATGTTATATTTTGTTTTTAATTTCCTCTTCGTGATTAGAAATCCTTTCAATTTCCTTTATTAAATTATAGATGTTTTATAAATTAATTTTTAGATTTATTAAAATGGGAAATTTAAAATTAAAATATTTCATTTTATTTTAAATGTAATCCAAGAAGACTATAAAGGTTTTTATAACTTATATTTTTGGATCAGTTTGGTATTAGACCCTATGATCAAGGCCATTTAACACATTATCTAGAAATAACAATAGTATTGTATATTAACCAAGTCTCAATCAAGATGTGGTGAAGGGGAACTTGCAGAGTTTGAACTTGAAATTGGTGCAATATTTGTAAACTAGTCATTAAGTATGGGAACACACATGTTTAAGGTAGAATTCCATTGTGCTTTCCTCAACATGAAAAATATGGTTGAATAAATGTATGAGGAACATAGGAAGGGGAAAGAAAGAAAGGAAGATCAAGCTAAAAAAGAAGAAATTCCTCTTTCATATTCATCCAACAAAAAGGTTTCCTCTTTTACAAATGGTAAAACTATCTCACATTTGAAATTAGATATTAAATTTGATTCTGGGTCAAGCAAATTGAGATATATTGTAAGATTTAGAATATTCTCAGTGAGGAAGCCAAGATTCAGTTGGATACTCTCCATATGAGTGGCACAACACTCATCTGGTGGGAGAGTAAGATTCAGGAAGATCTCAAGCAACATGGTAAGGTAATTTCTTCTTGGAATGATTTTTTTATGAACTGAGAAAGCAATTTTATCCTTTGGGTTATATACAATAAGATACTATGGATTGATAGAATTTAAGATATAATAAAGGTCAACATGTGTAGGATTATACTCATGATTTTAGAAAGAAGGCATTAATGTTGGGAATTTCTCTATACAGTTTAGAAACATTACTGAAGTATATTGAAGGTTTACATAGTTATGTGAGGCATACTATTATCATGTTTAATCCTTATAACCTTGATGAAGTTTGTGTGTAAGCTACCCATATAGAATCTAAGGGTAAGATGACCAAGGAAGGCTATGGAAATAAATCTCATAAGCCAGTTAGAAATAAAGGAAAAGGTAAAGGGTGAGGGTAAGTCTACTTACACTATTAAGAAAGAGGAAGGAAAACCTTTATGTAATTACTAAAAGAAGAATCATAATGAGTTAAGTGTTGGAAACTCCATCCATAACTCAATTCAAATAGGTTCTATAATAAAAAGGAAAAGAAGGTTAATGCTATTATCCAACAGGACTTCGGATCATGTTTTAGTGATGAAACAAAAGTGATTGTTATGGGTTTTCAAGGTTTAACTTATTATTATTCTTCTAATCCTAAAACTTTTGTTATTATTTCATCTTCTAAAACTAAATCTAAACATGTTGAAAGAAAAAGAAACGAGGTTTTCCACATAAGAGTCATATATAAGAATACTAAAATAAATATTCTTTTTGATAGTGGATCATAAGCTAATCTTATTTCTAAAGAGGTTTTTGAAAATTTAGGACTAAAAACTAAACTACATCCAAAACCATATCCTTTAGAATGGGTGTGTGATGATGCAAAATTGTAGGTCACAAAAACATGCACTTTGAGGTTTGCTATTACTTCTAAATTTATTGATGAAGTAAATATAGATGTAGTTCCTTTGGATATTTTAAGAATGGTTTTGGGAAGTCCTTACTTATTTAATATAAATGAAATATTTTATAGAGAAGAGAACAAATATGTGCTGATAAAGGATGGGATTGAATACATAGTAATAGCCTATCGTGTCAAAACCAATTTGACTTTTGTCTTTGCAAGACAAATGAAAAGACTTGTGAACTCAAGTAAAAGTTTTTTTCTCATGATTTTGAAATCCAAGGATAGTGAAAACTCAAAGGCCTTAGAGGGTTGTGATCCTAAACATAAATTTGAAATAGAAAATATTATTTCTAACTACAATGGTGTTTTTCAGGAACCACAAGGTTTACCCCCTAAGAGGGGAATCCAACATGAGATTAAATTATAGTAGGATTCCTCTCTCCATAATATTATAATGTATAGGTTGTCAATAGTAGATAATGAAGAAATAAAGAAGCAAGTGATGGAGTTACTTGAGAAAGTAGCCATTCAGACAAGTACTTCTCCATGTGATTCACCTATTATCTTGGTACCAAATAAAGATGGTACATAGTAGATGTGCATGGAATTATGAGCTTTGAATAAAATCATGGTTAAAAACCACTACCCTCTTCATTGTATTGATGATTTGTTAGATCATTAAAACATGAAAAGTATTTTACTAAGTTAGATTTGAGAAGTGGTTATCACCATATAAGAATAAGTGATGGTGACAGTTGGAAAATTGATTTCAAAACTAAGCAAGGTCTTTTTGAGTGGCTTGTTATGCCTTTTGGGATTTGTAATGCACATACTACATTTATGTAGGTTATGAATGATGTGTTAAGACAATTTATTGATGATTTTTTAATTGTGTACTTGGATGAAATTTTAATCTTTAGTAACACATGGGAAGATCATCGTAAACACATCAAGAAAGTCTTAGATACTTTGCAAAAGGAAAATTTTTCCCTTAAGATGTCAAAATGTGAATTTGGAAAAAACATATTTGGTTTACTTAGGCTATGTTGTAGGGAATGGATCATAAAAAATATACCCTACAAAAGTTTCATCCATAGTAAATTGGCCAATGCCTAATAATGCAATAGAATTTAAAAGTTTTCTCGGAGCAGTTCAATTTTGGAAAAAATTTATTGCTAAATTCTATTATATTGCATCTCCTTTACATACTTTAACAAGTGTTAATTAGGTATTTCAATGGGGAGGAAATAATGATAAAACTTTCAATATCTTGAATGAAAATATAAATACAACCCCAATTCTTGCACTTCCTGATTTATGGCAATCTTTTTTGATAGAAATTGATGCTAGTGGGTATGCGATGGGGGTAGTGTTAATGAAAAACCAAAAACTAGTGTGTTTTCATTTATAAACCTTTACAAGTGTAGTTAAAAATTATCCTACTTATGATAAAGAGTTGTATGCTTTGGTGTAGAGTGTGAAAAAATGAAAACACTATTTGATGGGCAAAGAGACAATCATCCATATAGATCATCAACCTTTGTAATACCTTCAATAAAAATCAAAGATACAATAATCGTGACACTTATAATGTATGGGATTTTTGAAAAAATTTCATCTTATTATAAGGTAAAAAAAGGGAACACATAATAAGGTTGTAGATATGCTTTTTAGACCTCCTAGTGTAGCATCTACTATTTTGTAGCATAGTCCTTTTATTAATGAAAGTTATAAGGAACAATATGCTAGAGATTTTGAGTTTAAAGATGTATATGAATATTTGATAAATGGTAAATAATTAGAGGCATTTTACTATCATGTGCATAATGGAATGTTATATCATCTCTAAAAATTTTGTATTCCATAGGATGAAAGAGTTCACATGATTAGAGAAGCACACACTTCTCTTATTTTAGGTCTTTTTGGCATTTGTAAAATAGTTGCATAATTACAAAGATATTTCTATTGGGCCTATATGATATAAAATTTATTTAAATAGATCAAAGGTTGCATTATTTATTCCACAAGTAAACTTAGTAACTGGAAGTTAGGATTGTATACACCTCTTCTTGTTCCTAATCATCCTTGGGAAAGTATTTCTATGGATTTTTTAGGATATTTACCTATGCCAAAAAGAAAACATGATTATATATATTTTTTTATGGATAGGTTCATCAAAATGTGTATTTTGGTTCCTTATACTAAACAGGTTATAGGTGAGGATATTGCATATTTATTCTTCAAATATGTTTGGATCCATTTTGGGTTACCCCCTTCTATTATATCTGATTGTGATGATTGATTTGTTGGTGAGTTTTGGTTAGAATTGTGGGATTTTATGGATAATAAGATAAATAAAATAACAACATTTCATCCATAAACCAATGGACAAACATAAGTGGTCAACTGAATAGTGATACATTTACTCAGGGGGTATTGTGGTAAACATCCTAAATTATGGGATGGACATTTTTATTATATTCAACATTCTTCTAATCATGCTTTGATTTATTATACTTTAAAGTTTAATTTTGAGACTTTTTTTAGTTATTTTCCTATGTTTCTTTTGGACTTCTCTTTTAAAAAAGAATCTAACTCAGTGGATAATGGAAATAGTGATGTTGAGAAGGCTAAAAATTTCATTCAGAGGATTCAAAAAGTTATTTAAGAATAGTTGGAGAAGAGACAAGATAAATATAAGGCTAAGCATGAAAAACATAGAGTTGAGAATCAATTTAAAGTGGATTATTAGGTTTGGATTCACATTAGCAAAGAAAGACTGAAAGGTAAAAAATTAAAACCAATCAGGTATGGTCCTTTCAAGATTTTGGAAAAGATTGGTACAAATGCTTTTTGATTGGATTTTCATTATTATATTCATATTTATTTAGTGGTTAATGTTGAAAACTTAAAATTTCATGAACCTCATATGATCATGGATCAAGATGAGGGAATTTAGGTTCTTAATGTTGATGATTTTTCTCCTAAGTCTATTCATGAGTTACAGGACGATGTTATTGTTGATAGGAAAACTAGAACTACACAAAGGAGTGATACATAATATCTTGATGTGGGTTTGAAAGGGATACATCTGTATAAGGAAAAATAGATGGAAATTGGAAAAGTGAGGGAAAAATACCCTCACCTAGTTGATATTTAAATTCAAATTTTGGAGGTCTAAAATATCTTAGTGAGGAGGAATGATCCAAGGGATTTCTACCCCATGATTCTAATCAATAATGGAAATATTTAATTATTGTTGAGAAATATATAACTGTAGGTTATTTTATAGAGGCGGTAATAGGATTTTGGTAGAGAAGTAGTGGATTTGCATAGAGGAAATTATAGATAGAGGTAACTAGATACAAAGGTAGCATAACCTTTGGAAGGTTTATTTTGTTTCACAAATGGATATTTGGTATGAAAATAAATTATTTACTCAGAGAGATTTTTGTAATCAGTCTCAAAGAGTTTTAATAAGATCAAAACACTCATAGAGTGGACTTGGGGGCGTAGCCATTTGGTGAAACCTATAAATAAATATTATATGTTATATTTTGTTTTTAATTTCCTCTCTATGATCAAATATCCTTTCAATTTATTTTATTAAATTATGGAAGTTTTATAAATTATTTTTTTGGATTTATTAAAAGGGGAAATTAAAAATTAAAATTTTTTATTTTATTTTAAATCTGATCCAAGCAAATTGTAAAGGTTTTTATAACTTAGATTTTTGGATCAATTAGTTATTAATTTTGGTGAATGGGCCAGGTCCTATCATCCATAATTAGGTTATATAAAATGATTTTAGGATCCATGCCCTTCATATCAATGTATTCCCAAGAGAATACATCCAAAAATTTGCATAAGAAGTCGACCAAAACATCCCATTCCTTTGAAGTAAGGCTAGTACTAATCTTGATGTTATTTGGCCTTAATAAAGTGCCAAGGTTGACAACTATAGATCACTAAAAATACATAGTATTGAATTCCTTAAAAAAATTAGGTGCAGGAGGGATTGATTGATCTAACACTTTAGGTTCAACTATGAGGACATTCATGATGGGAATGCTAGGGGTTGGGCCATCAATGAGAGAGATATCTAAACCTAGACAATCAAGGGGATAGTGGTGCTTATGAGAATCCCACATGATGTTGGTGTAAGGATTTTTCTCCTTGAATAGGTTACATGCCATAACATGAATGAAATATCACTTGAGATCAAACTTAGCTACTCTAGCAGTCTCATTGAGAGATGCATTAAGAGATCCTATACTTTGATGGCACAAGTGTGATGTAAGGAGAAGCTCAATGTCTAGGGAGACATCTTAGAAGATGTCTTCAAGAATAGATGATCTAAGCTAGAATCATGGAGTGGAAGAGGGAGTTAGCTGATGCATATTGAACTTTGAAGGAATGAATGATGATTATTACTTAATTAGATCACAATGCTGATACTTAAGAAAATGAGATTCAAAAATAGGGTGTGTGAGAATCTATAAAGCCCCATGAGGAGACAACCAAAGCCTCACCTAAGGGCTTTTTCTTTGCATAAATAAATTTATAAGAATCTAGGTTAGCCTCCATGGTATAAACCTCACCTTCATGCATGAAATAAACCATACAAAATATGGTCGACATGATGACTTATATGGCAGTGATCTAAGGATGACCAAGAATTATGTTATATGAAAGATCGATGTCTAACATACAAAACTTGATCCTAACTATCTTGGGGCCAAAGTTGACCTAGAGCTTCATGTTCCCCACTAGTGTAATTATTTCATTTTTAAAACCAACACAATTATGGTGAGAATAAGAGATCTTCTGACTAATCCCAAGCTTGCTGAATACATATAGGGGTATGATATTCAAAATAGCTCCTTCATCAGTGATACATCACTTAACATGGAAGTCATTAATGGAGGTATCAATATAAAGAGGGAACCAAGCCCTCTTTAAAATAAATAAAGTATTTAGAAAAGAGGTGGGGTCAAAAGATAAGATGGGAGAACAAGGGTTCTCAAATGCATTAGAGTTGAACAAACTTCAACATCATCCCATAGTGGACCCTCAAAAAAGAGATCAATCTCATCAAAGATGAGGCCTCTTTGCTCAAGGAAAATGTGAAGAAGGTCCCAAATGGAGATCCTTGCTGAGAGGCCCTTTAACTCCTCTATGATGGAGTAAGGACACTGTGTAGCTTAGGGAGGGTTATTATGCCAAATTTAAATTTGACTTTGAGATTCCCCACCCTCATGGGTTAGACAAGAGGCCCAGCATCACTAATCTCTCCAATAGGCTTAATGTCCCAATTTGAGTGCATGTTGACAAAACACTCATACCCAATAGAGGATATCTCAATAGTAGTAATGACCTTGCTGCTTTTGCACTTGGCTTTCCCTCTTGGGTCAGCTTGGGAAGAGGAGTCAAAAGAGGTGGAAGAGAAATAAGGAGAATGAGGGGCCTTAGCCTTTGGTTTATTCTTCTTTTCCTTGTCATGGTTAGGTAGAGGCTCCTTGAACACATTCAATTTGTGGTTGGGTTTTGCAAGAGTATAACTCTATGATGGAGTCAAGGCTTGTGCACCAATATTTTGGGTGGCATAATTACCATCATCTTGCCCATTCATCTGATGGTAATTGAAAAACTTGGCAAGGTCATAAGGAAACACCATTTGTTTTTTTTGTACTTGATTTAGAAGCCTTATTTTTAGCTATATTCTTAATCAAAGCATTCACCTTATGGCTATTTTTCTTGTCCTTAGGAGGAGGATTAGTAACACCATCACCAATTGTATTATGGTTGTGATCATGTAAATAGAATGAATTTTTGGATGGTATAAACCACATGCCCATATGTACCTCAGATAATTCAATATTCATACACTTATTAACAACTTCAACATACAATGTGGGATCACACTTAAAGACCTCAAGGTGAACCTCCTACCTCAATGCTCACATGAACATATCATAAAGCTGATCATCTAAGAATTTTTTTATGCATGTATGGATGGTTGAATGCTACCTACACAAAAAATCAAAGTTTGACTCACTTTTGGTTTGTGCCATGGAGTTAAGTAATTGGATGTCATGTTTGAAAGGCCTGGAGATATCAAAGTATTAGAGGAAATCATCTAGAAGGATCTAGAAGCTAGAGAGAGAATATGGAGGCATATTCTTAAACCAAACAAGAGCTTTAGATCACAAAGAATGAGTGAAGAGATTCAACATCATGCCTTCATATTATTCCCAATCCATACATGCCATCATGAATGCCATAATATGCTCCATGGGACTGGAGTCCTAAGTCCTATTGAGCTTAGGCAATTTAAGGATAAGAATAGGAAGGGGAATAACATGTACCCAAGGGGATAGAGGATTCTAATGGAGATCCTCTTAGGCACAATTGATAGTGGGATGGAGATGAGATATAAAAGGGGGCTCATGATGGTAATGATGTTGCCAATTCCCATAAACATCATCATAACCATGATCATGGGGAAGATGATGTTGAGGTGGTTCCTAATAAGGAAGATGCTCATGGTGTAAATCATCTCTACTATGGGGTGGGGAATGACCATGGGAAGGATAATGTTCCCCATAGGGATGATGGGATGACATGGAATACTAATGGAAATGGTTGTGATGACCAAAGTCTCCATGATTTTTATCACATGCCACCAGATGAGGGTCAAATAGAGGGTGTTGATGCTTGTGATAGGCCTCCCATGAATCTATTATCCATAGGTGGTGATCAAAATCAACATGCTCATTAGAAACTCTAAAGGAAGCACTAGGAAGATGGGAAGAATATTTATGATGAAGATACCTCATCGAGTGGGAATAATTATGACCCACAACATGGATATGAGGGTGTTATTGTTATAAAGTCTCTTGTCAAGAAAGAGATGGGGAACTCATGTGAGAACTAGTCAAGGCACTTGAAACTAAATGAGTGTAAGCTTCATCTCAAGAGGAAGCACACAACTAACTCCTAGGGGAGAAGGATGTACTTAATTCACCTTAAGGTGTATAAGATAATCATCAATGATTTAACATAGATCATCAAGACCCAATCATGTAAGGGGATCCTCCTCACTTTGAATGAGTGAATGAGACACAATATGAGAATGAGAAGAAACATCTTCAGATAAATGAATCTTGGACTAGTGAAAAAGATATCGAGTCCATTGGTTATATTCCTACCAATATTATTCCCTTTAGAATGTAAGAGGGTTTAGACTACCATGATAGGTAGAGGGAACCTCCTATATCCTACATTGTCTATGGCATTCCATTATAATCATGGTTTGCTCATGAGTGAGCTTAGGGATGAGACCCTAAATTTGATAGGAATGACATCCCAAGGGTGGGAGACTGGCCATGGATGAAATTAAGTAAGAGAAACACTTATGATAAAAAAATGGATAATTATGGGGAGAAAATAGGGAAACTAATGCAAAACCAAAGCAAGAGAAAACAACCAAGGTGAGAGCCAAAACATAACTGAAAGCAAAGATTAATAACTAACAAAGGGGAATTAGCTAAGAGAGCTCTAAATGGGATAGAAATAGCATGAGATCATATGTGGGGTCCCATCAGGTGTGATATAAAGTACCTCAAATAATTTTAATGGAATGAATAGTGTTTGGCAAGGGGTATATAGGGTACTTAAACAAACCACTAAGAGCTTAAAAGGCTCAAGGCTTCTATGGGACACAAGAGATATATAGTAGCTATTCGTTTTCTAGCTTGTACCAAACTATAGATAGACTTGTAAACTAGGATAGGGATATCATGATCAATCACACAAAGGATACATGTATTTATAGTGGATCTAACCATAGTAAATCAAGTAGCTAAAACTAGACAACTGATTGCATATAAATTATAGAAATAATAATGTTGAATAAAGAGAGATAAAAAATGATATGTAACATATAATCAAAGGAACTTTTAGGCTAAATAAAATATGTTTTAATTAATAAATATATTTTCAAGAAAGGTTTCAAGAGCATGCCTAATATAGGTTTGAGCTATCTTTCACTTTCAACGTTATTGTTTTCTAATAATGTAATTTCCTATTTTAGCAAGAGAGAGATTGTTTGAGCAAGTTGTATAGTTTGTGTTGAGCATGTATAAGTCTAGTTTTTAATGAGAAATGTTTTCAAATATAGCATGACATTTAATAGAGGATGTTTCCAACAATGAAGATATCTTTTAACCATATACAAATGCAATAAACTTTAGAAGCTATTTTAAGCAATGCCCTAGCAAGCTAAATCACTAAAACAAGTCAAACCCTAACATATATACTACAAAAAATAAAAAAAGAATTTCAATTTGCATATCAAAGTGACCTCATATAAAACTCAAGAGAGATATTTAGACTTTATACCAATTGATTATCCAATGTAGGAAGCAAAAGAGGAAGAAGATCAAGCTGTGTGTGAGCTGAGTCTAGACCAAGAGCCAAAAGCTATGGAAGAGGTGAAGGAGAAGCTACCAATCTATGAAAGAGATAATTCAAGGAACATAAGATAAATGTGAAATGGAGTATTGAGGGAGAAAGGATCAACCAAAAATATTCAAGAACATTGTAGGTAGTAATGTGAATCACCAAGAATATTTGTAATAAAGTAGGGCATCCCCTATCATAATGAAAGCTATCATGTCAAGTAAGAACCAAGAGATATTCAAGGAGCCAACCAAGATTTGAGTGTGATGATCAACTGGGAAGATCAAAGAAAGAAATTAGAAGATAGATTAGAGAATAAGAGCTAAAATTAATAAAGAAAAGGCATATATCTCAACCCTAATCTACCAACAAGCAAAAAATAAGCCATTTCTAGTCATTTGGGTCCAAACTAGGGGATTTTTTCATGTATTTTACCTAGGCCATGGATTTTTTGAAGGAAATGTGTAGGATAGGCTACAAGTTTCCTCTGTAAGAAATGACCTAGGTCAAATAGCTACCTAAGGTTGTTAATGGGCCTTTGAAAGTGCCTCGAGGGGTCTTTAGAGAGTTTGTTTGGCATGAAAAAGGACCAAGATGGATTGATGACGTGTAGGGCATGAGAATATCATGAAAGAAAGGTCCAAGTGAGTGGTAAATGTCTCCAAATAGGATAAATAGGGCTGGTAGTTTGCACATGAGCTGATGTGTAATCGTAAGGAGGAGTAAGGTCATAAGAAGTACAATTACACATACCATAAACTTCCAATTGGGGACACATTAGATAATAAAAAACATGACCAATATGGGGATCTAATAGACCCAATCATGATATCTCTTACTATAATAAACCATATTAGGTAGGGTTCTAAATCCTTTGTTTAAGCATAATCACTCAATAACCCTAATTATATCTTATGTTTTATATTCACTAAACTAATACCAATTAAATTAAAAATCTAATTTAGTGCTCACGAAAGCTTGTGGCACAAAATGGGGGTAATAAAAAAAATTAAACATGCATAGAAGACATATACTCACATCAATATATACAAAATCCTAACACATAAAATATAAGTAAAAATGCATATCTATATATGCTTACAAAGAAGGAATAAAGTTAAGAATACTTACCTTTGAAGATGAACCCATCGAGCCTCAATCTCTCCCTTGGCCAAAGTGATTTGAAAGAGGTTGTTGTGGTATATAAGGATGAAAAATACAAATCAATTATATTCTACATAACATATAACATATCAATGCATCCAAAATACTTCTCCATAAGACAAGATCTGTATCTCCAAATAAAGTATAAAAAACTAAGCTTGATCCTCAAGTAGAATGGTCAATAAGAAGATGAAAAATATGTCTTACTTCTTATATTATCTAAATAATGTCAAAATTATCTTATATATATAAGCACATTTAACCCTAAACCCTTCTAAAAGTTTTGGTTGACAGGGTCGACCTAGTCAACCTAACACAGTTATGGACAAGAATTCACTAGGTCACAGGATAGGTCAGCGAAGAGCCGACTTAGACCCTAAATAAATTTTACCCAAAAATATATAGGGTTTACTTAGCATAGAATAATGTTGAAAGGGTGTTAAGGCTAGGAAAAAGGGGATAAAAGGTAGAAAATGATTGGAAGAGTGTGCAATAGAGAAGAATAAGCTTAGGGATAAGGATTTTAGGAAACAAGTATGTAGATAACAATTGGTAAAATGTAAAACAATCCTAAAAAACACCAATGTTCTATTCACCCCTTTCCTAGTGCACCCCTTAATGTGTGCACTTATAGATATTGACACTCGATGGGTTCTTATAAGATAAAGAGTATCAATAATCGATAAAATTTTGAAAATATTATGTGTATACATTAGGGGAATCTATATTCTATGATATTGATACACAAAGGTTATATGATTTGATGATAACTATAAATTATCATGTTTAAGCTTAGATATGTACTTATACATGCCTTATCTATGATTATATCTTATACATGGTACTTTATATGCTATGTACTTGACATTTCTTGTTAACAAATTTGATCCATGGGCCACTATCACATGTTTATGATTGTTGATTATGATTTAATTTACACACTTCTTTGAGTGTTTTGCCTTGTTATTATCTTGCTTGTTCAATCATTTGAATATGCTTTGTTGTATATGGCCCCTATGCCTATGTATGTTTTCATTGACATTTGCATATGTTATTGTTTATTGTATGAACATTTTAATATGCCATCCTTGCCTTATTAGACATTTGAATATGTCATTACTTGTTGTATGGATATTTTAATATGTCATTCTTTGATTTTGTGGACATTTAACTAAGTCATGTCCATTAAATTTTATGACATTTAAACATGCCCCTTATTTGCAGTCTCATTACATCATCACTCTTTGATTTTCTCTTGAGTTATCTTTTATGTGTTCTTATTTGCTTGTTGAAATTGTATTGTTACTATCTAGATGTTTCCATAATCTTTATCATGCAGATTATGCCTATATGTGATCTCATTGGTTCTATTCGGTTCAATGATACATTTACCTAGACATATTTCCTTCTATATGCTACATGGTTACATTCACAAATTTTATAGTTATGTTACCCTTTTGAGGTGAGGTAACTTCTAGGCACTATTTTTCCCTCACCTTAAAAGGGGGGGGGGCATATTAGTGGTGGCATGCTTGGTAAGCATGTTATCAATACTTTACATGAGTTCTCAAAATTTATGGGGGCATATCATATGGACATGGCTTCCACACATTCACATTTCCATAGTGGAGGCATGCTTTGGAAGCATGTTCTCCACATTTATTCAATATTCAATACTTATACTAGTTTGTAGATTTAGTGACGGAATGTTTGGGAATCATGTTATCCACATTTATTCAATATAGTACTTATAAATCATAGATTTAGTAGGGGCATACTTTGGAAGCATGTTATCCTTACCTACTCAATATTCAACATCTCCAATTTAAAATGGGGGCATTTTTTAGAAACATATCCTCTACATTGGTACTTATATCAGTTTTAGATTTATCCATATATAATGGGGGCATGATTTGGAAGCATGTTTGCCACACATAATTTTATAAATTGGCCAAAGCACATATTATATGATTTTTATATACATTTGTGGTAGAATTTTATATATGGTACCATTATTACATAGTTTTAGCATAAGACCTATCTAAGTTGTATATGTTATGCAACATGTACCTAATATTTCAAAATCTAAATTAATCTTAGATTCCAAAACTATTGCATGTATTGATATCCCATAGACTTTTAAAAAATTTAACAAGCCAAATTACTATAGTAGTTAGTTCACCTTTTGGTATGGTTGGGGTAATTAAATCACTCAATATTGCCAAGTTTTTAGTTTGGAACTAATCATTCAAAACCACTAGGTTATAAGTATAATTGGGTTTCACAATTGAGATAATATCAACTTCCAGGTGGAAACTCACTTTTATTCCAAAGTTGGGGCCATGTGCCTTCTAACCTCTCTCTCTATTTATAGCTCCTTGGATATATGCACTTTAAATATTTATCTATGTTTATCGTATCAGTTTCATATCCTTATAATGATACATATTCTATAAAAAAAACTTGCCAATAGGAAAGGTGGTTACATCGACACATAGGTGTACTCCTAAACCTTACTGTACCTAGATTATATGCAATTATTATACACTATAACATGTTCTTGGTTGTAGATCAGTCACTAACAAAGCATAAAAATTTAACTCCAACAAAGCACTCAAATTCAATGCAAACAAAGATAAGGTGTGTATACACACTAATGTACTTATTCGTTTCCTTTAAACTATAAATTTTATTACTAGATTAAAGGGGGGATAAATTTAGATGATATTATATGATTATTTAGCACCTCAGTCTTATACACATGGAAAATTTAGACCCTATATGTTCTTCTTAGTTTCACATATGCCTTGCTTTTGTAAGCCTTGCATCTACTATATCTTGTGTCCCTTGGCCTATCTCTTAATCTGAACAACTTTTATATTGATAACACAGACACCCCATCTTGTTTAGAATGATTAAAATATACTTATATTACACCTATACAAATTATAAGATTATGCCTACTCTCCTTCTCCTTAGACACTAACATTTGGGATAAACAATAACATCAACATTACTGTCCTGCCTTGACATAAGTGTCTAGTTCCCTAAAGTCATGTAGTTTATAAATAAAACATATCAAAATGGTTGGACTAAATGATTTAATGTGAGTTATCTCCTGATAGGATTGGTATAAATACAATATCAACCCTCATTCATTCCTTACCTAAAAATCAAACCAAAAGAGCACTCAAGAAGCACCCAAGTTACCAATATCTTTCTTATTCTACCTTATTATAATATCAGTCGAAATAATAGCCCAAATATAGGTCTAAAGTACTAAAATAGCAGTCATAAGGTCATATTTTTTAAGTTACAAGATAGGTAACTATTGTACTTTCATTACACACATTACATGATTCACACACAAGCCAACATGTAAAGTAGAACTAAATGAGTCTGATGCCCTCTTTTAGAGTATTGGATATGTAGGTAGTGTCCTTTGAAAATGAGGTAATTTCAAGTTAGCTTGACACCATATGCCCACTAACCCATTTTTCCCCAAGGTCACATTGAAGATAGAAATCTAGGGTTTTACCATTTCACTAGGAGTAATAGTTCATGACCCAAATCTGAATGCATTAGAGCAAAGGTGAAGATAAACCCAAAATCATCTAGGTGGTCATATTCTATTTCAATGAATATTTTATATAAGACACTAGCATTGAGCTCAAACACTAACATCATTGTAACTTTTTTAGGATGACATAATTATCTATAAAGTCAAAGGCACCTAATCTAGAATCAGACGACACTTCCAAAACTATCTTCCTAGCTAATTTATACCTATACCAA
Organism: Torreya grandis; assembly: GCA_037957365.1. Classification (NCBI taxonomy): domain Eukaryota; kingdom Viridiplantae; phylum Streptophyta; class Pinopsida; order Cupressales; family Taxaceae; genus Torreya; species Torreya grandis. Next base: position 31,159 of record JARHVA010000643.1, on the reverse strand, counting down.
ATCTAACACTGTGTTAACATCAAAAATAACTAATTACTCTCTTTTATGCCATATATATATATATATATATATATATATATATATATATATAGCATAGTTTTACTTTCCATTAATATCTTATATCAATTTTATAAATTTAACATATGGTACATTTGCATTTAACACATTAATTAGCCTATTGTAGATATGATATTTCACCCATGTATCCTATCATTTATATATCCTTAAAATTATCTACTCAATTAGGATTCCTTAATCCCAAGTAGGGTTAAATAAAATAAAAGAGATGGAATAGTCACAATTTGAGAGATTTCTAAAACTTTGGAAGTGCAATTGGTCTAGAAGGAATGAATGAGCTATGTGTAAAATCTAGATTATTCATTATACATGGATGGATTTATAATTTTCTTCCTAACTGATGAATTTATTCATAATAAGTTCATCATTGTGCCTTTGTGCTTGACAAGTTCATTCTTGGGTAACAAATATGTAATGCACACCTTTTTAGAATCAATGATTTTTTATGTAGGTTCACCTTTATCGATAATAAAAAATAGTAATATGAAAAATCAAAGGTACGATAAATTAGGCCAAGGTGGAAAGACCCACAAAAACATAAGGGACATATTAGATAGATTCAAATCCATAGGGTTATATTCAATAGTTAGACTATGATTTATGAATCCATACTAAGAGATATAAATGCTTAAGAAGAATAAAATTAATTCAAAATATAGGCAAAAAAGGCTTAAAATATAAATGGTAGAATAATTAAGACATTTAAAAGATAAAAGGATAGACATATACTAATGCAAGGTAGGAATTTTTCTAAAAATAGAAAATTATATTAAAGTGACAAATGTGCAAAAACATGAAAATGATGCTATGAAAAAGGGACTTGTATCAAATTTGGGTATCTACATAAATTCACTACTTTGATGTGTGCATATGTGAGTGAATGCATATGTGAGTCAAAGTATAATAATAAATAATTGAAACACATAACTTGACTTACCTAGGGAATGAAGGATGAATTGAAAGATGTTCGAGCTAAGCTCAATCCATATAATTTTTTTGTATACAGGAGTACAAACATACTTGAAAATAATAAACAATTGTAATAAGTAATTAATGTAAAATAAGTGTTAAGAAAATAGTAATGTGAAAAACTTAAATTGAAAGGGGGAGTATATGAATGAATACACCTCATCATACTAATGTCATATATCTCATAAAAAAACACTATTTTGATGATAACTTGTCAAGAGTTCTTACAACATAATCTCCACTTCTTGATCAAGGAAGTAGAAAAATAAACCATTTCTAGTGCTTTCATTTTACTCAAGTTTGTCCAATCTTGTATTTTTAATAATTTTGCTCAATACATTTTGATTTATCATGAAAAAATAAAATGTATGGATATATGCTTCCTTTTTGAGGTAAGGGATGGGAAAAACTATTAGGAATATAGAACACAGATTAATATAAATGAATTAAAGATGGAAATAAAATGTAGAAAACACAACACAATAGAGACAAAAATTTAATGTGGTTCACCCAATATGGGTTATGTCCACATAGAAATAGCTATTACTTCTTATTATTCAATCAGGAAAAAATTGTAATACATCCACTTCAATAACCTCTTCACTCACACACATTATGTCATCATGATTACAATGCCCTCATATCAAAGGAGGGTTACATATTAGGGAAAACATACACAAACATAATTTATAATGTAAGATCTATGACCTAATAGTGAATGGTCTAGATTTACTAGAAAATTAAAATATTTTATAATACATTTTAAAAAAAGATCCCCATGGTGACCCTAGTGGGGGGGGCAAATTTCCCCCCACACCCCCTATTAGGAGCTAGGCATTAAAATAAGATCAGGGTTCACCATCCAACAAAAACTTGTGCTATTTTTAATGGTCTATTAAATATGCTTAGTTGTACTACAAAACAACCAAAACATGGGATATCTACTCAATGTAGGACTTCTTATAAATAACCTCCATAACCAACTAGTTCTAATTTATATTCTATTATTTATCTACCCTAAACTTTTTGCATGAAAGGGGAATATGGAGGGGGAAAGAGTTAAAAATTGCATAAACTAAAAGGGGTTATGCACCAAAATATAAATGAGAGGATCTCCTATTTATGTAAATAGTATTCTACCAACATGTAGGAAGGGAAAATAAAATGCAAGGGGCAAGGCACAATCCATAAATGGAGTTACAACAACAAGATAGAGGCAAATGGGTAAATAAATAAAAGCCAAAATAACTTCTATTACTTGTATAGTCACATTTTATCTCAATGAAGGCTTAAGACATTCATACATACAAAATTATCAAGGGATAAGATTTGATATGAATTGATTCACTTTGCATAGAATGCCCAAGATATCATATTCTTGCTCAAAATGAGCAATTATAATATATAGATATAATGGAAGATAAAAGAGAGGGAAAATAATAAATATTCAACTGTGCACTACCATAATTAAATGAAATTTTGAATTATTTATCCTTGCTATAGCTTTTAGTGGATCAAGTAATCATTTCCAAATTTTCCCATGTTGTACATGTGTACTCAACATTTTATCTTTGAATTTTATCTACTTGTATATATTTAAAATGAAGAGGAAGCTTTATTTTGATTTTTAAAACATGGTGGGATTTCTTTGCTCTCACGTAGCCTTTCCTTTATTAACTTCATGGATTTGATTGAGCATTTGCTAGCCTTGAATTTAGTTTTGGATTCATTTTTAAAATAAAGGAAGGGTTTTAAAATATTCCCATAGATTCTCCTATTTAATTCATGGGATAAAATATCTAAATAATGGGAAAGCCCAATATTTTAATTTGAATATAAATAAATCCCCTTAATATTTAGGGATTTATTTGAATCTTGGACTTGAATTTTTTTGGCAAGGACATTAGATTAATTTTAATTTGAGCTTGGTGTGAGAATTTTAACAATTTTAGTATTTATCATAGGTAGCTTTCTTACATAACATTAAACTCAAAATCTCAACCTTCATCCATTGGGCGTAGGAGTCAAGAAAAAAGTTGCTTCATCTGGTATGACCTTCCCACCAATTTTTTTTAGCTATATAATTTAGACGTGGGGTCCATGGGTGAAATCCCTTAGTAGGGTCAAGGGTTAGCCTCAGTTTTCTTATTTGTGTGAACCTTTTCTTCTATTTTATTCTCTTTGAATAACTCTGTTTTTTTAAAAATTGCATCAATTCATATTTTAGAATCTATATTAAAACTCAAGCTCATATTTTTTCTATATTTTCCATGTCGTGGCTTCTTAACATTCATTAATTTCCTCTCTTAGAAGTTGCCTATTATTTTTTCTTGCAAAATATGCCCTAATTCCTCCAAAATAATGATGCCCTTTTTTTCTTTTTTTCCACTCTTACTTGCACTCATGGGTTAGTTGGTCTCAACTCTCTTAACATGATTTGGTGGGTTGTCCCAGTTTGTATGCCAAACTAGGAACTAAAACCATCTTCATTGTAAAGACCTCATATGTTCAAGAAATATTCATATTTGACACTTAACATGGAATTAGATTCTTGATGAATTAATTTACCTTCGAACATATTGCTTGATTATCTCTCTTAAGTCACTCTAAGGGGTTGTCTCAATTTGAATATTAACCTAACCAATGAAACTATCTCCATTACAATGACCAAGTCTATTTGAGAAAGTTTCATATTAAGCACTTGGTGTAAGATAAAGTTTTTGATGCACTTAGAAAAATCTTCTCAAATATTACTTGCAATCCCAATTAGGTTTATTGTAGGATTCATTTTATTTATTCAAGTTTATTTATAATCAGTCTTCTAAAGCCTGATTAGGTCTTCATGCTTAAAAATTACATTTTAAAATTGTAATCAAACTTATAAGTCTAAATGGGTCTATGATCATATCGCTTTAGTTTCATAGTTATAATCAAGTTATTCAACCCTAATTAGGTCTTATTATCATTGCCAAGGGCCTTGGTTTAGAAATCATGGTTTGAGATGGTCATTTTATAGTGGTGGTCATGCTATGAAGCTCGACTAGGTCCATTAGGACTCACCCAAGCCTTATCCTCAACTAATAAATGAACAACCCCTGACTAGGTTGATGGGATTGTTCCCATAATAATTCAATAGTACTTAGGCCCATATGTTTGATTGGGTTTTCAGGTCTTGAGCCCTCTATTTTCTATGTTGTGTAGGCATAAAATATTAAATAGAACCAAGGTCATGCTTGTTAAGACCCCCAATGTTATGCAGAGGAAAAATCTTGATCAAAATGCCAAGCCCTTTATTTAAAACTCATAGTGGTATGTAAATTTTTTGGTCTGAGTAGAATGTGGACTCGCCAAAGTAAAAAATCATAGATCTAATTAGGGTTCCCAAGCCTAATTAGGTATATGTATTCTCACAAATGTGCCTAAGTGGTAATGTCAATGATATTTAGATTGTTAAGTGATGATTAGGTTTGTAACATAACTCAAAGTGCCATCATTTGCTAATCAAGATTTCCAAGCCCAATTAATACTAAAATTTTAAAATATGACATTTCTTGCTTAGGTGAAACCCAAACAGGTCTGCGAGGCCATTTTTGGGTATGTGGTGGTTATTTTATCATAAATTACCACTCTTAACTTTGTTTTTTGACCCATTTATGACACACGAAAGATGGTTCCATCCTAGATGTGATAGTATCACTTTTTATGAAAATTTTGTGTCATCTAAAATCTTTTCATAGTCTTGTATTGTGATTTCTTTAAGTGATTTTAATTTTGAAATTTTAACTTGTTTTTTTGTCTTTTATAGCCAAAAAGGTGAAATGAAGTGTAGATTTTGGAGGGAAGATGAAGTTTGGTGGACGGTGGTAATTCCCTTAGCTAAAATTTAAAGGGAAAACACCTGCTTTAGATATACATTGTTACAAAAGGTTATATTTTTGACTTATTCAGGGTTGGCTCTTTATTTCTCTAAGGAGGAATATCAAACCAACCACTCTTTTTATACAATTTCATTGTTTTATAGCATAATCTCTCTTTCTTTTACTACCTTAAGTTTATGCTACCCAAAGTTTTACTTGAATGATGAATGCAAACCCTATTTCATTATTCAAGTAGATATTTAGTAATACAAATTGTATATATTTCTTTTCATTACTTATGTACATGATTTAACTTTTAAGGGTTTATGGAGTTTAATCCCTAAGTTTTTAAAGGGTCTAAGTACATTAAAGTAGTTAAAAATATGCAATAAATACAACAAATAATTTGTGAAATAATTGACCTAATATAATATGTATAAAAATAATAATGAATGACACAAATAAGTACTTAGATGGAAACTAACTGAGATAGATGATTTAGAGGCTGAAAACTGGTGTGAAAGCTAGTCTGAGTGTTGAAAATAGGGTCCAAGTATCAGAAACCCTCTTGGACAATAACCCTATACCTTAGATAGTATCATATTGTGCTAGTTTCCCACTTTCATCACTGGTGTCCTTCTATGCAAAAACTATTTAATCTTCTACATGTACCCCTAGATGAGTTTAATCTACTTTTACCTATGTGGATGAGCTCTGATTCATTGTCTGTACACTATTTTGAGATAATTTATGAGTAAAACCTATACCTCCATGTTGTTAAGGTATTTGAGTAACAAAATTAGAAAAAGTGTGATGTTAGTTGAGTAGGATAGACATCCTCAACACCCTAATGTGTTGAGAGTTTCCTACATACCAATACTCCAATGAGGGATCAACCCCAATGTAGTTCTTTTACCTAAGTGTTTGTTGCAAGTGCAAGTGAATGCTAGTGTGAATTTTGACTTGAGTGATTTATATGAGGATTTAAATGAGAAATATATATATTCTAGGCTTGGGATGGCTATAGATGACTACATGTAAAAGTAGGGCAAAATAGGATCAATAACCTTGAATGTGCACAAATTGTTCTAAGCTTGTTTGCGTATTTTTCATCTGATTTCCATCTAGTGGATAAAGGGATGAAATTCATGTATTTATATTGATTTAGTGTTTGTGTAGAGTTTGAAATAGGTTTAGGATGACTCTAGGTGTCTTAAGAATTGAAAATATATCTATTAGGGTTAAAATTTGGCAAATAGCACTAGCATTAAAAGTGGGACACTAGTATAAGGTGCTAGTGTCCAAAGTATAATGCTAGTGTCTAGGTGGTATAATCTGAGGCACTAGGGGATTGAATCCATAAGGGAGGGTCTGTGACTAATTTTGACATGTCTAGGGGTGTGTAAGGCCCACATGAAAGTTGGATAAGTGTTGAAAGAGGCCATAAGATAGGTCTAGGGCTAAATTAGGGATGGGTTGTCTCAAGTGACACTTATTACACTCAAGTGAAATTTTATATGACTAAATTTACCTTGATTTTATTTTATAAATTCAAAAAAGTGAAATGACTAAGATAAAGGAAAAATAAGTGTACCTAGACTTACCTATGAGGCAAAACTCATGAATATGGGTCTAAGTGTATGAAGGATGCTCCATTATGATCTTACAAATGAAACATGTGTAAGTCAGTCCTTACTTAAGGAATATAAAAAACAAAGACAAAATTGAGTAAAGAGATAAAATAGAGAGGTAAGGAATGAATACACCTCATTAGGTACATGAACCAATGCAAAAAATGTAGTGACATCCTATGTGTGTTCATATAGATAATGATCAAATCAATGAATATCTTAGACTGATATGATGACTTGCTTCATCCAAATGTGTGGGTTGATCAAGAAATCAATCCAATTTTGAATCCATCATTTCCCACCTCTGCTTGATGGATCATATACTATGAACAACTTGGATTGAATTGATGGCTTATCCAACCCTCCTATGTAGGTAGATCAATAACTCAAATAAGCTATGAATCCTTATTGCCTACCCATGTGTAGTAGATGGATCTTTGATTAAAACTATGAAATTTAATAAAAACTATGTAAGATGGCCCTGGGGCCATTTAGAAACACTAATATGAAAATGGCTAAGGGGACTCTCAAGAACTCAAGAATGTAGTTTAGGGACTATGTATAAATTCTAACCATTATAGAAATAATAAGGCATCAATATGGTGTGAAACTTGGTGAAAATGATGTCTAAAGTATAAAACATAGAGAATTACATGGATTTTGCAATTCCATCTAGATGAACTGGTGCAAAATTGATCATGTGAAAATAATGTGCTGTGTACATGCCCCCAAATCTGATATCTATGCATATGGATTCTTGAATGAGTTGTAAAATCTTATGTCTATGTATATATAAAAACTAAATGGGAGTGATCATTCCACACATGATTCCCATAATCTGATCAAAATTGATATGATTTTATATACAACTAAGCATAAACTGATCAAATTTGATGATTCATGGTTGAAACTATGTAAATCTAGGCTATAACTGCTCTATCATTATGTCAAATTTGGATTTTTTTGTTGGGCTACTAGATAGTAGCAGATCATGCTAGTGTTTTAATTTTAGTGCTAGTTTCCTTTGTGCTATTTTTTTCCAAACTGACTTAGATCTTTATCTAACTATTTTCCATTATGTTTTTTTGATTTCAAACTCTATAGTGCTGTGTCCATGCTAGAAATTATACTCTGAGTGCACTTGGATTGCTTGCTCTCTGTGATGAACCCCTATGAATTCCCCTTCTTTTAAGGGGAGTTATTATACCTGTGTAATAATTATTCTTAAAAAATCTTTGCATGATGTGTGTTAAGTTAAAAATATATGACATTTTCATGATAAACCAATATGATGTCTATACATGACGTCATAATAAAAAAGAGTCTGAGCATAAGTTGGAAATTTATAATGTATGTTAGATATAACATTCACATGGTTTTCAAGATAGATATAATAATGTAAACATGTATGGGAATAACAAATTTGAGTATAATCTAAGTAATTACCTAGGGGGATGGGGTATGATGTCCATCAAGGAACCCAAGGAGGAAGGGGAGATGTATGAGATCACTCATGGAATCAAAAGTTGGGTGTGAAAGTAACAATCAAGAGACAAGTTTCATGGCCATGATGCATACATAAAACACACACATGAGGCATGTAAATTAGGCAAATGGGCCATAATACAAGGGATATGGGCACATGTCACTAAATCTAAGAAATTAATACATAAAAAGACATGTTCAAATGTACACATATAAAAACATCAAACAAGGTTGGCTTAGAGCCATATAGAAGGACATGTTCAAATGTCCAAAGCATACATATAATGAAAAGAAATGGCATAGAGTTGTAGAATAATGGCATATTCAAATTCCATCAAATATATGTAAAAACAAGAGGCACAATAAAATATAAACTAATAAATTTATAAAGGAAAGTATGAATGAACATGTGATACAAATTTGTTTAAGAGCAAATATGTACATAAGTTGAGTCTATAGTAGTATTAGTAAAAAAAAATCTAAGTACTATGGGATGATCAATATAAGGATATAATCAATGATATATCTATGATACGAAGTATAAAAATATGTAACCTGGCAAACCATAATTTATGTAGAAGATGCCCCCAATGGGTGAATGTATCAATGATGAATCTATGTATGTACCCACAGTGAATAAATAGTATCAACTTTAGATTGGTGTGTTGGACCTGAGTTCTATAAGAATCTATGAACACTAAAAAAGAATAAGTGAAGCATGTATGTATTATAAAACTAACTATACTAAGATAGCTATCATATTTAGTGTAGACACCTAAAACTGGCCACCACTGGCCTTCAATCAGACTTTAGACCGATTCCTACCAACCATTACAAATTAAGCCTAGAAATAACTTAATGTCCCAAATTTACTCATGCATCATTCATCAAATATCATAATCATGTTGAGGCATCCATAATTGGGATATCATATCATATTCAATAATAACCTCTCATGGATTCATCCCTAAGCATCATGTTGTATCACAACAGTCAATTAGCCTATGGACCTATTAAGTGGGGCACACAAACAAATATGAAATATTTAAATAGCTAAATGGATAATTATAATTAATTAACAAGATAAATCAAATTAAATTCCTAGTTGAATTATCCACATGCAATTAATGAATAAATAAAAAAGGAATTCAAAAATGCAAATATCCTAGCCTTTCATCATGACCTTTGTGATTTGTCAAGCTCTTTGAAAATATCCTAAAATATCTCATTTTGGAGACCCATTCCTATTCATTATAAATCATTATTACTTGAAAAATATTAACTCTATTGGGGTTATATTTGACTCACCTAGGTTAGGTTTGAACCCATTCTAAGCCTTAACTCCTCCTTGACTCATCTTGGGTTGGTTTTAGATCTATTTTCTATAAAGATAGTGCCTTGCCTATTGAATTTTAAGCTATTTTTGGTGCCAATTTATCATGCACAAATGAATTCAAACCTCTTTTGATATAATGTTATAATGCCCATTTTGTTAAAATCAAGGTTATAATTTAAAATCTTGAGCCAAGATACATCAAGCCAACACAAGCCATGGTGCCAAAGAGAGAAGGAGCCAACAAGAATCATTTGCCAAAGATTTCTTGAGCATAAACCAAGCAAGCCACTCAAAAATGTATTTAGAGATCCTAAGGAAGGTAAAGGATTATGTGTATTTTGAATTTTAGTTGTGATTTTCATTTGGTTTTGTTACTAAGATCACCCCTAAGATCTATCCCTGTAAGTTTTAGTGTTAGTGTGTTTATTTGAGTTTTTTTTGCTTAAACTAACATATTACTAACCTCCCTTCTTGGATTCCTATGATCACAAATGGCACACCTGGTGGGACATGCACCCCATGAAGTTGCTCCTAAAGACCTTTAGAACACTCCCCTAATAAATTTCATGTCAAAATTTTATCTTAATGACTAAAATAGGTGGAAAATTCAAGAAAAGGGACATTTTTTTGCCAATTGTGAGTTTGCTTTGTGTAATCATGATATTGCTCTCTAGACAACAATATCATAACTCACACAGTTGTAATTTTGACACTATTTTCATGGTTTTACACCTAAATATTACTGTTATGCTAACTATTTTTCTACCTATAGGAGTCATTTATGATATTATAATACCTTGAATATAAATTCATGATATTACAATATTGCAATTTTGAGAATCATGATATTGCCTACCAAGTTATGATTTTGCCTTTAAATGACTAGTATTTAGGATAGAATTTTGTGGTTAAGTTGAAATAGAGTAATGATTTTTCATTTTATACTCTATTTTCTCACAAATTATATTATTGCACTAATAGTTGTAGTTTTTGTAGAGTTGTGGTTTTATTTTATGTTTTGTGATTTTTTACTGTTTAAACCTAAGATCTAAATTTGAGAAGTGATTTTTGAATTCATGAAAGTGATTCTAAGGACAAGGACCATCTAACATTTTTGTAAGGCCTAAAGGCCATAAAAAAAATTTAAAGCACTTATCACTTATAAACTTCACATTTCAATTGGTGCTTTAATAATCTTTTTGTTTAAAGTTATTTTCACTTCAGGGGTCCAAAATTTCATTCATATATCATCTTAGTGAAATAAAATGAATTCTCACATTAGTTAGATAACTCATAAGAGTTTTTCATTTTATGCTTGTTTGATTGTAATTTGTTTATTTTAGCAAAATAAAAGAGGCATGTATGCTCTCCCATCGTCCCCTTTAGGGAACTTGGGTGACAAAAAGCACCCTTTTTTTGCAATTGTGCCTTTGTCAAGGGTATGCAAATAATGTTGTTAAGGCTCTCTCCAAAACCCATATGGTTTGGGTGATCTAAACACAACCTCTAAAGTCTTTTCACTTGGTCATTTATTTTATGCAACTTGGCTTGTGAGTGGGAGTTCGTAGCCTCCTTAGGAGTTCTTTAGGGAAGCTTTGACTTGGGGTTTCATCTCCTAGCATTGTTTCAACCTTGCTCTATGGAAAGGTATATAATTAGGAAACATATACTATAATTTATATTGGGTTGAGTGGTTAACCTCTCCAATCATAATGAAGACCCAAGTCAGATTTGGTTAACTAGGGGATTCCACTAAGAGGTACATAGATAGAATTGCTATGTAATGGAATAAAACCTTGAATAGTAAGTTAATTGGTATGAACTCAATTAATGTGAAGCATATCTAGTTTTAATCACATTTGGGACCATCTAGATGGTTAAAAATTTAAGTTTTAGAATAACCCTACTTATTGTGGACATATTATTAATGTAGGGTGACTAGCTTGAAGTTCTATGTCACCATACAATCTCTTGGGAGAAGGGGGTATAAAAACCTTGTTAATTCATGCAATTTTATTTTTGGATTAACACTTGAAATCCTCCCAAGATCACATTTTTAAATAGAATTCAGTGATATGATGCAACTATGTTAGTTTTAGGGCTTTGGACGTTATAATTAGTTGTATTTTGTCATTATACCTTTACTTTCTTGGTCTTGAGTCTAAAAAACATTTATTTATTTGTGCCACATCAAAATGAGTTTTGTGTCCACATCACTCCATAGTTTGAGGAGGCATTATGTCATCCATTTGACACCATACATTTGCCTTAAACTTTTTGTCAAAAATGTTGTGTGTGTCACTTGATTGAAAGGGTAATGTTACGCTACCCAAATCATTTCAAGTTTTATGCCTTGAAGTCTTGAAATAAACCATTGATCATACCTTTAAAGAGTGATAACATCATTAAATTGTTAAATTCATTTTATAGACTTTTTTGGTGTCTAATTTTCCCAATTCTAAACCAATCCACATGTGTCTTTTGGGTCTTTTTTTAGTACCATTATGTCATTCACCTTTATCTAGCTTATTGATCAAACAAGCCTAGATTACCTAAATTGAGTTTTTAATTAACCTTGACAAGTTCTAATCCAAACATTGATTGATTTCTATTTATGCCTTATGTAATTTGGGCCTAAACATAGGTCTTTCTATTTTGGGTTGTGTAACTTAGGTTAATTCTTTACCCACTTTGAAAAATATTGTTTATGTCTTAATTTAGGAGAAAATAGTCTATCTCAAAATGCCTTTTATTTCATGCCTTATACCAGATTGACCAGGTTCATGTCTAAAGTTGAATGTCTAGGCTATGCCAAAGTGTTTTAGAATTGTTAGATTAAATCTCACCTTGTTTTTAAGTCTAGCTTTGGTGCTTGTTTTCCAAAAGTCCTAGCACATGATTTTGTTCGAGCCTAGCTTTTGATGTTGCATTTGGCCAAAAGACCTAACAACCTTTATTTTCTTAGATTAAGACTTGTTTGAAACATTTTTGAGTTAGAGCTTGAAATTTTGGTTTTAGTTCATCCACTTGACCTTTTTGTGTGAGACATTTAAATGTTAGACATTTGATGTTAGTTTGTTTTATACCAAGTTTTTGTATAGACCTTTTAGGAGATACAAATCCATCCCTTTGACCAAGTTGATTGAGTTCAAACTAATTTTATTTTTAGACATTATTTTTCAAATTTTATATAACTATAACCCCTTTTTGTTACAAATCATTCACCATTGATTCAAACATGTCTTACTATACTTGTAGTGGCATCATGTACAACCCAAGGTATAACAATGTGGTCACACAAGAAGAGTTTACTCAATACCCCTATAGATAAATTGTCATTTATGAAATTGATCCCTATACACCTTAAAACATTCAAATGAGGGAACAAATCCAAAATCCTTTGGCCCACTATTTGGTCAACATGCGTCCATACTTAGAGTAGGACAAGGAGAAAAAATCACATTACCTAGTTAGCATGCCTTTGGTTGTAGAACAAGTCCAACAATAACCATACTATGTTACAATGCCATTGACCTATTACCATTATTTATTTGATAATCACTTGATTTTAAAAAATAATGAAGTCTTAATCATAGCCACAAAGGTAGGGGCTAAGTTTTTAATAGACTTCCCCCGAAAAAAATTTCCAAGTTTAGTAAGAGTGCCTTACAACATGCCTTATAATCAGAACATCAAACAAGCCTCTTCTATCAATCCTCAAACAATGGTGTCAATTCCATATTAGTACCCTCATATACTTGTCATAGGAAAAGGTCTCATAGAGGATCACTTTATATAGATGCAGATAGCATACAAAACCTATCTAAACTTAGTGCATAGCTTTAATAACAAGGCCATGTTATATGTTCCTCTTATTGAGTTAGCTCATTCAACACGAGTATTAATTGAATTGACAAGCCAATAAAATAAAGATATAGACCCATTAACATGAAGAAATTTAGTTGGAGACATGTTTGATACCCCAACTATAGAAGAAGTGTCTTTTACTTCTATGCAGAATAGTGAGCGAAACATAGTGGATAACATGAAAGTGACATCCAATCTAGACCAAAGTGGTGTAAATTCACAAAAAACTAAATCATAAAAAACATGCCTTTAGTTAACACCATGATTGGTTCACAAACATAGGGGGTAAGAGCTTATACATCCCAACCTCAAACAAATACCTCTAATCCTTAACTAGTTGCTTCTTCAAGCACACAACCTCAAGGATTAAGTAATCAAGTAATGACTAGTGTTGTGTCTCAACAAAACATTATGAATATTAATCCACCACAATAGGTGATGACTAATGTTTCATAAACATAGGCACAATCCAACATACCAATGTATCAAAGGTAAAATATTTTGCCACCTCAACATGGGGAAACCAATGTTTTACCTTGCCAAGTAGTGACAAACATACCTCTTCAATCACAAACCAACATACCATTAAAATCACAAATTATGTCTAATCAATAGTGTATGAGTATATGTTAGTAACAATTCCAAATATTCAACATGCATCTACTTCCCAATAAGGATTTGTATAATAAATAAATCTAATGTTATTTAAGTACTTATTAGGAAATAGTTACCTTTTATTCCTAACATGAGACAAACTCAATGACAGGGCCTTGGTTCACAAGTTCCCCTTAATCAACAAGGTTTGACTAGTTGGTAATAAGTCCCTAATCAACCTCATTAGGCATAGTACATCACTCCCAGCCATATCCTTCCATCTCAGCTATAATTTACTCAAAACTAGGCCCATTTGACAAATCCTAACCAAAATATCGCATAACAATGTGTGCAATTACAACAATCACATCATAATCCACATATTCATATTCTTGGTCAATTCCCAAACCAAACCAACCTTCCAAAACAAACTATGCCTCTAGTATACCTCAATCAAAGTAACCCAATTTTGATTACATAAGCTCCACCTCAGATGAATCTTCCCTCTAGTTTCCTAGCCTAAGAAATACAAAAAATGAAGGATGCAACTACCACCATCCAAGATGGGAAACATACCAAATTTTTTAATTTGGATGACATGTGTTCATACCCATTCAACATGGATTATTTGTAAATACCATTTCCTCTAGGGTAAGAACCATTGAAGCTCAATAAATATAAGGGGAAAGGAGACCCCAAGGCCCACTTGACCAAATTATTTGTTACTTATTAACTGGTGGCCTATAATGACATATACCTCCTATTAGTGTTCCTAAGGAGTCTAGCAAGACAAGCATTGGAGTGGTTTCTAAAATTGCCTAAGAATTTAGTTTCTAATTTTGATTATCTTTCAGACAAGTTTGTACAGCACTTATCCTAAAATATTGAGCATGAGATTTCATTGGTAGATTTTATGTAAGACAAACAAAAGGCTGATGCAATCTTTTTAAGTTATCTATAGTGATGGAGAGCACTTGCCAATAGATTCATCCATAATTTACAAGACAAGCAATTAGCCACTATTTTTACTAAGAATTTGCATAGTGAGATATCTTATCACCTAGAACTACAATGTGCACACACTTCAAGGAAATCATTGATAAAGGTTTGTTGATCGAAAGATACCTTATCAATAAAGTGAATATCAAACTTACCTCATCAAATCAGAACCAAACTACAAACCAAGGAAATTGAAAAAAACAAAATCAAAACCAAGTCCAAATACAAGCATTGCAACCAACACAAGCCAAAAATTATGAAAATTCAAAACTATTCAATCACAATAAGAATGATATGGGAAATGGAGTAACATAGTTACAAAGTGTCTAAATGGTGAAAACACTATCTTCTCAACCTACACTGCATATGTAAATCACTCATAACCAATAACCTCTTTAGAAAACATAGCAAGTACAACAACCTAAACTATAATAATAAATGCAACAACTATTGCCTTTGTAAACCTCTCCTCCAAGGAGAACTATGCCTAATCATTGAATTATTGTTAAGTTGTGGAGCTAAAAGCTTCACTGATGCAGACATGGAGGAGGGTGCAGAAGGGTTGCTGAGTGTCACAGACATCGGCGTCGGTCAGGCCAATCGACATTGATAGGATAAGATAGGAGAGCAACCGACATTGGTCAGAGATCAGCCGGCATCGGCGACCCCTAGGCAGACAGGGATCAGCGTCGATCACCTATGTGGTTCAACTGCAAGTTTATTATGGGCAGTTGGTTGATGAACCAAGTGTTTGCATGCTTAGTGCTAATTATAGACTGAGAGTTGCAGATCTAATTATTATACTAGGTGTCTAATTATTGTTTGGATGAGATCTATATAATAGACTCATGGTTGTATTGTAAAGAAGTACTAGGGAGTAAGAGAGCATAATTATAAGCTCCTTCGGTGTGTGAGGTAGAGCAATGGTGCGTTCCTCCTAGTGCCACAGTACCAGGTGTGTGGGTGTTGGATTGGAGAGTCAGCTGGATTCTTCAGGTATGTATGATCTTGGTCATCAGGTGAGCATGGCCCTTATAGAAGATCTACATGGTAAGTAAGGTCATTGATCTGCAGGTGGGTGTGTGTGTGTGTGTAAGGTCAAGGTTCGCAGGTGTGCAGAACCAGTACTGATTTGTAGGTTGGAGATCAGATAGGACAACAACACAACAGGGAACAAGATTAGGTAGGATCTACTTGGAGTACGGTGTGTACTCATTGGTATGTACGTGGAGTAGATGGAGAGCTAAGAGGAAGGCAAGGCAGTTCCTTCCATAAGTATGGTCTGTTGAATTGCAGGTTGTTGTAGGTTCATGGGAGATCTACTTGAAGTACTTTGAGTACTTGTGGAGTGTGTGGAGCACAGGTGTAAGGTGAACACCAACTCTGTGTTTGAGTTGAGTGTTGGGACCTAGTAGAGAGAGCTTTGAGGAAAGAAGTACTATTCACTTGAGGTGTGGGAAGCCTCTGAAGAGGTGGTGGAGAAGAAGTGGCATCTTCTTTATTGTATTCTTTTCTATAAGAGTTATTAATACAAGTTGTGTATTGTCTCTCATATTCTATGTTATTCTGAATTCTAGTTACTTGTTGAATCTTGTTAATTTCCGCATATTAAGTTGCTTGGTTTGGTAATCAACTGTGTGCTTTCGGTGTTTCGCATCCTGACAAGTGGTATCAGAGCTAAGGTTGCAGGAAGCAGGTTTTGTGTTTGGTTAAAGGTCACTCTCAGGGGTTTCTGATTGAGTAGGAGCAGAGCAATGGTAGATGAAAGTAAGCTAAGAATGGAGGAGTTGAAAAGCACAGATGGTCACTTAAGGTCCCATGGAAAGATAGAGCAGGTAAAAGAATATTGTTGGTCTGTGGAAGATCAACATGAAGAAACTGAAGAAACAGATGTTACAGGTGATGTGGCATAGGATGTTCTGGGAGGTTTCTTGGATAAAGTTGAATCTTGGATAAAAGATTCGGTTGCCTCTTTCCATGCAGCCCCAGGTAGAGGAGCTGGTGAGCCTTGCCAAAGAATTGGCAAAGGGGAAGTGAAGCTGAAATTGTAGGCGGCCAACACATAGGTGTTGATGAAGGTCATGCAGGTCCCAAGTTTAGAGATATGGCTAATTTCTTCAGAAAGATTGGGTGATGAGAGATGCATAAGAACTCTCACAGCGGGTGCACTTGAATTAGCTGGTGGTAAGAAAATAGGTACTCTTTATCTACTTGTTTATATTACTGATTCTTCTTCTGTTGTAGAGACGTGGCTTCGTAGGCTTGGTCACATGAGTAGGAAGGAGATGCATGTTCTTAAGCGGAAGATAGATATATTTGATAGGCTTAAGAACTAGAAAGCCTTGGTGTTCTTGGAGGAGATGGCGGACAGAAACCAGTGGATGGTGCTGGATACTTCTGAGCAGAGCAATTTGGACATGGGTTTTGCTTCAAAGGAGCTCACGGGTAAAAAGTCATCACTCACAGGCGAACACAGATACCAGCATTGGTCAAGAGGAACTAGTGTCAAACAGACAGGTGCCAATGTCGGTCATGTGCAGACCAAAGCTGGTGATGTCGGGCATGGTAAAATCGATGTTGGTCAAAAGGACTGATGTCGACAGTAGATAAGATCGACGTCGGTCAGATGACCGATGTCGGCAATAGGGACACCGACATTGGTAGGTTGGTAGTCAGGGACAGACGCATGGGAACTGACGTCGGTTAGATGCAGACTATGGAGTGACTGAGGTCGGCCACTGTAACAGATTTTGGGTGGACAACATGTTGTCAAGGAGTCTCAAACACCCATACGGAGGACTAAAGACGTAAGTAGGCCCTCAAATTCGTTGTTCCTCTTCTTTATACTCGTTCTTGATTGTAGAGTAGGAAGGATCTAAGAAACAGGTGGGAGCATGGCAGGGATATGATGCAGAACCAAATGGGAGTTTTGGTAGGGTTGCCAGCCGGTGCGAAAGCACAGAGACAAATGGATTCCTTAGTTGAAGAATAGAGAGAATGGATACGTGAGATAGAAGACTAGGCATATGGTCTTGAGGAAGCTGCAGGACAGTGGTATAGGTTTTAACAGGTGGAGCATGGAGCATGGCTTCAGTCAATTTTAGGGTAACTACTGTGGTTTGACTTACCAGGGGGATGGTGATCGTGACATCATTCTGTTGCTGTATGTGGATGGTATATTTGTTAGCAGGGTTTGTACATACAGGGTTTTGCTGAGCTAAGGGTAAGATTAGTTCAGTGGCATGTCAGGAGGAGTTTGGAGCAGCAAAATTCTTTGACATGGGAGGCATGGAGATCACAAGTTGATTTTGTCTCCAGTGGGAGTTGATGTGAATCAGGTGTTGGCGAGGTTCATTATGCAGGATGCAGAGCCAGAGCACACTAAGGGCTGGATAGGTACAGTGTCCGAAATCACATGAGGTCTGGTATAG
This sequence comes from Torreya grandis, assembly GCA_037957365.1. Classification (NCBI taxonomy): domain Eukaryota; kingdom Viridiplantae; phylum Streptophyta; class Pinopsida; order Cupressales; family Taxaceae; genus Torreya; species Torreya grandis. The sequence continues at coordinate 12,912 of JARHVA010000643.1, read as the reverse complement.
ACCTGAGTATTCCCATGCAGTGGGAGTTGTCAGAGAGTTAGGAGCCAATTCGGGGAAGTGGGTTCTCAGGGATTTGAGAGGGACCAACAGTAGGTATACATGCAGGGTCAGGACTTCACTACATGTGTTTGTAGGTTCAGATGTGGCAGGGTACTCAGATGATAGGTGGTGCACCACGGGATGTGTGGTGGTTAGTCTTCAAGTGGGAGCTTGAAGAGGAATTCAAACTAGGAAACATATTAGATGGAGTACAAGTACAGGTACAGTGTAGCTATTTATCTCGAAGTGGGAGATTGTTAAGTTGTGGAGCTAAAAGCTTCACTGATGCAAACATGGAGGAGGGTGCAGAAGGGTTGCTGAGTGTCATAGACACCAGCGTTGATCAGGCCAACCGATGTCGGTAGGACAAGATAGGAGAGCAACTGACATCGGTCAGAGATCGGTCGGCGTCGGTGACCCCCAGGCGGACAGGGACTGGCGTCGGTCGCCTGTGTGGTTCGACTGTGAGTTTATTACGGGTAGTTGGTTGACGAACCAAGTGTTTGCATGCTTAGTGCTAATTATAGACTGAGAGCTATGGATCTAATTATTGTACTAGGTGTCTAATTATTGTTTGGATGAGATCTATATAATAGACTCATGGTTGTATTGTAAAGAAGTGCTAAGGAGTAAGAGAGCATAATTATAAGTTCCTTCAGTATGTGAGGTAGAGCAATGGTGCGTTCCTCCTAGTGCCACAGTATCAGGTGTGTGGGTGCTGGATTGGAGAGTCAGCTAGATTCTTTAGGTATGTATGATCTTGGTCATCAGGTGAGCATGGCCCTTATAGAAGATCTACATGGTAAGTAAGATTGTTGATCTGCAGGTGTGTGTGTGTGTAAGGTCAAGGTTCACAGGTGTGCAGAACCAGTATTGATCTGTAGGTTGGAGATCAGATAGGGCAACAACACAATAGGGAGCAGGATCAGGCAGGATCTACTTAGAGTATGGTGTGTACTCATTGGTATGTAAGTGGAGTACATGGAGAGCTAAGAGGAAGGCAAGGCAGTTCCTTCCATAAGTATGGTTTGTTGAATTGTAGGTTGTTGCAGGTTCATGGGAGATCTAATTGAAGTACTTTGAGTACTTGTGGAGTGCGTGGAGCACAGGTGTAAGGTGAACACCAACTCTGTGTTTGAGTTGAGTGTTGGGACCTAGTAGAGAGAGCTTTGAGGAAAGAAGTACTATTCACTTGAGGTGTGGGAAGCCTCTGAAGAGGTGGTGGAGAAGAAGTGGCATCTTCTTTATTGTATTCTTTTCTGTAAGAGTTATTAATACAAGTTGTGTATTGTCTCTCATATTCTGTGTTATTCTAAATTCTAGTTACTTGTTGAATCTGGTTAATTTCTACATATTAAGTTGCTTGGTTTGGTAATCAACTGTGTGCTTCCAGTGTTTCACATCCTGACAATTTTTAGTGACCTTGGAGAACCCATTGAATATGTGTTTCGTAAGCTCTCTTCCACTAATCTGATAAGTTAGTGTCTTTCAAAACACTACCCTAAGGGCATCCCTTACCCAAATTGGTATTGAAAAAATGAATTATGCAAGTATCATTGAGCTAATAGACATAATTTACATCATTATGTGTAAATTAAACATTTGATTGAGAATATTTCGGAAAATGGGGAGATAACATTGGATAATGGATCTTCCACATGTAATCAGAATCTAGGAATATAACAAAACTCCTTTCCACAACATAACAACCAACAATAACAATAACAACAATCAACACAATAACAATAATAGTATCAATAACTGAGATAGAACCAATAAAACAAATAACAAAACCAATAACATTATCCAAATAGATGAAACCAAGGCTAAAACAATACCAACAACCACCATACCTACCATGTAGTTACACATGACTACAATAAGTTTGTAGGACATATTGTAGGAGGTCATGTTTCCACCATTTCCATTAATTTGAGACCAAATATCAATCAAACAAGACTATTGTTAATCAATTCAAACCAACCAACCCTTGTTGGTGATCCTTCTTTGACATGGGACTGCATATAGGCATATGACGAAATAGGGATTACTACCTTTGGGACTCATATTGATAATTAGTTATTATCCCATGACCACACATAAGTACACTGATAACTAAGACTTATCCTATCTAGTCCCCAACCACCATCATTTGCTAGCAAAAATGGTCCTGTATCTGATCTCGATTGTGTAATCATAACTTGGTTGTTAAATATTACCATAATAGTCCCACATCCATCTATCACTTCAACCATCCAACCCACTGTCTTGTCTAGGAAAAAGCCATTTATTTTCATGAAAGAAAAGCATTCGATATTATATAATAATTACAAAAGACACCCACACAAATTTCCATTTGGATTTGTTGCATATATCTACCATTTAAAAGAACATCTTGATAAATTTCCTTGGCTAATCCCAAGTTCCTAATGACATATCTCCTAATAAATTCCAAGATTTGGTTGGACATTTATCTCTAAGCCAACAATTAACCTTTGACCAAAGTGACATGTCATCTCTTGGCCCTTTGCATAACAATACATTATATACTAAAGTTCTCATAATGTGGCATAAAGTGAAACATGTCCTGATAGACAATGGATTGGGTCTCTAAAACTCATCAAGATTATTGGGTACACTATAGCTAATCTCCAACCAAAAATGATCACCATCAAAGCCTATAATAATGAAGAGTGGGAATTATAGGGCACTATCAGCTTTCTAGTTATCTTTGGGAATTTGACTCATGATACACTATTCCATGTGTTAAACCTTAATTTATCATATAATATGATTTTGGGTAGACCATGGATACATGAGATTCATGTAATCCTTTAAACATTACACTAGTGTATAAAGTTATCCCATTCAGGTTGAAAGTTACTATCTATGGAGATTTGCATCCATATGAACATTACAAGCATTTAGAGGCTGAGTACCAAAGTTATAGCTACCATTTTAGCTTGAGTTTAGTTATTAATAAGGACAAGGGGAAATAAATACTTGTTGATTTACTAGAGGCCAATTATATTGACCCTAGTACCCTTGATACACTTTCTCACATGCTACCTCCTAAAATATCTAATCATTATAACATATTGGCTAATGACCCAAGAGATTATTTGACCTAATGATACATTTCATATTACTAAGATTCCATAAAACCCCAAGTCCTTTAGAAGACCTAAATTCAAACCACCCTGCATGGAATGACAAAGAAAGGGTAAAGGGCAACTACATAGTCCAACACCTATCATTTTCATATTGGCCACTGGCCAAGAATAAGACCCACATGTATATGATGAATATTGGTTGTATAATGATAACCTAACTGACTATTGAATAAATTCAAAGTATCCCATTTCAAATAAAATCATGGAGAAGTATGCCTATGAAGGAGAAGGCTTTGGGCTAAATCATCAGGGTCTGCTTGAGCTGATTTTTGCCACTTGGTATAAAGGAACATATGGTCTTGGATTTAAATTTCTTGGGGGTGACCCATATACCTTATTCATGTTCCAACACTAGTAACTAGTGATAATAATGTCAACAGTGAAGCAAAGTCTAATCATAGCCCTTTTTATGACATAGCCAATGCCAATTTTTTTGATACGAATGACATTTGTACCCTTAGACCAATTATTTGACACAATCCACTTCCTTTAGATTATCATCAACTGATAGATTAGGACCAATGAGAATCAATAGTTCTAGTTGATGAGTTTTAGAATGATGAGACATTTTATGATTTTCTAGGCCTTAGGGATAATGTTTTGTTGGGAGACCATAAACAAGGGTTCTTAATAAAGTTGAATACTAAAGCCTATTTTAGAGAATGGGTGAACATCCTTAGCCATAAATAATTAAATAAAACATTGAGGTCCTAAAGTTAAAACCTCTTTGAGGTGCTTTTAGACCAGGGAAATAGTAAAGAGAAAGGCCAATCTAGTGGTGAAAACCTATTTTAGGTTCCTATAAATGGGGGTGTTTAACCTTCTTCAAACATAGCTCAAGAGAACACCAATGATGAAATTACCTATGGATCTGAATTCAATTTTAAAGAACAACAATATTTTGATTGAATCATCCAAGATTTCCTAATAATGTTTGTCACATGGCCATCCCTACCACTGAGAGATTTTGATTCCTCATACCTAGGAAAACTTGAAGAGCTAGTCCTACCAGAGTGCTCTACCATTTTAGGCTAGTTCAAATCTTTACCAACCATACTAGAAGATGTTTCAACACTTCTTATGGAGGATACTATGGAAGTTAACATCGAGACTCTAGATGACCCAAAATGGATCAAATTAGGTGCATCCCTCATTAAGGAGGAACGTGATGTCTTTACAACCCTTTGAGGGAATTTGTTGATATATTTAATTAAGCCTACTCTGACATATCAAGTTTGGACCCCACCTTAGTTGTGCACCACCTTGTGGTAGATCTTGATGCCAAACTTGTAAAATAAAATTATGCAAGATGCATCTTCATATTGTTGTATTAGTGAAGAAAGAGTTGGAAAAACTCTTAGAAGCAAGATGTATTCGATCAATAAACTATTGTGAGTAGATATCCAATGTTGTACCAATCAACAAGAAGCTAGAAGGAATTAGAATATGCACTAATTTTAGAGACATATATAAGTCCTAACCAAAGGATGACTTTCCTCTACTAAATATTGACATGATAGTTGACTCCATAATAGTTTATGAATTTTTTTCACTGATGGATGGATTTTAGGGTACAACTAGATCCAAATTGCACCAGAAGACCAACACAAAACAACATTCACCACTCCATAGGGAATGTTGCATTATTAGGTTAAGCCATTTGGTATAAAAATGTTGGGGCCACCTATAAAAGAGACATGACCATCATATTTCACAATATTATGCATGACATTATTGAAGATTATGTAGATGACATACTAAGAAAATCAAAGACTAGGGTTAATCATCTAGTAGCACTATGAAGTATATTTGAAAGATTGTGTGAATACAAGGTTAGGCTTAATCCTAAGAAGTGTGTTTTTAGAGTTATTTTAGGTCATTTTTTTAGATTCATTATGTCTTGTTGAGGCATTGAAGTTGATCTAACCAAAGTACAAGCCATAAATCAGATGCCACCATCGACCAACTTGAAGTAGCTCTATAGTTTGTAGGCCAAAATCTAGTCTATCTAATGCTTCATATCTTAGTTGGCCAATAAGTTCCATCCTTTTACATTTTTTTTGAAGAAGGGTGTCACATTTCATTAGGATAATGAATGATAAAAAACTTTCCAACAACTAAATCACTATCTATCAAATCCACCTATTTTATTGCCACCAATGCTAGGAAAGATCTTCTTACTATATCTATCAACTATATACAAAACCCTAGGGGCACTTATAGCTCAACATGATGATAATGGAAAGGAAAATGTTGTGTAATATATAAGACATATAATAGTCATGTATGAACATAATTATACACCCATTGAAAAATCTTATTTAACTATGGTCTTTGTAGCTCAAAAACTGTGACATTACATGTTAAACAACAAGACTGTGGTGATTTCAAAAGCATATCCACTCAAGTATCTACTATCAAAAATAAATTTACAAGGCTATATGGCCAAATATATCATGCTTCTTAACAAGTTTGAGATAGAATATGTCAACTAGAAATCCATCAAAGGGAAAGTTCTTATAGATCAACTTGCCGAAGTACCCCATGTAAATACATAACCATTGACATTCCAATTCTCAGATGAATCCATTATTACCATCATTGAAACACCTATTGAGGAACAAAACTAGAAGCTATATTTTTATGGATCATTCACAACACATAGATTGGGGGCATGCCTTTTTTTATTACACCATAAGGGGATATAATCCTTAAATCATTCAGGATCAAATTTCCTTGTACCCAAAACATGGCTGAATATAAAGCACTCATTGTATAGATTTGACATGTAGTTAATGGAATATCCAACATATTAAGGTTTATGGTGATTCTTAATTAATCAGTAATCAGGTTATAAACTATTTTCAAACCAAGGATGATAAGATGGTACTATATAAGACCATGGCCAACACTCTCAAACAATAAATTACCAATGTACACTTTAAACATATACCAAGGGCCAATAATAAAATAATAAATGCCATGGCCACCATGGGATCTTTGATTTGACATACATATATGGCCAAAGAATACCAATTCCTTGTTGAAAATTTACTAATGCTAGCTCATGAGCCTTTGACCATCATCATGATCTATGATATTAGTAGTCCCAATTATATATGGTATTCATACCTTTACACATATCTTAATAAACTAATAAATCCACCATACCTATCTTGTAAATAATCCAAGGCCTTTATCCACCATGCCACACATTATGCATTACTCATACTAACCTTATATCATCACAATTTTGATGGAACCCTACTTCAATTTTTACCTTTTATAAAGTATACATTATCATTATGGGAAGTTCAAGGAGGAGTGTGTGGATACCACATAAGTAGGGCTATCCTATCCAAAAATATCTTGCATATCATGTATTATTGACTAATGATGGATGTAGATACAACTACATATGTGAAAAAATGCAACAAATGTCAAAGGCATGCTAACATGATTCATGACTGGACAAGACTTTGAAACCAATGTTTATACCATAGACATTTGTTATATTTGGCATCAATATCACTGGGAAGATAAACCTCACCTCATTTAATGTCCACAAACATATCCTTACCACCATCAAATATTTCACAAAGTGGGTTGAAGCTATACCCCTCACTTACATGACTAGAAAGAAAATTTCCAAATTCATCTTTAACCATCTCATTTTCCAATATGGTATCCCCTCTGACATTATATTTGATAATTGTGGATCATTCAAGAACAAGGATGTCAAATTTCTATGTGTTGAGTATAATATTACTCAACATTTTTCAACTACATATTACCCTCAAGGTAATGACCAAGATGAAGCATCTAAAAAAACTATTATAACCATCATTAAAAACATTTTCAATGATGTCAACCATAATTGACACCTCCAAATATTTCATGTCCTTGGGCATATCATACCAATCACCATAATCTAATAGGAACCACTCCGTATTCACTTATTTTTGGCATTAAGGTATTTCTTCCAATTGAGGTTAAGTTAACTTATTTATGCATCTCTTTGAATCATGTCCTAGATGATGAAGACTATCGAGTAGCTTTTTTTAATAAGTAGAGTTACTTGATGAGAAATGCATAGCCATAGTTGATAACTTGTAAGCATACCAGAATTGACTCCATGGACACTACAATCAGTGCATCAAACATAGATAATTTAAGCTTGGTGATCTTGCTACTAAGGAAACCAATAAATTACCATGGTCAAGAAGAAACATAAAGGCAATTTAAAACCTAATTGGATAGTCCCTTTCATCATTATTTCAAACTATAACACTGGAGCATACAAGATTGCTACACCATATGGGGACAAACTTGATGAGCTGATGAACATTATACACCTCAAGGATTACTTTGCTTGAGAAACCTAGTGTATTAGATATGAGACCCATTTTAGTTATACCATAATCTCAATTATATTCCTTGTACCATAAAATTCTACCAAGAACCACTCTACCAGGCTTTTCCTATTGACCATGTTGTTTTAACCCTCTTCCCAAACCCATTGACCTTGGTTTTGTTCCATTGGTTCCATGACTACTTTTAGCATGAAGATTAAGATCAAGTTTCAACATTTAATTTAGCATTCTAGATAGAGGCCATATTATGTATTAGTATGATAGTGGTTTGGAAATTACATCCTTAATTTCTTGTTCTATTCTATACCACATGGGAATGATTATAGTTGCCTTTGGGCAAATCAATGTTTAACATCATGCTACTGATTATAACCACCTATGGGAAAATTAATATCATTGACCTATGCCATTATTTCTTAATTACAACTACCTATGGGAAAATTAGGGGAAATAATTATTTATCATGCCTTGAAGTACCACCTTACCATGCCTATGTCATACTGTGCCATTTGCCTACTATGCTTATTTTATTTAAATTAGTTGTTAACTAGTCAGATTCATCTATTGTAAGGTAGAACTATAGTGACTTGAGGTCCCATCCTAGGACTATATAGGAAACACTTGATTCATGTTGAGGTTAACTCAGTCATCCTTAGCCACACTCATTATTTTGTGATCTATATTTTAATTTTTAATGCTCTTACCATTTTGTGAGTAACCTAAACCATGCTCTCACCATTTGTGTGAAATTTTAAGTTTGTATGCTCTCTCCATTTTGTGAGCTTGGACCATTTAGGATCTCATCATTCTTAATTGAGTTGAGATACATAAAAAATTCTAAATCCATTTGTAAAATGATCTATAAAATCCTAAACATTGACCATTTTTTTGCCCTAAGGATTTTGGGATCCCTCACTAAGTCACAATAAACCACTTGCCATTTAGTTTCCCCATCCTTATTGGCCTAACACCCCACACTCTCACCATTTTGTGAGATCATTCCCATATTATTCTATAACATTCATCTTATTTTCTTTCTTATCATTTTCTTCTATCCCATTTCCTATGAGAACTACATTTGGCTTGAATTTTTATTGGATATTATGTTCATGGAACTATGTAGGCAATGTCCAGTTGCCTAGTACATATGGAGCCAACTCAGACACCCCCTTTATTTTATTCTATTCCCCCATCTTGTTTGTTTCTTTGCTTGGAATTTATCTTCTAGGGGTAATGTTCATCAGCTTGTGTGTTCATGTTGTTTGTATTAACATTGTGGTTAACCATTGGTTATGTTTTATGTTCTTTTGGTTATTTATTATTTTGTCTTTCTATTTGTTTGTTTGTTTTCCTATTTATTTTATTTCTTGTTGTGCCTTAATTCAATTTATCTGCATTCATTCGGTGATTCCTTGAACATTATTCTTGAATCCATCCATATTTTTATGTCAACATTATCATCATGGTTTTTATCATTTGTACATTATTTTAATTTGAGTATTGGATCACATGTCATTCCTTATGCATATTTAGGCCAAGTTATCATGGTGTTCTATCATTATGCCTACCATTATGTGCTACAACAAAAATTAGCTTTGAGAGTCTACACATAAATGAGACAATGATATATCTCCTTGACACCTCATAATTCTTGATATAATACAAATCATATCCTATACAAAGTAATTAAAAAACAAAAATAATTTCACTCCTTGCTAGTTCGGATGAGCATCTCCCTACTCATAGGTTGTCCAAATTCATCTTTCTCCTATGTATCCATTTTCAATCATATTTTCCATAATTAGGGTACAATGGTTATAACCTCCTTTCAAAAAATCATTATATACTATCCCACCTACATTACCAATGATTCTAACTACCTCTAGGCAAATCATTATGTTTCCATCTATTTGAAGGTTAATGATTATAACTGCCTTTGAGAAATTCATTATCTTTATTCTACCCAACTGGGGGACATTTTAATTATGATAATGATTATAACTAACTTTAGGCAAACCATTATCTTTATCTGCCCAACTGGGGCATGTTTTTATCCTACCAATGATTATAATTGCATGTGGGTAAATCATTATTTTTGCTTTTACTAATTATAACCGCCTTTTGGAAAATCAATGTCTTATTATCATATGTATTTTTCAATGATTAAAACCACCTTTGGGAAAATCATTACCTTTTTATCCCACCTATGTTGATGGTTATATCCACCTATGGGCAAATCATCTTATTTGTCTACCTAGCTAGGGAAACTCCATATGCCATTGATTATAACTACCTATGGGTAAATCAATCTTTTCCACCCCATTTTATCTTTTTGATTTAATCATTTCCTCCTTCTGAGGGACCAATTTCTAACCCCTATGCCAACCATTCCATCGAGGGGGAACCTACATTTCATCCATTACCATTGAACTCATAGGCATATAAGACCTTTTAATTCTTTGAGAATACATTACTATGCTTATATCGTACAATGCCTTTCAAAGTAGGGGTAAATTGTAGACACCTAAAACTGACCACCACTATCCTTTAATCATAATTTAGATGAATTCATACCAACCATTGTAAATTAAGCCTAGGAATCACCAAACATCTTAAATTTTATTGTGCGTCATTCATCAAAACTCGAAATCATGTTGAGTCATCCCTAATTGGGGTATCCTATCATATGCAATAATAACCTCTCATGGATTCATCCCTAAGCATTTTGTGGCATCAAAATAATCAATTTGGCCTATGGAGATATTAAGTGGGGCACATAAACAAGTATCAAATCTTTTACATATCTAAATGGCTAATCATAATTAATTAACAAGATAAATCAAATTAAATGCCTTATTGAATTATCCATGTGCAATTAATGAAAAACTAAAAAAGGAAATTCAAATATTCAAATATTCTAGCCTTTCATCATGACCTTTATGAGTTTTCAAGATCTTTGGAAATATCCAAAAATATCTAATTTTGGAGACATATGCCTATTCCTTACAAATAATTATTATTTGATAATTATTAACTCTATTAGGGTTATATTTGGAATCACCTAGGATAGGTTTAAGTCCATTCTAAGCCTTAAACTCCACCTTGACTCATCTTGGGTTAGGGTTATATCCATTTGATATAAATACAATGCCTTGAATATTGAATTTTAAGTTGTTTTTGGTGTAAAGTTATCATGCACAAATGACTTCAAATCTCTTGTGATATAATGTTATAATGCCCATTTTGTTACAATCAAGGTTATAATGCCAAAATTTTGAGCCAAGCTATGTCAAGCCAACATAAGCCATGGTGCCAAGGGGAGAAGGAGCTAACAAGCTTCATTTGCCAAATATTTCTTGAGCACAAACCAAGAAAACCACTCAACAATACATTTAGAGCTCCCAAGGAAGGTAAAGGATTATGTGTCTTTTGTATTTTAGTTATGCTTTTCATTTGGTTTGTTACTAAGCTCACCCTTAAGATATATCCTTGTAAGTGTTAGTGTTAGTGTGTTTCTTTGATTTTTTGTTACTTAAACTAATATATTAATAAACTCCCTTATTTAATTCCTATGATCACAAATGGCATGCCAGTGGGACATGTACCCCATGAAGTTGCTCCTAAAGCCTTTTAGAAGACTCCCCTAATAATTTTAATGTCAAAATTTGATCTTGATCACTAAAATACGTGAAAAATTCAAGATAAGATATTTTTTTTTCCAATTGTGAGTTTGCTTTGTGTAATCATCATTTTGCTCTTAAGACAATAATATCACAACTCACATAGTTATGATTTTTCCACTATTTTCATGTTTTTAAACCTAAACATTACTGTTGTGCTAACTTTTTTTTGCCTTCAGGAGTCATTTGTGGTATTTCAATATTATGACTCCATAGTCACGATATCATAATACTACAATTTTGAGAATTATGATATTACCTATCAAGGTGTGATTTGGCCTTTAAACTGCTAGTGGTTAGGCTAGGCCATTTATGGCTAATTTGAAATATTTCAACTCTTAAAGTTGTGATTTTGCCTTATTATGTACAAATTTTCAATTAGAGTAGTGATTTTGCATTTTATACTCCATTTTCTTGCAAATTATGGTATTGCACTAATAATTGTAGTTTTTATAGAGTTGCAATTTTCCTTTGTGTTTTATGATTTTACACTGTGTAAACTTGAGAGCTAAATTTGAGAAGTGATTTGTGAATTCATGAAAGTGCTTCTAAGCACAAGTAACCTCTAACATTTCTACAAGACCCAAAGGCCACAATGAAAAGTTTAAAACAATTCTCACTTTTAAAATTCACATTTCAATTGGTGATTTAATGATCTTTTTGTTGAAAGTCATTTTGACTTAATGGACTGAAAATTTAATTCATATTTCATCTTGGTGAAATAAATTGAATTCTTACATTAGTTAGATAACTCATAAGAGTTTTTTGTTTTATGCTTGTTTGATTTCAAGTTTTTGTTTTCAAAAAATGAAAGAGGCATGTATGCTCTCCCCTCATCCCCTTTAGGGAACTTGGGTGACCAAAAGCACCCTTTCTTTACAATTATTCCTTTATCCAAAACATGAAAATAAATTTGTTAAGGATCTCCCCAAGAATTGTATAGTTTGGGTGATATAAACACCACCTCTAAAGTATTTTCACTTGGTCATTTATTTTATGCAACTTGGCTTGTGAGTAGGAGTTCATAGCCTCCTCATGAGTTCTTTAGGGAAGCTTTGACCCAAGATTTCATCTCCAAAAATTATTTCAACCTTGCTCCATGGTGGGTATATAAATCAGGGCATATATACTATGATTGTTAGGGGGTTGAGTAGCTAACCTCTCCAATCATAACAAAGACTCGAGTCAGGGCAATTTTACTATCAATTGGTTTTGAATTTAGTTGGTGTGATATAGAAGAAGATGGAGTATTGAGTTATGGGGAGTTAACTCAAGTATTTTGATTTCTATGAGAGGTTTGAGCATGACTCTTGTGAGAAATGAGTCAAGTTGTAGCTCTTGGTTATTTAGATGTTCTTGTTTTAAGGGGGAGCATATGTGAGATGATTCAATTTAGTGAGATTATGTTGTTTAGTTTGATTCATCAGTCTAAGTGGAGTAGCTTAGCTAAAGGTATGTTCATTTAAATTTGTTTGATTTTATGGTGAGTGAGAATACATTGTGTAGTTAAAGTACTTATGATAAGGTCTTCATGAGTTTGTTTTTTGTATCAAGAGAATGATCAGTTTTGTCAAGGATAAGTGGTCTAATGTTTGCATATGATAGGGGAGAATGTGAGATGCTTTAAGAACTTCAAGAATCAAGCTT